>VZRF01009054.1:547731-613528 GCA_013396875.1 Vireo altiloquus
CACCGGGCATCGGCGGGAGCGCCTCCGCACAGAGCGTGGCAGGCGTGCCCCAGTCAGCCTGGTGCCCGGGCCGGGACGGGCGTGGGCACCAAGATGTTGGTGCTTGTTTTCTGTTACATTTTACACACCTTGTATTTTTTTACCCAAACGCATCAGAAGTTATCCTCTGTTACCGAACAAAAATGGCGTTTTCAGTTTCAAAATAAAGTCCAACCTTTTTGTTTTAAAAACATTATGATTAGTAGGATTGAGCCAAACTGTGTTATTGCATAAAAAGAGAGTATAATCCCTGTCTCTTCTTTTTCCTTATTTTTTTCTTGCCAGTGATTTTCTTCTAACCCTGCCACGATTTGGGGTAGGTGGGGAGTTAGGGGTAATTGGGGTAGGTGGGGACGAAAGGAGGAAGAACAGCATTTTATCGTGTGGAAGATTTCTACTGGCCTAACTCCCTCAGCTGGACTATTGCTGGGGTGGGTATGCAAAGTGCTGGGGAAGCAGAGCTCTGTAAATTCCATTGTTGTCAAACCAGCAAGAGAGCATTTCTACAAAATCAGTGTGGCACTGCTCTTAGCAGAGAACAAAGCCACAGCCAAAATGTAGGACATTTCGCACATCATTAGTGTAAAGTAGACAAAAGGAAGTTTCCATATCTTATTTTAACAACTTCTGGTCAATAGATCTTTCTTTTATTGGTTGTAAAATAGCATACTTTGAAAGGAACTGGTCCTTGATATGGGATGGTTTGAACATCAATCAAGTACTTTCTTTAGTAAATTTTCACTTTTTTTAGTAAATACAATGAAGTTTCAGGCATACTGTAATCTCAAAATAAGCAAAGGAGTACCTAGTGGGAGCACTGTGCAAGAAAATAAGGTATTTATAGCTTTTCATTCTAAATTATGATATAGATCTATCATAGTTTGACAGTTAGTGCTTAATATATGAGATTTAACCATGTTCCCCTGATGACTGATTAGGTGGCACTATCTACAGTAACAGATTAGTAAGGTTGGTTAGTAATGCTAACAGAGGCTGACTCCTTTGATAACCAAATGTTTGCAAAAGAAACAAATGTTTTAAAAAGATTACATAAGTAGCAGTATCCAATTATTAACAGAAGAAATAATATTATCTGCGCAATAACCAACACTTCAGAATACATCTGTATCAAAGTCAAAGAAATAAGTTAGACTTGAGAACAGCTGCAATTGAATCGCATTGATTATTTGCTTGGCTGAAAAGGTGCCACAACACAGAGAGGGTGTATAGTCACACTTCCCTGGAAACATGGCAGCTGACAGAACCAAAGAAGGGGTATGCCAGCCCTCCCAGTGTCTCAAGAAGGCTCACAGTTCCTCTTTTCTTTTTTTCTTTCTAATTTGTCTTGTAATTGTCCCTTTTTTCATATATTAAAATTGCTATGCCATTAATAGAGGTCTTCCATAAGAAGTATAAATATCCATACCTACAGGAGTTTGCTTTTTATTATTGTCTGTGATGAATTGATCATTTTTTCTTCTGTAGATTAAGTTTGTCATTAAACAGAATGTGTTTCGTATGCACATATATCCTATATATTTCATCTTGACCAATATGTTCTAAATTTACAATTTTTAATTCCAAAATGTTTATATTTACTTAAAAATAAATCGACAAAAAAATCTTGGTTTTATTATTACACTGTTTAGGAAAAACATATACTATACGTATTTATCTTTCAAACATCAGAAACCAAAGTATCTTAAGAATTTGGGTGCATTGGGCCTAAACAGAGATTATCTTGTTGGCCTTTTTCACATCTTTGACAAATTTCTTTGCTAGTGTCTCTAGCATTTGACCTACATATTTTTACTAAGCGAAATTACAGCATTGTACTGTGATTTTGGGTTTTATTGAGAATGAAAATATTTCCCTCATGTAGTTACAGGAAAACTAGATGTACTGCATGCCTCATTTAGCATGCTAGGCATAACAGAGATAAATGAAAATAAACTAAAATACAGAAGCAAACCTTTTCAGGTGCTTTACCTCTGTTCTTCTGATTATTGCCTCTGGCAATAGATGTTCTGCTAATTAGTCATCAGTCTTGATTCTCTGTTCTGGTATCAAAGCAATTTCTGGTGACTTTTAAAAGTACTATTTCCCTGTAAGCCTAAACTTCATGTTCGTATTCTATAAACTAACACTTCTGCCCTAGCAAATCTTTCCATGGCACTTTGACTGAGCCAGCCAGCCTCAGATTAGTGGCAGAGACCCAGCTCTCCAAAATTTGTAATATCCGTGGCATAGAATTTACTTTTCTCAACACAGTAGCACAGGCATAGGAAACATTTTGCATTTGATATCACAAGTATTACAGTGCTGTGATAAATAAGATGCAACCCTAAGCCATTTCTAAAATATTATAGAGAAGAAAAAAAAAGAAATAAAAGAGAAAAAAGTTCCTTAGAGAATGCTGTAGGCAGTTTGCCTTGAAGAAATTGGAAAATGTGATTTTCACCAAGTTGTGAGTCTTAACTATAAATAGAAACTAAAATCTATAAGCCCAACATGAAGCTCACTCCTCTCTTCTCTCCTGCCTCTTCCAAATATGTGAGAACATGTATGAAAAAATCTTCCTTAAAGTGACATCCTGTTGGCTTTCTGACTGATGTTACCAAGTTTTATTTAAGCAGTATAGGTGTGTGTCTGAAAGAGAATATATTATTTCGTATTTGTCCAATGATATGGTAGAATTTAAAATATATACATTCAGTATATATATTTTGTGACTTCTCACCCCATTGCTATCAAAAGTTAATTTTCAAGCAGCCAAAATAGCAGGTCTGATATGAGATGTAACTGGGTAACAGTGGGTATGGAACTAAAATCAGTGCTCCAGTTTTAGATAAGAAGCATCTGAGGAACATTTCCAACTGAGTTTGTACTCATTGACTTCAAGAACAAGCATCACCAGCTGGAAATTGTAGATGCCCTGAGACAGACAGACTACAGATTGTATTGTTCATGAGCTGCATTGTAAAAGGTCACAAGCACCACTCTGAACATCTTGTGACAGCATGAGAATTCTTCCACACAATAAAGCTCCTCCAAATGTAACTCTTTGTCATAGAAAACATATGGAGTTTGCCTCCAATTTTATTTATGTTTCATTTAAGCAAGATATTTTTCCTCATCCACAGGCTCTCAACCAGATCCTACCTTTCCCAAGGCAGAGCTCCACGCATTGCTGCTGTTCTCTCACAAAAGGTCAGTTCCTCCCCTCCCTCCCAGTCCTCGCTAAACTACCTGTATCCATCAGTTGCGTGACCCCCATGACATCACGGTGATCCCAGTGAGATATTATAGCTCTGCAACTGCATTCAGACCTCTAATCCCCCCTATTGATTCTCCATGCTGCACGCATTCATGGACAAGCACGTCAGATACGGCACCAGGCTGAGCTGACGTCCCAGAAAAAGATATGAGGACTTTTTCTGAAATGCCATACAGTTGGCACTCCCTTATTACTGTGTATTTGCTTAAGTTGACCCTTTCACCCTGCTCTGTTTATTACATCTCATCCCACACCACTTCCTTACTTGATTGTAGGCTGTCATCTCCCTCCCTTTGGTTTGTCATTCCGAATTTACAGCTCTCCTTACCATGTTTGCCAGTCATATGGCAGAGCTGCTTTAGCTCCCCCTTTTCAGCAGCACCCTGTTTGTTCCTAGCAGTTGTTGACACTCAGATAAGATCTTATAATCATAAAAACTATACCCCTGCTACTGATGGCAGCTGCATGATGCCAATTGATGATCTGCAGTGTCTGTCCACTCCTCAAGACCTTTCTTTCCTTTTTCTGGCAGGATCAACCAGAAAACCACCAGGGCCGCCATGTCCTTGACCCTCGCTACCAGAGCCATAGAATTATGCCTAATATGTTCACAGCTTCCCGTGGCCAATATCATTGCTGCCCATATGGAGGAGTAACAAATAGTCTAAGGCCCCACAAGTCTTTCTTCAGTATCTGAGCCCCAGCAAGAAGAAAATGCCCTTTGCCAGCAGGTGAGGTCAGCCTATGGGGACCTTCTTCCCCATAGCAGGGAGTCTGCCCTGCTGTCACTTGGAGGTTCCACCCGGTATTGGTGCAGGTTCAGGCTTAGCTGGTGCAACTGTTTTCCTGGACCAAGCTCCTGGATCCTGCTGCCAGGCCACTCAGATCTGCAGCCTTCCTCCAGTTGCTAGAAGCCACAAGTTTCTGGTCTTTTTTACCCCCACCTATGTGAATGTAGGAGGCATGTTCTCTGTTTTTTACAAGACATGACAAATTATGAGAGAAGAATTGATGGACAGTCTCTCCATCTCCACCCACACCTTAGTGCTTAACCAAAATAACTACTCCCCCTGTCTTTTCAGCATGTAAACCACTGTCAGTAGTTATCATGTCTGTGTTTTTCTAGCGGAAAGGAAAGAATTCCATCTTCTGTGAAAACTCTCAGGGTGGTGGGGCAGAAAGGCAGGGCAGCTCAGCAAATATCTACAGGGTAGAGACTGTACTCAGTTGGGCCCTTAGGTGCTACTATAATAAAAAACATTAAATCCTGTGTATACAGAAATAGAAAGCAGCCTGTATAATTAAGGATTCTGCCAGCTTGCACATTTTTCACCAGGATGGAATGAGTGGATCTCATCTATCTAAGCTTCAGGTGATGAGTAAGATAAAAAGTGCAGAGGCTGTGGTGACCACTCCATCCCTGCTGTCATGCTTGGCTAGATCACAGAAAAGAAATTGCATTCTTAGCTAGGATAGGCTCAGCCCTTTAAAGGAGATTCTAGCTCTAAACACAGAGTTACAGAACTGGTACTGGAGGCATCTGACTGACTTTGAAAGTGAAAAAGAGAACTTGGACAGCAAACATGTTTCAGGTGCAGCAGAACAAAATGCAGAAGGTTTCAGGTCAAAGGGATTTATCTAGAGACCAGACTAGGTTCAAGCTAAGACAGGCAGTTCAATCTAATGAAAGGATCCCTTGCAACTGTGGAAACTCCAGGAAAACGGTGATGCAGCAGAGCTTATGGCTCACCAGCCATAAGATCATGCTGCAAAAATGATTTCTTCAAGGGCCAGAAGATACAGTACTCTGAGACAAAAATACTGAAGCTGTGGCAATTTGGATGCTGAAGTTAGAAAGCATTGCTCTGCAGTTGTGGGCAAAAGAACCAGAAACATGAGAACTTCTTGGATGACTCAGAAGTTGTTGGCTCCTCTTTTAACCCATTTGCACTCTGATATTGTTCACTTGCTATCTTCACACTGTTATGCCTCTATGCATCTATGTAGCAATGGTATTGCTGAGCATCTCAAAGTAGCACAACATTCATAGTGATATGCAAGCAGACTCAGGCTTTGCCTGCAGCTAACCAACTCCTGTCTCAAAACTCCTCTGGTTTTTTGTCCTCCTGGGACAGAGGTTCAGCCTTTCTGAACAATAAAACAAATGCAGTGGAGGCTCTATTCACCACAGACATGGTGGTTTTCTGAGCTCAGCAGTTGTGGAGGAAAAAATTTTCTCATTGGTTACTTCCTTCTACCACAGAGTTGATGTGGTCACTTAAACTCAGATGTCTTTGAAGGAGGCTTATCTCAATAGCCAAAGTGGTACGGTGTGAAAACCAGCCAATTTTAGTAATAGTCTCATTAAGCACAGTACTTTGTCAGAACTGACAGCTCCTTTTTGCAGCAGGACAGTAGCTCCCTATCCATCAGCACTTTTATCTCTTTCTCATGCTCCTGGCTTCAACAGTGTACAAGCCTAATATCACAGATTTTCTGACAAAAAATAGTATGACTTTTACTGAATTTTAAAAATGTATTTCATATGATACAGCTACAGATAACTTACATTTTAGTTCAAACAATGACACTGGAGGAATGTTTGCTTTGTTTTGCAGCAATGTGCTGTACAAACATCAAAGGATGAAAGAGCTCATAAGGTACAAGAAGATGCAGCCTGTAAGTTATTCCAAGGCAGGCACCCTTTCGTGCTGTGGTGTTTCATGATCTGCTTTTGCTGGGTCTTTTCACCCAGTTTGTTAAACTTGTGTTCAAGTTTCAACTTAAATATTAGTTTGTAGATTGTCCAGACAGGAAAAATCTCCTAGATCCCCCCCTAAAAATGCAGAGGTGCACAGCATCCAGAGGAAGGGAAACTTCTCCAAAGAAGCATGAACTTCTTCTGTCAGATCTGCACAGCAGGCCATGGCCTGTCTTTTGACCCTGTGTCTCTGCAGGAAATTTCATTAGTTCTACAGAATGTGAATTAATATGCCTTGCAGTGTATGTGCACAAAACATATTTTACTTCTTAAATAAAGTACTAACAGTCGCTTCTAGCAACATGCCTAAAATAAAACAGACAGCAATTTTGGTTTCTAGCATTTGTATTTGCCTGACTGTTGTCTTTCTTTTTCTTCTTTGTTTGTTGGTTTGTAGGATTTTTTGTTCTGTTTTGTTTTTCTTCTTTTTTTTTTTTAATTTTCAACAATAAATCTTGTCAAAAGGATAATCTATTAACTACTTAAAAATAATCTAGGCAAGAATTGAATTCTAAACTTTTATTCTTGCAATCAGTCTTTTGTCCTGCAAACAGATCATAAAGGAAAAGGAAAGGAAAATACTGGAGGAGTGAAAGTCTGTTATGCTGTTGCACGGTTAGTTTCTAGGCGGGAGGTATTGAAATTAAAGTCACTCGGCTTAGACTAGAGAGAGTTGTTACTGGAACAGATTTATGTTACAAAGCATCCTTTTAATGTACTTTCTTGAAGTGCTGTATTTCTGTTAAAAATTCACTGAAGATCTTTTTCTGAGTAAAATGTCTTAAATTATCCCTAAATCTAGTCCTTTTAGAATTTGCTAGAACTGATGGGTTGATCAGATAAAGACGAATATAGTTTTCATAGATATCAGGAAGAAGCTGAAAGAGGCCTCTGGTGGTCTCCTAATTCACCTTTCTACTTCCCATCAGAACCGTGAAACTTTCCTTCACACTCCATCTGGTGAGGGAGAGTGTGGTCTCTGTAAATCACCCCTGCTATTACCTATCTGTGCTCATGATCCTAATGTTTGACCTAAACTTTCCTTGTTGTAGTGCATGCTCATTTCTTCCTCTCATCTGCGGTGATGACGTACAGAGAACCACCTATTTGCTTTGCCTGTGCTATTTTTGTTTGTGCTATTCTTGTTTGAAGACTTTTTCTTCTGTTTTCTCTCAGCCTTCCTTAAACAAAATGGTCACACTCCCTCTAATTCTTATTCACTGATCATGTTTCACAGACTTTCAGTCTCTTTCTCTGGCTTACAATTTCTTTGAAATATGGTAGCCAAACCTCAACATGCCTCTCCTATTTAGGCATCACCAACATAAAATTACATATGGCACACAGTACTCTTACATGATGTTTTCTTCCATTTTTGCCCCAGCAATTTCATTGACTGATGCTTGTCTGTGGCTGTGCACGACCCCCACATCCTCACCTGGGGATCTGCCGCCTTCCTGAGAGTTTCCAGTCTTATATTTATGCAGCTGATTTTTTGAACTCTAAGTTGTAGCCTTTTTTATATCATTTCTACTCTCTTTCAAGATCTTTTTGAAGATATTCCTGTTCTCTAAAACTCTCACAGGCTCTTACATGTTTGTTGCAGCTGCTTATTTAACAATTCAATGTTCCATCATCTGGAGTGCCAGTGGAAGCAGTGTTCTTTACTAGAACAGGACAGGATAGACCACTGGGAGTAGCACAGTCGTTTTGGCAATACACAACTGAATGCATTTGTCTTCCAGCAGTATTGCACCCATATCATGGAAGTTTTCTCCAGGTCTTGTGTGCCAAGAAAATCTCAAGAAAGACAGAGTCCACAATCTGCTTACCGTATTGCAGCTACTAATTTCTCCTATCCAAATGGCCTCTTTACTTGGTTAGATCACTCACCTAAATAATTTTATTTTTCTTTAACACAATAGAGCCTCTGGTGATTAACTGAGGAAAGATATTTAGTCTTTGTAGCGTTTGAAGAAACATTTGTTCTTTATTAAAAGAATTGTCATTGATTTCACAGCAATAAATGTCATTAATTTGACATTTTCCCACCTACCCAAAAACTATGTTTAGAGTGGTTTTTTACTTCCTACAATTTTAGAAGTGGAATAACTGGAAAATCCTACGCTTTTTGAACCTGTTTTTGGGGCTACAAGGTTTTATTTCTTGTAGCACTATTAGAAGCTATGTAAGTGAATAAAAACTGCTTACAGAAAGATATACCAGGATTTCCACAGGAAATATCCCTTTCCAGTATTTAGGACTAATCTGGTATTAATGTCTGTCTTTAATCAGAAGCAGGCTTCTAGTTCAATTAATTATTCTGATCTTAAGAGCATTTATGGACATATAAGAAATGTGGAAGTAGAGAGCAATTAATTATGTTCTGGTATCAGCCTCACTTGATAACAATTTCCCTAACTGAAGCCTGAATGATGGAACTGGAACTTAGATTTCGGCTAGATGGGGGGGTTCTGGGAGCAAACCTCGGAATCAAATGCCACTGAATATTCAGTGCTTTGCTTATTAACGATCCAACCAAACCATGTGGGAGTGGGAAAAAAACCAAACAAACCACAAACTGAAAAACCCCCATAAAAAAATAGCTTTATCTACTTCCAACAGAGAACGATCTGGCTAGAAAATTTCTGATGAAACACTTCTTCATTAGGGTATGCCATTCGTTGAAATCAAAATGTTCCACAAAAGAATTTCCATTTTTGACCAATTTCCAATGGAATCTAGGCAGGTTTCCAAGACAAATGAGCCTGCCAGTTCTCTTCTTAACAGCCATTTGGCTGGTTCTAGGAGATCTTGAGCTTGCAGACTGCTTTGCCTTGGTTTTGATGGAGTGCTGAGAGCTGGGAAGGAAGGACCCTCCACTTCGTGGCTTCTTGGCAATCCTGATTCCCCAGACACATGGGAGCGAGGCTGACAGGCTTCCCCAGAGTTAAGGCATCATGCCATGAAAAGACTCAACACTCCTTGGTTCCATTCCAAATTTTGAAATATTAAAATCTTCTATTGTGTTAAAAAAAAATTGCATTCCTTGCTGATGCTCTAATGAGTCTGTATTCCCGATCAGACCCTAATCCTGTAAGCATGTGCATATCCATTTATTACAAGATGTTGTATAAAATTACACAGATATTAATGGTGTTCTGGCAGGCTGGCTATACACAGGCATGTAAATGACAAAGGCCACACCTGAACATAAGGCAGTAGTGCCCATGGTCATGTAGCACTGCTGTTGCTAGCTGACTACTTCTTTCCATATATATTTGAAGTACTAGTATATGATATTCCGTTTTAGAAGCAAAAATCTGACATGGACATGTTACTGTTTTTTCAGAACCTCAAAACATATTCATATAATTAGGTTTACTGTTTCAAAGTTCAGCATATTCCATTAAGAGTTTTAGTTAAAATTAAATGCCTTCTTTTGTGCTTTAGATGGTTATCCAATTCTGTCTTCAGCCAATGAAAACAGCTTCCTTGCCTGTTCTTTTTAGTTTTCACATCTCACATGCTAGTCTTGCAGCCAAGGGACTTACAGCCCTTACTGCTCAGCTCACAGAGTGAGTGTTTCTTTTCCAATCTCGTGTGATGCCACTGCTCCTGTCTCAAACTTAGCCTAACATGGCAACATGACCTATGGACTGATGCTACTTTGACTTGGTGGTCTACACAAACAGAAGAGTAGAAAATAGCTATGGGGATGGCAGTGACTTCAAAGCCACACCGAATTTTTCAAAAAAAGCCTTTTTTTGCTCTTCATGTGTTTCATGGTTGGTTGGTATATTGTCACACTAAAATGTTTTGGGAAAAGCTCCAATACCCATTTTGTGATGCACAACATCAAATATACAATTAGAATTACTAAATGTGATGAAAACTACTAACAATCCACTAAATCAGGGTAACGAGTGGCCCACCAAAGAGTAGAGCTTCAGTCCATGATGGCTTTTGGAAACTTGATGATTGGGCTAACAGAAACTTCATATAGTTGTAAGAGCGGAGGTGCAAAGTTCTGCACCTGGAGCAGGATTACCCCATGCACTGAGGATTAATGCACTACTGGCTGAGTGGTAGCACTGATGAGAAGGGCTCATGGTGGAGGTCAGAGTGGATGTGAAGTTGAATATGAACCACTAACACGGTGATGGGGTAGAAGCATGTCAGGGAGTTTGTCTAGCCTGAAGAAAAAGCCAACAGAATAATACAATTGCTGTTTTAACCTGTATAATGAGGGAGAGAGGGAGGGTTTAAAGGTAAGACATGCGTTGAGTGGGAATGGACCAGTCAACCTCCACACTTCTATGATTCCATTAAAACTGTATTTTCTAAAATTTTATTTGATTAACATTCAGTGCACAAGTCACCAGTGGAGTTCCTAATCACTGCAACATACAGAGAAATGAGACTTGTCTAAGCAAGCCAAGACAAATTTAGGCAGAAGCCTAAAGATACATAAATTTCAGGTTGAGTCAAACCACACAGAGGTTTTACTTAACAAAAATCCCTGGAGTTTTATTTAAAAGCAGCCCATTACATACAAAATGTTGCAACAAAGTACATGACAATGTATCCACAGAGGGAGTGGTTGAGCTTACTTCGAAATCAAAGAGACGAAAATTGGGGTTCCAGTACTTTGGAAAGAAAATCAAGAAATAAGGCCATCCTTGAGGCAATAAATTTGAGTGTAGGCTAGAGTAAGACTGCCATAACAGAGAGAAAAGCCTTAGTTTTGAGACAGGCTCAGATCCCAGCCTTTCATCTGCTTTCCAGTCACTCTGTGTTTTCTATCTATGGCATAGTAGTTGTTATCCCATAACATGACTGGATGTTTGACTAAGCAAGAAATAAAGTTTAATCACTAGAGAACAGATAATTTGATATTCAATACAGCCAGTGGCTCTTGCTCACATTTGTCAAAATTTTGCCTCATGTGGTTTGTACCACACAGTTGTATCCATACAAGATGTTGGGCAACGGAGGGAATGGGAAGTTTGCCATGAGCTCAAAGGAGTCAGGATCTCCCCCATATTCACCACGTGGCATGATAGCAAAAGTGAGGATCCTTTAAAAGTCTTTTAATATGTGCAAGGAGTATTAAGTAAGTAGTCAATGGAGAATCCAACCAATACCTCATCTTTGCCAACACATATCTATCCTTCAAAAGGTACACTCTTTTGCTTAGTTTGGTTTCTAAAGTGCTCATGCTTCTCTAGTTTAGTCAAGTGACTGGTAAATTAGCACTGTTTTACAATATCATAAATTGGTAGATTAAAACTCTATGCTTGAAATGCTGCTCCACAGAAACTGATACAAAAACTTTCCTGAATGTTGCAAACTGCCAGGATTTCATGCTGCCTCAGAGGCAGTATCTGAACATACTGGTTGCCTATCAGTTGTGACTGTTGACTGAACACAGTCAGACTGTTTATTACCTTCAGCAAATGTTTACATTCTACAAATGCGTAAGAGCCACTGTAATTTCCCTTAGGAATCTAGAACCAGTATTTTCCTTAATAGATAGATCAATGATCTCTTTATCTCTGTATTTGACAGTGGCTAATACTATATATTTGCAAAAAAAAGGTCAGGAAAAACCATGAATAGAAGATAACATATTATTTCATGGTATATCCTACTATAATATATTGGTTATTTGCAATAAAGAAATTTCCAGGGTCTTGGTTTCAGCTAGACAATTTCACCAATTTCACCAAAACATTAGGCTTCAGTGCTGAAAGAAACCTAGATATAGCTAGTGATGCAGTAGCTGCTAAAAACTAATTTTGTTTTCTTCATATGCAAGCAAACCACCAAACCTGCCCGCAGAGCTTCCTGAGTTTGAACAGGCTGCACACATATGACCATGGTACATTTCTGCTGTAATAATTTCCATGGCATAGAAGGGCTAGTTTTGAGGAAGCTGAGGAATAGTAGAAACATGGGATGGTTTGGGTTGGGTTTGGGTTGAAAGGGACCTTTAAAGTTCATCTAGTTCTAATCCCCCTGTCATTGGCAGGGATACCTTTCACTAGACTACGTGGTTTAAAGCCCCATTCAACCTGGTCTTGAGCACTTTCAGGGATTGGACATCCAAGACTTGTCTGGACAACCTGTCCAGTATCTCACTACCCTGAGAGTAAGGGAATTCTTCTAATATCTAATCTAAACCTACGCTCTTTTCAGTATAAAGCCATTCTCTGTAGTCCTATCACTACTTGTCCTTGTATAAAGTCATCAGAAACTAGTATAATTACTGCTTCTTATTTCTCCCTTTTCACTGACACACATTTGTACTTGGAGATAACTTCTGTTGCAAGACATAGCTGTTGCAGCACCAGTAACCACAATATGATTTTTTCCTCTAGCCTTGTAAAGAAAACTATGAAGCAATATAAATTCTGCCCTAACTGCAGTGGCTTGAGGCATGAAAGTCTATACAGATACAGGTTTTTCCACTTTGTTTTGCCAAAGTACTCCAGTCAGGATGTAGAGCTTGTAAGCTGTTTTGATCCCCAGCATGGGCCAAACTGAAACTGTCAGCCCAGATGATTATTGTGATGTAAACATAGGCCAGTTTGAGATAACTCTCAGTTTTCACTTTAAACTAGAAATTAAAAAATGAATTAGTTCAAATCATACCGTGCCTTTTAGATCTTCAGGCTAAGACCTTGATAAAAAAGATATCTAAATAATTTTTTGCAACTGTTGCTTGATGAAAGGAGTATTAATATGGTGGTAGCAGGTTACAGCATTTAACACTGTAGCCTTGACATTTCTTATTGACTATTAACTGCTGTAAATGGTATACTTGACAAGCATCTGTGGAAATTAAACCTGTTTTTGAGAACACAAAGTCAATACTGTAAAAATAAGGATGGGGATATGGATAAAGGAAATACTATAAAGTTGTCACATTATTTTTTATCTCCAAGACAAGATTTTGATTTTTTGATTTTTATTTGAATGCATATTTTTCCTGTGAGGTCAAGAGTTTGCATACTCATTAAAATAAGTGCATTTAATTCAAAAACTGGTTTGGTTTGGTTTGGTTTGGTTTGGGGTGGTTTTTTTTGGATTGTATGTGAAACTCTCCTTGTATTTTTAAAGCAGACTACTTTTGAAACATGGTGGTCTAAAAAAAGGCAAACAGGTGAAAAGATGGAGAAACTCAAAAAGATACCAACACTTTTGTCCTTCATACATAGCCTCACTATAACACTAGGAAACTTCTCAGTCATTTTGCTTTTGAGAGTTAAAAGCTGGTGCTGATCTAAGTCTCTGTAGGAGTTTTACCCTGACAAGTAGATGAAACATGGCAAATTAAGAATTATTCCTCTAGTTCTTGTATTAAAGCACTATTTTTTTTATGGAAATAATAAGAAATATGATAAATCAAGTAAATTTTCTAAGCACCTTCAGCTCTTTTTCATTATGTATTTGTTATACACTGCACTTCTCATTCCATATTTTGCTGCAGCATATGGGAGCATTTAAATTTTGATTGTAACAAGGCCTAGTAACACCTGGGTTTTGGGAAAGAAATACTCTAAGCTGCTGAGGAGGAACCTTTGCATACACTGCTTCTCAGAGACAGCCTACACAATTCTGTCTCTAGTTGTTTCTGAGGACAGCAGTTAATTATTTTCTGTTCAGTATATTCTATCATTTGAATTAGAGATCACGTGAATTTTCCTAGTAAGGGCCAAAATACCAATTTAAAAGCTGATTAAAAGGACCGTAGTCATCCTGAATGAAATCTCAAAGGCATAAAAATTGGATGAACAAGAAGCTGATTACAAATAATGACAGCATTGGTACTGTACTTGATATTGTCATATTTAAATAGTAGAATGAGGTTCCTGCCTACATACCTAGAATATACTATATAATTTATACTCTGTCTTATTCTTTCTTAAAAATTAATACATGCAGAATATCAAATCTATAAAATATATCACATCAACAGGTCTGTAATTTGAAGACCTCTGTTCACCTCAGATGGAAGTCAACCATTCCTAAAACAAGTCTCTGGGAACTGGCTTCGTGCCCAGTGACTGTGATGGAAGCGAGAATAACTTTTTCATGTGCTCTAGTAAGTCATTTAGTATGTTCTTAATCCATTTGAAAGAAACAGGGAAGGAATGCTTTGGTACTTCAAAAACGTGAGGCAGACACACACGTACACTGCTCAAAGTAATTGAGAGATGAAAGCTGTCTAAGGACAGGTGACAGCCGTGAGGCCATAAGGTGGAGTTAGTGGGGAGCTGCAGGCTCTCAGGCAGGACATGCAGACACTCTTTGCTCCCTACTACTGCTCGTGCCTCGTACTTGTCCCAAATGACAGCCCTAAGGAGCGGTAAGGATTTCATTCTCTATCTGCTGGCAGTGCCTTCAGCTCTTCTGTTGAAAGAGTGCAGATCTACCAGTGCAGATTCCAGTTAATGGCAGAAGCAGTGATGATTTATTTTGGGATGAAGACACATCCTTCTTGGAAGCCGGATCAAATCCACCTAACTTATTTTGCAGAACTAATTTCAGCAGACTGTATTACAACCTCTCCCAGTGACTATGAGCCTTGCTTGACTCAGATGAGTAAGAGATTCAGATAACAAAGAGGGATTTAACTGCTCTTGAAGTTGCATTGCCATATCGATTCCTGTTTCTATAGGTATATTTCTATATTTTATTAGCACTGTTTCTGAGCCATAGGGATTTTTAACAGCTAGTTGCCTAATTTAATTACCCAAGAAGAGACAAAAAATTTTTTTCATATCAGTATAAACAAGCTCTGCATAATTCAATTTCTAATTGAACGTCTCCTCTCGGATATAGCTACTTGGCTAATTACTCTGGAAAATTATTTTTTTTACTTGACTGGCTCTTAAGAATGGTTACTTCTGTGATACTGCAACTTAAAAGTAATGTTATTTGGGAACTGAGGTGTCTTTGTGAGAAAAGTTAAACCTCCATGCTAGTGAAGTTTTTTTAGTGCTAGGATTTCTGCATTTACTGTAAGATAAATGCAAGCTTGGTATATCACATTTTGAAACATTTAGATATCTTATGCTAATTTATGTGATGTGGGGATTAATCTCTGTCAACTCTCAGTCAAAACCAAGTTGTCTGTCATCACTTTAATTAACTGGAATGCAAAAACATGAATACAGAAAGCAGAAGGACTTTGTGTGGGTGCTATCAAGAGAAGACATTGGTGGAGCTGTTTTTCAAGAGAAGGAGGAGTATGGTGGAACTATGAAGTTGGCAGAGGCCAAAGGTGGACACTAGATCTAGGGCATGACTTCGGCTAGCAACAAATGAATGACCTTTTGGAGGGTGTGTACACAACAAGAAAACTCAAAATGGATGAATAACCCATATTTATTTCTTTCCTTTTCCTCAATGCGAAGATACAGAACTTGGTGCCTGTTTAAAAATAATGAGAACAATAATAAAGAAACATATTGCCAAATGCTTCAGAAACTTCTGCTTCTAGAAAGAGTGGCTCATATCACCATCAATTTTTGGCTAGCTTCTCAGGATGAGGGGGCTAGCAGTATTACATAAAAATGCTTCTTTTTCAAGAATATTTTGGCTGATTATGTTAGAACACTATGGTTTAATGAGTTACCCGTCCCAACGGAGGTCCAAAGCAAAGGTTTCTTGTGTAAAATTTCATTACCTGCCTCTTATAGACTGAAACCTTTCGGGTGCCTTTAGTGCAGCATGACGGGGGGGAACAGAGGTGCAAGCACATGAGCAGATCATTAACTGTGCAGGTGCAGGGAGGGATCCTTCCTTGGGACATGCTGGGGGGACAGAAGCTCAGCAGGACTCTGCATCCCCTGCAGTTCTGGATCCCAACAGGCAGAGCTCCTTCAGCTTCCTGTGTCATTCCATGTGACTTCAGACATGGATGCTAGTATCAGTTATGTAGATTATACAGCATTTTTACTGTTTTTTCAGGGTTTTTTTTTTTAATTTTAGACACTCAGGGCTCATAAAGGTTGAATTTGTTGAGAAACATGGCTAAATGAGGGAAGAATCTGACAGAGAAGTTAATTAGAATAGGGAAAGTACCATTTGCTATGTTTGCTAAAGATTGCATTTTAAATCTCAGAATATTCTTAGCTCTGCAAGTAAAGCACCATTTTTTCTGTAATGCAGCAAAATATACTGCTGTGTGTAAGTTCACTGAGAGTCTTCAGAAGCTAGAAAGGAATTGGGTAGTAGAAGACTGATAATCTGAATGGCAGGAAAGCATTGGAAGGATGGCAAAAGAAACTAGAAGGAAAGACATTGTAATAACTAACATACATATCTTGGTATCAGAAAAAAACTTCCAAACTTGTGACCCTTGCTAGCATACCATTTTATTATTACTATCTGCTTTTCCAAGCTTCAAGTGATTAAGAGACCACTAGGAATGAAAGTTAAAAATTAGGTCTAGAATTGGAGAATTAAAAAAGATTAAAAAATTTAAATTCACATTTGGAACCTATAGATGACAGAATTGAGGATTTCTGTGCAATTTTAATTTGCTCTTTCAATGCACAGACATTGTGAATGTCTTTAATAGTATGAAACTCTACTTAGATTTTTCAGTAATTTCCCACCTCAGACCATGGTTTGGATTAAAAAGAAATTGCATTTTCTTTACAGAGCTTTCATGATTGTTGTTAATAGAATAAGCTAAGTAATTCAAAATTATTATAATAATTACCTCTACAACATGACTATTATATTAGACGATATCATTATTCTCATTCTATAAGCAGAGGCAGAAAAATGAAAACCAAAATTATCAATACACAATATATGCTAATTTC
This sequence comes from Vireo altiloquus, assembly GCA_013396875.1. Classification (NCBI taxonomy): domain Eukaryota; kingdom Metazoa; phylum Chordata; class Aves; order Passeriformes; family Vireonidae; genus Vireo; species Vireo altiloquus. The sequence continues at coordinate 564,653 of VZRF01009054.1, forward strand.
TATTAAAACAGAAAAAAATTAGGGCCCTAAATTTTCAAAGCATGAGGCTCACTTATTGGCCGAGACAGCAGGTTAAATGTGAAAAAGTCTAGAATCACAAAAGCAGTCTTTGGTGGAGGAAGGTTCAGTCTCCCAGGAAAGCACTCAACTATGTAGTCTTAAGGTCATCACTTGCCATTGCCATCACTTGCTTTTTCCTGGCTTACCACTGCATGTCTACTCATGTTTTTAAAGGAAGCAGCCTATAGTCTCTACCCTCACAGGCTCCACATTTGTCCCAGAGCATTATCCATTCCCTTTGTGAATCTGGAATATCTTGCCATTAACGTAAAATTAAACATGCTGTAACACACAAGGAAGAATAAACTGAGATTGAATGAAGAGCCCTCACTGGGTCATCTTACGGGCTTATGAATGCTTGGCTTTACTGTCTCATTTTTTTCAATGGTTGTGTAAGAAAGAAAGAAGCTGTTTGAAACAGGTTTCCAGACAGAGCATGATCATCAGAATACTGAAGTTGCACTGATCTTCAGTGTTAGTAATAAAGCAATCATCAATTTAAATAATCTTACAGTGATTTCTGCATCTGCATAATTGCTGCGTACTCAGATGTTCAAATGAGTAAAAAGAGAAGTAATTACAGTGTTCAAAGTACAGTGCTTTTTTTTAATGGTACAAGGATAGTAGGCTGCAAATTCATTCTTTAGCATGGTGTGATAATTACCTGTCATGTCTGATATGACCAAGTCTAATCCACCTCATACTGAAATGCCTGAAAATCTTTTCACCATCTTCAGCAAGTGCAATGGCATCTCTGGATGGTTGTAAGTTTTTTGGCATTTCACCTGAACAATGCAGATTCAGCACCTGCAGTTTTTTATTACTGTTGTTAGCTCTTTAGTCCTAAACACAGTCATTTCACAGAGCTAAATAATTCTTTCATTTGTTTGTTTGAAGTGGTGCTTTATAGTAATTGTATTTTCATGTATTTTTAAACCTATGTCCTGTAGTAGATGAACAGACTCTGCAGGATCGTGAAGAGAATGTCCCTACCTAACTGCAGCTTTTCAAGGAGCTCATTACTGCTCATATTTCAGCTGCACACAGAGAAAATTAGAGAGGGAAACAGCATAGACTTATAACTAACAACATAGACTTATAACTACTGTAACCACAACTACAAGGAAAGTACAACTACGACAAACCCTTCTGCCGGAAAAATGCCAAGTGTGACTTGAACGGAGTCCAAAGTTTCTGCAAACTATGTGATAGTAAAGTTATCGCTTGCATAAAGAACTCTGTAAGGTCAAAACCCCCCACCTCTTTCTCAAACATTCCTACTCTGTGTTGTCAGGGCCATGTGGACTATGTCTGATACACTCTCATCTGAACACTTGCAGTGGGACCTGTCCATTGTGTGCAGGAACAAGGATATACTGCATCCTAGGGCTCCCATGTCCATCTACATCCAGATGCAGACCTCTATAAACTTGCCAGCCCATTCCTGGTTCTCCCCAGGGAAACTTGTCCATCACTGCTGCTAGGTGGGTGCCCCAGCAGATGAATCTGACTGCAGCTGTGAATGCAAGGAGTGGGAAGAGAGAGGCAGTACACAGTGCTGCGGCTGGCAGCTCCTATGTCCATGACTAAAGATGATACTTTACATCACCTTCTTTTCTAAATAAAATCATATGTCTTCTTGTTTATTTTCTAGTACAGACAGACTAGCTCTAAAATTCTTGTAATTTTTCTGTGCTTTTTACACCATCACCACATTTTTTGCTGATTGTCAGATTTCTAAAAATGTGACTAGATCCTACTGCTCTGATGGTTTCCTAGGCACTAGGCAGCCCAGAGAAATCACAGAATCATGGAATGGTTTGGGTTGGAAGTAGTCATTAAAGATCAAGTCGTTTCAACCCCCCTGCATTGGGAAGGCACACCTTCCACTAGACCAGGTTGCTAGAGTGGGAGAATCACCTCTTGTGACCTGCTGGCCATGTTTCCATTGACAAAGCCCCTTCTGGGCTGCGAGCTCTCATTGCCAGCTCATTTTCAACTTTTTATCAAATAAAAAAGTACTCTCTACTTCTGCATTGCACATGCAATGAGTAACTTGCAGAATATTGTTTCTGTAATTCATGGAATATCGTAACTGCAACTGAATAATTTACCTTAGCTGGCTGCCAGGCACATACCCAGCTGCTCACTTATCCTCCCTCCTCAACATGACAGAAGGAGAAAGTATGAGAAAGCTCGTGGATAAAGACAGGGAGATCCCTTGCAGTCACTGCCACAGGCAAAACAGTCTTGACTTGGAGAAGATTTCATTTATTACCGATTAAAAAAAGAAGAAAAAGGCAGAGTAATGAGAAAGAAAGACAAAACCAAAGCACCTTCCCCTGCACTTCACACCTTCCTCCCTAGTTCAACTTCAATCCTTTTTTCCAAAATCTTCTAACTCTTCTGCTTCCTCCTACCCCAAGTGGGACAGGTGGATGTAGAATGGGGGGTTGCTGTCTGTGCACAACTGCTCCTCTCTTCTGCTTCTTCCTCCTCACACTTTCCTGCTGCTCCAGTGAGAGTTCTTCCCACAGGGTATAGTCCTTCAGAAACAGACTGCTCCATCGTGGGTGCTGCAGCTCCTTCCAGGAAATCTGCTCCTATGTGGGCTGTCCATGAGCTGCATATTTCAAGGATACATCCACCAGCTGTGGCATATGGAACTCCACAGGCTGCACTGTGAATATCTGCTCCATTGTGTTCTATGGGCTGTAGGGGTGTCACTGCACCTCCTTCCTCTCCTTTTCTGATCTAGCTGTCTCCAGGGCTGTTTCTCTCACATTTTGTCAATCCTCCCTCTTTGCTCTGCAGGTTTCTAACCCCTTTTTAAATATATTTTCACAGATGTGCCACCAGCATGGCTAAAAGGCTCAGCTGTGTGTCATGTGGTGCCTCAGTTTTGGAGCTATTTGGAAATGTCTCTGCCCAGTGCAGGGGCAGGTCCTGGTTTCTTCTCACAGAGGCCACCCTCAGAGCCCCTTGCTGCCAGCACCAGGGCATGGACACCCAATACCTTTGCTGTGCAAGCGTGCAGTAAACCCAGCTTGTCCAAAATGTGCCAGGTTTCAGCATTCATCCAGCTCAACTCTGCGATTGTTCTGAGACTGCATCTGTCCCACCTGTAGTGGGTCAGTGTGCCAGTCAGGTGCAGTCTGGCCATGGCTCATTGCCTCGCAGAGGACTGCTCCTGCCCTTTCTTCTCACGCTTGCAGCTGCATAACTCTCTTGCTCTAGCATGGCTCAGAGCACGATATGCTTTGATTATGATGAAGTTTCTCAATCCAATGGAAAACTACACCCTTTTAGTTTGCAGAGTTAGCTTTCTGACAAGTTTGTTTCCTGGCAGATGGTGAATATCTGTTTTAGTTCAGCTACAAGTTTAACTGTGGATGAATAACCATGATGGGCACTGTTCATTGTGTGCATGCACATTTTTTATTCCCAGAAAACCAAAATGGAAACACGAGATGCTTTTTGAGTGTGGAGTGAGTACAGGTATACATCATTTAAAAGAGTTGCAAATATCCAGGCCAGAGTCTGTTACAAACTTAAAGCCCTGGGAAATAAACAAGATTGCAGGATGTCCAACTTTCCACATTATATTCTAGAAAAATTATCCCAAATTGCACAACAAAATTCAAACCAGGCAAAGGATAATAGGTAAAGAAGCCAAAAATCTACAACTGAAGGCCCAGAGAAGGATAAGGGCAATCAAGTATATGAAAGGAAAGGATTTTCTTTCTGGACAAGGCTTTTCATCTAGGAGCGTTTCCCTGAGATACGATCTGATCATAACCTATAAAATCATGCGTGTCGCAGTGAAGATGAATATGGTATAAAATGAATATTGTCTTGGACCCCAGCCAAGGTGATAATACCAACATTTTCCAAAACTGGAACATTTACAGGGGAGAAGAGAGCATCCCAGAAGGTGCTGTATATCTTACTACTGGATGTCAAGCAGCCCTATCCAGACAAGCAGGAAGCCTGGGTGGAAAATGGTGAGACCGTCCGAGGACTGGAAATAAGGCACAACTGGGAGCAAGAGAGCCACAACAAAGAAACTCAGTAGATTCTTTGCTTCAGTCTCAGTAAGCCTCTCATAAGCTATAACTTTTATAGCAGAGAGCTCAGATGAGATAGTTTGATTTGGAGTAGGCATATCCAAAGTATTTGGACTAATCAGAATAATAAGTTAATAAGTCTCTGGGACCAGATGACATTTGCCCAAGAGTTCAGAAGGAAAGGAGACATAAAATTGCAGAACTATTGGCTATCCACAGCAAGTGCTGGAGGGGGAACCTGGGAGCTACTGAGCAGTGAGTCTGACTCATGAGAAAATTGTAGAACAGGTCTATAGAAAAGAAAGGGATTGCTGAATACATGAATAAACAGTGTCTATTGAAAAAGTGTCAGCATGACTGGAGTGAAGGGGTGTCCTATATCCCTGGCCTGCTGGAATTATAACATGGGCAAAGGGAATAGTACATTTGAATTTCCAGAAAGACTTTGACTAGATTACATGCCAAAAGTTACAAAAAACCCCAACCTTACATAGCCATAGGACTACAGGAAATTACCTTTTATCTACTGGAGGATGGACAAAGGATGGAAAATAAAGGCTAATGCTGTACAGAGTAGGAAAATATTGGCAGTGACTTTTGGTAGGGACTAGTATGAGGACTAGATTTATTCATATTCTTCACCAGTGATCTGGAAAGGGAAATGCAGTAAATTCCTCACATTTGAAAATGGTACAAGCTCTTACAACAGGCAGGGAGGAACTCCAGAAGAAGTTTACAAAACTGAACAGAAAAAAAAGATACCTAATTCACTTCTTTCTATCTAAAACAAAAGCAGTGCACCTAAAAAAAATTATCTGAATGTCACCTACACACACAATTCAGGACTCTCAGGATTCCAGCTCAGGAAAGTGATCTTGGAAATACTGCAGTCAGTTTACAAAAATCATTGTCATAGTGTTCAGTATCAGCTCTCCAAAAAGCCAGCAAATTGCAGATAATTGACAGGAAAGGTGATGAAAATAACACAAGGAGCATAATTTTGCCACTATGTAAACTTGTGAAATTAAAATTTTGGGGTATTCAAGAAAAACACAGCAGAGCTAGACAAGGTACCGAGAAAGACGATTAAAATGATTGAGGAGATTTCACAGCAGCCTTATAAGGAAAGATTCAAAAGGTTGAAGCTGTTTGAAAGGTAAATGAGAAGTCTGAAAGGAAAAAGGACTAAAATTTACAAAATTATGAAGCTGATGGAAAGGTCAATGAAGAAGCAAAATTTACTACATCTTGCAATGTTAGGACTAGAGAGCACTTGGTGTAGCTTATTTAAAGTAGACAAAAGGGAGATACTATCACAGCCTTAAAAGGGAGTAGATAAATTCCTTAAAGGGACCAAGAAGTGATGTATATCATCTTCTGACACCTTTTAACCAAGTCTTGGGGACAGTAGGGAACTGGCCTCTTCTGCTTTCTCCCAGTGGCATTTTCGACTGCCACTGTAAAAGACAGTATAGGCACTGACAGTTTATCTCACTGATCCTGAAATGGGATGTTTCATGTATTCTTACCCCCAGTCTAAATGGGCTGGACTAAATGAAGCATAAGGAGAAACTTGTGTCATAGAAAACATATGCTAAAGCCACTGCTTGAATTTCTTCAAACCTCTTAGGAAAAAAAAGAAAAAAAGGAGGGGAAAAATAGGAATTAAAAAGGAATTTGCTGTCACTAATTTCATGCTCCCCCTCATGAAAATGTCCTATTTCATTCCTTTCCTTAGAATTTTATTAAGCATTAACCACCATGCAAGTTGTGCAATACACTCATATCTAATACTAATACAAAAAACCAGGAAGTACAGTAAACACAAGAACATGACAACATTAATTAAGTACTGCATTTCTCTCCTAAAGTCCCCTGTCCAATAAAATGGAATATTTTAGTTTTATTCTGTGCCCCACACAATAGTGATCAAATGAAGTGAAACTAGTTTTCAAATTTTCACAGTTCTCTTCATCTCATAAATCTCCAAAAGGTTTTACTGTCCTCCCACACTGCCCACCGCTCCTCCAGCTGATATGCAAATCAAATCTGCTCTGCTCCCTCACCAGCTCCCTTCCCCCCACCGGAACTGATAAAGAACAAAGCTAATGTTGCTTTCCTTACTTCTCATCCTGTTGCTGAGCAGGCCTGAAACTTAACTTCTCACTTGTCTCTCCTATTCAGGACCACAGAGAAAAGAAAAAAATACTACATTATTTCCTGCTGGTACCCATAAAACAAAGGAACGCACAAATTTCCTTTCTCCACACTCTCTCTCCCATATACTGGTTTACTTGTGGTCCTCCTATTAACCCCAAAGAGATGACACAGGTACCTTTAGTCGTTTCATTATCCTCACGTGTCTCTGTCCTTCTGTAATCCTCATCTATTCAGGGCTCATTCATCCTCTTAACTTAGCTGAATGGTTAGTAATGGCCTCCCACGTGTATCCCCCACCTGCACCTGCAGTCCTGGTCATTCTGCTCACATTGAATTCCCTATTACCACATCACCAATCCAGTGTGGCCATGCAGTGACAGACTCCCCAAGCCCGGCCCAGGAACACCCCGCCCCTTCCACTCTGTGCCAGGGAGACACGAGACCCTTTGTCCCCAGTGAATATTTAGTGTTATTCTTGTTGATCTAAACTGGGTAAGGGCAAGTGACTGGAAAAGCAAAGTCCCGCCACTCACATCACATCACATCACATCACCCCAAGACACTGTCCTCAGGAGATTTAAATCACTCTGCTGGATGATGTTGGTTCAATTGCCCTGAAGCAGAACGGCTCTGAGTTCAAACAATGCCCAGCCCCGGGGTGTGCCCAACCAAAGGTATCTCTCAAGAGGAAGTTCAGCTACCCCCATCCTTGGTGTTCCTTGGTCCTGCAGAATGCAGCTTCTCATATCAGACATTCCATTTACTCTAAAAATAGTCATTCATCCATCCGAAAATAAAAAAAACTCCCCAGTATTCTAGGTGAGCTGAACTGAAGTTTGTGGAAGGATTTATATTCTGCCATGAAATGGAATAGAGGATTCACCCAGCAGATCACTTAAACAGCTAAGAGAGTCATAGCAAAATGTGTCTTATCTGGAGGGACCCCATTGTTTTAGAAAAGAAGCATAACTGTGTAATATTTCAGTAATTTGGTGTTGAAAGCAACTTTTTGTAGCAATTAGAGATTTTTGTTCCTATTCCTTACAATTTATTTTTATATTTATTAAAAAGTTTAAATGGATATGTGGTATGTGAGCAGATGTGACCTTCATATTTTAAAGACTGTGAAATATTCCAAACCTTTAGCTAGAAAAGTAAATCAACTTAGAAGGTGATGTAAGGAAAAAGGTCTTTATTTTAAGGAGGCAGGGTAGGACATTTATTATTATCTTTATTTGTTAATGAAGATGCTGGGTACATAAGTCTCTGAGAGAGACAAAAATGACAAAACATTCCAGAAGCAAAAAATTCTCTGTGAATTTCCAACATTTCAGTGCAGGTAACCAGACATCCCTGTGGTATGTGTTCCATATTTCATTCTGTATCTTCAGTCTGTGTTCCATATATTTGCCTCAGTACAAATTTTCGAAGCAGAACAGCTACACAGAATCTTATCCAATAGCAGTCATATCATGACAACTGTGGGGAAAATGTTCTTTTCATTTATCTCTCTGAGTGAGCAAAATGTACTCTTCCCTTTAATATTGTGTGTTGCACTGTTTATTTCAAAAAGAATCAATCCTCATGGCAATATGGTCACACTCTTCAAACAAATAATTTCTGTCTTGCTGAGATAAAAGTCTGAACAACTTCCAACACATCAGAGATAAAGCTGGCACATCTGAAATCACCCCGTAACACTAAGTCTGTATGACACTCGGTACCATTCAAACAGTGGGCAGATCTTGGGCAGTAGACTCCAGAAAAGCTACTGGATTCTTCTTCACAGTAGAATCATTGGATTCTTCTACTTTTTGTCTGTGAAAAAAATTCTCATTGCAGCTAGTAAAATGTCTACAGCAAATTTCATCTAGTTTCTTGTAATCTATTGTGATGCACAACACTGGTGTGAGCAGAAAATCGTAATGGAATTAAATAATGGATTTTATTCTCCAGCTCCTAATTTTTGAGAGAAGTCTTCAAAGCCTAACCTCTTTTTTGGATTGAAAAGAGTGTTTTTCAGTTTCTTCTAGTTTGAGTATTATATGATGACAAAAATAAGCAGAATAATACTTCAAAAAACTGCACCATTAAAATAGCTGTGAAATTTAGGTCTTCTCCTGTAATTATGCAGTGCACACCTAACATACAGTGGTTTATATATACAATTAGGAAATTGAACTCCTGTGGGAGCAGAAATGCAGATGATATATAGTGGCATTCTGTTCTCTGTTAAATCTGTCTAGCCAAAAGTGAAGCACAAAGATTGGACAGATAAATGTAAAGAGATTTTTCACTCTGGGACAGAATTTATAATTAATGCATCAAACTCTGTTAGGCAACTGCAGAAACCTTGAGTTGTAACATAGGACCTATAAACATAAGGGTTCTTAGAGGAGCTTGGCACCTTGAAGTGGCACTTACCACCTCCAGGTGTTAGGCAAGCTGTTTGGCACTTTGAAGAATGAAGTTTTACTTATTTGCACAAAAAAACTCCAATTAGTGTGCATCAGATTCACAGGCTTGACAAAAAAACCCCAGAGTAATTATCATCTGCCTACTTAGATATTGCTAAAGGTATTCTTATAGTGCAAAAGAACTATCTTTTGAAAGAGAAAATTTGTTGGTTTCAATAAAATGGATTTAGTGTATGGTTTATAATTCATAAACTCTAGAGGGAATGCAGAATTTGCCTATGAATTATATTTTAAATAAAAACTGAAGCAACAGAACAAACTAATTATTCATTTAATATGAATAGTCTCCATAGAGGAAAAGATATTTCTTCAGGTGTGCAAGAAAATAAAGAGACACTGTCAAAGCTAAGGACAAAATATAATGAGTTTAGAAAATCCATTCTATTTTCTTTATCTGTTCCCTGAAACCACAGTGTTAATATCCGTTTTCATTCAAATTTGTCTCAGGACTATTTTCCCAGACTACTTCATTTTAGATTTTTTTTTTCTTTTTTTTTTTCAATTCTGTGGAGTAGTTTACAAGTCTAGAGGATCCTTATACAGTTTATAAAGGAGGATATGCATTCCTCATGCCTCCAAGAGTCCATTTCTGGGAACTATCTGCAGTCATTTTTACAGTAATAAAGAGTTTTATTCAGAACTGCTGGTAAGTGATGCAGGAAGACAGTCAAGAATAAAGCCTATTTGTTGACACTATTCATTTTGAGAGACTAAGCCTTATCTTGGAAGCTCATAAAGGACTGTGACTCCTGACCACACTCACTAAGGTTCTGGTAGATTTTACGTCGGTATGTTGTGTCCAAATTAAGAAGAAAACTATATCCCCTTCCTAAGATATACTCTGTGATATGCACATTTGGCTGAGAGAGAGAATGTGGACTTTGAATAGAGTCAATTTAATTTAACTTATTAACAACTGTGACACTCACCCATCTTTTTGGGCTGCATTCACCACCACTATGCTCTATACACTCATTATTTTTCTCAGGTCTGAAATGAATGCAAATTGACTTGCTAGCAGTTAACCTCACTAGTGTCAGTGGCTGCCTAAGCTGCAGAAAAAGGGTGAATCGAATGTGCTGCATGTGTCTGGGGCAGACATGATGGAGCTGCCTCCTTGCTCTTGTCAGAGGGATCTCTGGCATTCTGTCACACTGCACTGCACAAAGCTGTTTTATTTCTTCACAGCCTTGGCAAGGGAGGTAAGGCTCAGTGACCTCAGCAAAGCAGGCAAATGTGGTTTTCTTTCCCATAGCTGAAAATTAAATGTATTATTTTGTCCTCTTACCAGGTCATAAATAAAACCAATTTTGTGTCAGCAACAAAGCTGCTCACTGAAGTGTTGTCTTCCATGGCCAGTTGGGAGCCTTGAGGCTGAGCAGATCTCCCTCTCTTCAGGGATATCTCATGTATCTGACACCTGGACCCAGAAAGTACCTGCCCCTCTTTTCCCTCTCATCTCGTGTGCCAAGCCCTACCCAGGCCACACCAGGCGACAGACCAGGGGAAGGCGAGGCAGTGTAGTGCTCTCTGCCCCGGGTTCCCTCTCTGCTCTTGCCTCTGTGCTTGGGAAGCCTCCTGCGAGTGTGGTTCCTCTCCAGAAGGGGCAGAGGTAGACAGAAGCAGGCAGGGGTGCAGGCTGTGTACTACAGGGCTGTGGGGCTGACTTTTCTCTACACTCTCTGAACCAGTTGGTGCAAATGGGGCCATGGAAGAGCCACTTTGTCCCTCTTACTGAGCCACTGTGGACTTTTCTGCAATTACCTACTTCTCTTTTCAAAGCCAGTCCTACTTATGAAAGACCTGGTGTTTATTTAGATCCTTGTTCTCAAAATGTGAGCTATGGGGATCCATCATCTTCCTGGGACATCAGTGGAATTTTTTTATCCTGTTTTTAGTGAGAGTATGTTCACAGTCCAGATGTGAAAAAGAAGTTATTGGTCTGAATGAAGAGTAGAATTTGGAAAATTTTTGGTGCTCAAAAACCTTTTTCCTTCCCAGATTGTTTGTCCAAAGTAGGCTGTGTAAAACAATTCTTCACTACATAATTTTTATCATTGTGATTGCTGGAGCGGGAACTGACAGGGAAAGTGGCTTGCTGAGAACTATAAATATCGTAAAAGTTAGAATGTAGTGTGATTAGACTCCATGTGTTCTGTAATCCTACAGCTAATTTATCTGTTAATATTAAACCAAGAGGTACTGTCTAAAACAATAAACATCCCATATCAGGTCAGCACTATCTCCACGGGGGCATAAGGTGAATCCCACATCTACAAGGCCAAGTGGCAGACAAGGTACAGTCTCTTGTACATCAGTGGTGTCAATCCTTGAGAATTTAGCTCCAGTGTATTAATAAAAATAGAGGGCACTTTTGTGTAGTGTATTCATAAGTAGTAAGAATCTATTTTTCCTGTGTCTAAAGGGCTCTATAAGTCAGTTCTGTAATCTAATGGGATAGTAATAGATCAATAGAAATAGCATGAGAAAATGCCACTCTAGCACACAGAAGCCAGCAGATAAGCTGATTAATGCTTCATCAGCCATCTGGTACAATAGAAACAGTCATTATGAAAGAACTCCAGTATGTGATCTCTTTAGATCACATACTTTCTTTTATTTTAGAAAATAAAAACTTTACACTGATTTTTTTTTTTTGGCCCTTTTTTGGTGCCTTTTTTTTTTTTTTTATTTGTGCTTTTCCTTCTCCCACAAATGTTGGAATGTTCCCTAAAAGTATTTATGAAGCGGTCAGATGCATTGACCACACAGAAGGCTAGAAAAGACAATTCTCCAGCCATAACTGCTCTTCAGTCACTGAGGGGCTTCACTGAGAAGCTCAGAAAGGGAGCCTTTCCTGTTTCTCATGTCTCTTTGGTGTCAATAAGAAAAATGAAATGTCCCTTCATTGGTTTGCTTATCATTTGGGAGTGTATGAAAGGGAAATTCTGTCCCTCATTTTATGACCCACTGACTAATCTGTTTACTATAGCAAGGAGTGTGATGAAGAACACAAGGGCATAAGGATATGAGTAATTATTATCAGCAATCTTAGACTTTGGAACAACAAACTGAGAGCAAAATTGAAACCTCATTAAACATATAAACCAAAACTGAGTCAAGCATCACTCTGAAACCAGAGAAAACCAAATGACTCCCCAACCAAATTTAATGGAAAACACATTATCACTGACAGGCACTGAATGCTTTGCTACGGGGACAGGAAAACCATTATTACCTGCAGAAAGTTTAGGGAGAGTTGAATAATTATCATATGTGAATAGTGAATTACACAGTCCTACCAGTGGCAGTTCCTTTCATCCTTGAGTTTTTCTTCCTTTTGCCCTCAGATGGCTGTCAATATTTAGAACAGTTTTTGGGCTCAGAGCTGTTTTCAGGCAGACCCCTTTCCAGCTGCCTGCTTTCTGTAAAGGAGTCTTGGTGATTTTCCTAGTATCTCCTCCTGGTGCTATATCCTGTAGCTCCAGAATTGCCAGCTGCTTCAGTGTTTCTGCCTTATCATTTACCTGTCTGTGGCATACTGCGTCTGTGTTCATTCTGTTCAGTATCGAGACTCTCTTATCTACCCCTGCAGCTCTGGGGTAGAGCTATGCCTGTTTCTGTTCTCCATTTCTCCAGGCAATGCCTGGCTGAGGTACGTTGGCTTCGCAGTCAAGATGGTCTCTGAGCAGCAGAGTACCAACATAGGAAAGAGCATGTCCTCAGTCCAAAGACTGGGTTTCAGCTCTGTGAGGACACCTCAGAAATGTCTGAGTGCCAGGGATATATCCTGATTTAAAATACATCTCAAATCTTCCCCTGGCCTTTGTCCAACAGCGAGAAGGCAACATGCTCATTCAAGTGTTTGAAAATAACTCACCTTTTTTTTGGCATCATTCTTTTCATTTTTTTTCACTGGCCACTCTCACCTCCTGGAAACTATTGCTGCCTCAACGTCTTACCATCAAGAGAAGTAACAGCTGCACCCCCTGTCTCAGGGATATCTGCTGTTGCTGTAGGCAGTGAAAGGAAACTGGGAGAAAGCAGCTATGGCTGGAAGGTTGGTCTCTGTGTCCTGCCCTCATCTGCCAGAGGCAGCAGCAGCAGTGCTGTGGCAGCTCATTCATAGCCTCTGGAAGAGGCATGTGTCTCTTCCAGTGTCATTCATACTTGAATGACTATTGCATCTCCTCCAGGGAAGACACCAGATGGAAATGTTCTGAATGCCAGATTTGAGTACAGGTTGCCAAAAGGACCACACTGGGTTAGACATGAGGGCTCACTAGTTTATAACAGAAATCCAAAGGATTCCTGGCCAAACCTCATGCTGCTTGGCCTGAAATCACGCAGAAACTGCCTGCCTATTTCGTTCTCTCCTGTGTGTCCTCTGTAGATGGCATCAGAGCTCTCTCCATCAGTGAGCTGAAGCCTTCAGGGCTAATGATGCTTTTGTCATTTTCAGTACTGGGTAATTCTCAAGTGTGTGGCTTTTACAATTACCACAAACCTGCTCTCTTCTGAAGTGGAACCACTTGATTCACACAGCAATAAACAGAGAATGTCTCTGGTCATCAGGATGCTCCTGCAGAGTCTAGATGCTGCAATGGAGACCTGTGCCATGAGGCACATTATCTCCCATGAAATACTAGACTTAATCACACAGGTAATGCCTACAAAAATATGAAGTGTAAGAAGATGCTGTGAACTAATTTAGTCTTAAGCATGATGCAAAATTACGCTTACAGAATCAAAGTCAGTATTAGAGTGCCTTTGGGTGTTCTCACTGCAGAATAGCATGAAGAATTAGAATCTTACTAACTCATTCTTGGTTCTATAAAAGTTATTTCGTGTTAAAAAATTCCCTCAAGGGCAAGACCTACTAAACCAATTTTCTCATGCAGCCTGAAGTATTATCTGTACAATAACAATTCTGTCATTGGAATGCAAGACACCACATTATTTAGGATGATTAGTATCCAAAAACATTCGACCACAAGACAAAGATCCCTGATTAGAAAACCCATCAGCTTGATCATCCCTTTATTACCTTCTAAAATGTTCTCATTTTCCTTTCCTTTGCAAAATTTGGCCCTCAGTACTCAAAGAGATTAAATTTCAGAAAAGATATTTTCACAAAAATAAATCTCTGCATTGTGTAAAAGGGAATGTGTTGGAGGGAAATATGGGGCTGTATCCAGATGGAAGTCTAGGACAGACTGACAGGCTTGATTACCTACTTGATCAAGGCAAGGTTGTGGCAAAACACAGAGCAAAATGAACCCACTGTTACAGTGTGTTGCAAGCCCATTTAACCAGCTAATACAGACAGGATGCCTCAGTTAGTCCTTCCTGGGCAGAGAGCATGGAGTACCCACTTGGATACACTTTTTGAAGGTCTGAACAATTGCCCTCTGTGATTTTTCATGACTGACTCTGTGTAGGCAAGGAGACAACTTTCTAAATAATCTTTTCTAAGGTGGCAATGAGAAGTAATCTCTGCCAACTGCCATGAGACTGGTGGAGGCAAAATTGTGAGCTAACCTATCTCGCTTTTTATGGTGACACTTCCCAGACAAAGCATGTCAGTAGAGAGAAAGCAGGGAATGTCTGCCTTGCAGGAAGACAGGAATGTTGCATCATCTATCTTGTCTCTTCCCAAGGAAGAACACTGGCTCATGGATATTCCAGGAGGAACAGACTGGCTGCCTCACAGATTGCTTAGGGTAAAGCCATGTCCTGATGATGCAAATCAGGCCAGATTTGTTTTGGAAACCTGTTTTTCCAGAGTGGTCTGGCTGACATACTAATTATTCCCTTCTCTTGGCACTTTCTTTCTCTGACTGTTTGTCCTTTTGAAAGCTGTTGACAAGACCTAAACACCACCCAGCAGAGCCTGGCCTGCACACTGGTCTATGCACACAAAGTATTCTTTGCTGAAGTTCAGTGTGTGAGTGGGTGCTGGACAAAAGAACTAGCTGAAAATATAAATCAGGAATAATTGTGGTTGGCACCACTGCAGCTCTCAGGGTGAAATTCATTTCACAGGTCATCCACAGAGAGGCAAGTCCCAAAAAATCCTTAGATATTTTGTTTGCAAAGATTACCCTGACATTCTGTCATTTTAGGCAGTGTAGCCTTATTGAAATCTTTTGACTGTTGTCAAGAGAGGTTGTTCTCTAGTTTTGTTTAAGTCAAATGTTGTAGTATTTGATGTCTTCTCTTCCCCTTTCCTTAGGAAACATTCTTAGGCTGCCACTGTTTTTGCTGCTCCCAGTCTGAATCAAAAATAACTCTTTATGCAAGGAAATGCAGGTGCAACTGTTCTGCCATTATATTCAGTGGCAATGTAGGAACCCTGGGAGAAGCAGAGGTTTTGAAATGGAAGAAGAATATCTTCAAAGAACTATTTCTTTCCTTGTTTCTGTGGCTGCTTTTCTGCTTATTTCCACACACGAGACATCATTTTGAGCTATTTTCCTGTTAGTGAATTTTCCATACAATATTAGCTCTGAACAGAGATTATTTTAAAAGCGTCCATTTAAATTCAGAGTGCGTTTTGGTGTTTCATCTGCTTCTTCATGCTTCTAGTTCAAGGATAGTTCTGAAATCTGTTACAGGATGTTTATCTTCATTTTGCTTGTGAGGGCTAACATATATGTTCTCAGTACCATATTATTCAATAGGGAAGAGGGAAAAAAGTGAATGGAATAACCTAGTAGCTAGTAATAATTTTAATCTTTTCCTTAAAGAATGGAGTTCTGACAACTGCTGATTTTATTCTGCTTCTGGCATTTTAAATTACATCATTTTTCAGTTAGAGCCCAAGAGTAGAATGAAGCAGATTGCTGTCAGAAAGCTCTGGATAAATGATTAGTGAACTTTGTAGTAATACTCTATTTCAAAAAAAGTGCATATTACAGAGAAAAATATCACCTCCATTGGTAGAAAATCACCCAAATTGAGAAAAAACATAAGTTGAATGAAAAGGTTTTGCAAAGTGCTTCAGATGGATTTCTTGGGCCTCTGCATATTGTTGGCTGTGCAATGCCCAGAGGATCACACTAGGATGCAGCTTGCTTGCACTTCCCTCTGCAGCACCCATCCTGCTAGCACAAAAAGCAAAAGGATATTGCTATGCAGCATGAGGCCACTTCAAAATTGCCTTTCAGTTGTAAGGTTGCAATTACTCAACATGTTCTCCCTCCCAAAGCTTCCCCATCCCCTCCTGCTTACATAGGAAAATTTCTGCAGATTTATATAGGAGAAAGATGGAGCCATTATTTATCATTTGTTGCAGTGTTTAGTGTTTGCATTTGCTCTCTGGTTTCTTAGGTACTTATTCAGAGCCACTTGTCCTGCAGCAACCACCAGCTCAGGACACTGTGCCCTCCCCCTGACAAGAGCAGTAGGTGGCCTGGCTTCCCAGTTGCTGTCTGGGCAAGGTGGCTTCCAGGCTGTGACACTCCTTTCTTCTCCCCTTGCTTCCCTGCAGCCCTGCACTCTGTCCAGCTGCCTGTTCACCTCTGTCTCAAAGCATCCTAAAAACCAGTGGAGCACAGGTGACCCTATGCCAACTCAATGCCAGGGCTTATTTCTTGAAGTCTCTGAAAATAAAATAATTCTTGCAATTCTTTATAGTAGGCTCAGCTGAACGCAGGAAAAAAAAAAAGACATAAAAAATGTCCACTAAGAATAAACCCATTTAGTACATAACAAGCTTTTATTCAATGCTGACAGTATAATCTCTTATTCTGCAAGGAAAGCTTTGCACATGCTTCTGTTTTCAAGAGCTCCTTCATTAATATTACTCCCTCATCTATAAAGTGAACTCATGACTTTGCATAATCACTCTCCCTCCTGTATGAGAGAGAATCAAGCCAGCATTGCACATTCCACTGCTCCTGAAGGGCAGCTTCCAGAGCTGAATTTTAATTAGGGTGATAGGTTTTTTATCTCTAATGGTTCAAGTAGTTTAGTGGCTTTCTGAACCTTGATAAGTTACTGCATGTCAGCCAAGGCACGTGACTGCAATGTGCTTGCTCCTTCCCTGGTACTTGACAGGGAAAACATTTTTTCTTCTATTGACCTACACTGAAGTCTGAGCTGACGTGTTTTGCACCACATTTGCAGAGAGAACCTCCAATCAATTACCAGTATCTTGTTAAACTGTAGGTGAAATATTCTTATCTCTTAGACCAGAGTGCTTAGGCACAGATGACAGGGCTTGTCTCATCTTCCTTAGGAGAGGTTGGTTAATGGGAAAGAGCAAAGTCCATCTTCTCTGCCTTCTATTTCTTAAAAATGCATGAACCCCAGGTTAATTACATAGGTTTTCTGTCTGTAGGAGAAAGGATAATTCTGTATATAATGATAAACCCACAGACAATTTCATACATTTTGACTGTAAAATAGCATTTGACTCTTTTATCCAGTGATGTAGATACTGCACTAATTTGGGATTGAAGCTTTCCTGTGCTACCTGGTGTTATTTAACCTTGCTTGAGCTTATTTATTTATACAGAAAGTGTGGAAAGTAATGCTTCTCTTTCCCACAAGTCTGTAAGGAAGCTTTTATTGAATAATGGATGCAAAAAGTTCTGTGAACATTGGCTAGAAGAAATAACATAAACGTGGGCTAATGTTAGTTGGAGATTTATTTTTTAATGTCAGTCTACTGGAGTAGGTCTTCTCAGATCATTTAGTCTTTCTGAGGAGACACCCAGCAATATAGCTGGAAATGTTGCATGTATTAATCTTGCAGTAAACCAAAACATTTTTCAAGTTTCTTATGCTTGAATTCTAGAAACACAGGTGATGTGCAGCTCAGGTTTTGACTCACTGCATGACTCACTGTCTGAAGGTGTGGCTTCACATGTGTCTCTTGGAACAGATGCTAGGTGCACATGTTTTTTCTGCATGCTTTGGAGATGTGTCTGTAAATGTGTTGAACTGAAGCTCAGAGCAAGGTGTTTCTTGTGTGTCCTTGAAATCCTATATTTAGACTGCAAAGATAAGATCCAGAGAACCCATCAGGGTGGCGAGGTAGACACACAACAAATGTAGATGATAAATAGGCTTTACAAGTACAGAAGGACAGGTTGTCTCAATCACTTAGTTTCAAATTCCCATCGTAGGTAGACATCCAAAATCTGGCTCTTAATATCTTGCCATCTAACCCTCCAGATGTTTTAAGTCCACGTGTATTCAAGTGTTTCCCACGTATGCTATTCCTCAGGTATTTGAAGTTTTTACCTCATAAGTTTAGGCATCTATAAAAGTTCAAGGACTTTTGCCATTAAGTCACAGAATGATTTGTATGGAACTGTTTTGCAGACGGGAACTCAGTCCAGTATGCGTATATGTTGTAATGGCTACATAGATCTCTTCCAAATACATGTCTGGACCTTGTGTTGCAGTGCTATTTTCCTTCTCCGTGTGCAGATGTTCAAGGATTAACATTCAAGAGGAAAGAAGGTGCTGCCTCCTCTTCTGCCTCTTCTTCCTCTTCTTTGCTGCTAGCCTAAACTCTTGGGAAAGCATCTGGACTCTAGCTGTATGTTGGAGATAGGTCATCAAAGCAGTGGGGTGACAGATGAGGCTTGTGAAGATGAATCAGTGAGTTGATGATTCAGGCACTTGGAAGAGAACCTGGCCTCCAGTTTGGGCTCTAACCTGCACACAAAGCACTGAAGAAAGCACAGACTGTTCTACTTACCTGTAAAGATCAGATGGGGTCATGGGATTTAAACCCAGGAACTCTGCTGTTAGGTGGATGTTTTATCTGGCATCACCATACTGCCAGAAGACCCAGGTTCCTCTTGGGTGACAGCAAGGTTCACCTAAGAGCAAGGCCATTGACTGATACTCACTTTAGCCTAGTGACTGATGGTCTCTGTGCACGCTATCTGATTTAAAGCTAATTTTCATAAACATGAAGGAGTAGGGGAACAATGCAAGGCAGAGGAGCTCAGTAACCTAATCAGTGCCAGCCAGGCATATCTACTCTTTGAGCTAGTGACCCTACTGCCTAGCAGGCTCTCGCTTGTTCACCTTACAGACTGGGAGTCTGGGGGGATTCCTGCCTCCAAGAGTGGAATCCGTTATGGAGTGCTGGCAAGAGCATTTTTGGCATACAAGAGACTTATTACAGGATGCCTGAGAGAGGAACTAAAAGTAGAGCAAAGGGAGGAATCAAGGTCATTTGAGGAGAAACAAGTGTGGAAAAATAGAGGGGAAAAGGGATAAAATGTGTAAACAGATGTTGTGTCTGGCAGTGCCTGATCCCCACAACAGGTGGGTGTTTGAGGAGAGGAGTGGGGAGGTGGGTGTGGCAGGTCAGAGCACAGGCAACCAGACCCTGGTGGCAGCCCGGGGGTGCCTTTGTCCCAGTGACAGCAGCAGGGGAGACTGGGATCTAGAGGCAGCTGCTGGTCATGTGTGTATATTTTTACATCTTTTCCACTAATGGGCTTTATCCTCATCAGAGAGAGAAGGGAACAGTATCAGGCCTTTTGTGCTCTTCTTGCTTAAGTGCAGTGTTTTCTGCCTGTGTAGCCTGCCATGAGTGGATATATCTGTCTCTATATGCAGATATGTGAGTATGTGTTGTGTGCCTGTGCGTGTGCCCATGGTACACGTTCAGCCTCACTGCTTGCTGGAGCTGGGACTAAGAACTTGTGGGCTCACCTCGAATGGGCCATTGGATCTGGCAGCTTCTGAGAAGTACAATCCAAACCATGAGATCTGAATGTGAGGATCCAGGAGGGAATATGAATCTCCTCACAGAGAACACTAAAGAAGACACTAGCATCTCCTTTCCAGTCACGACTCTAGAAGGCTGCAAAGCTGGGACAGGTTAAAGCTCTTCACTGGTGCCCTGATTAAGGCATCTAAAATTCAGAAGGAAGGTTTGGGGATTTTATTTTTTTTTTTCTGTAAGGATTAGTATAGGTGGCTACACTTTCACTGAGCTCATTTCTCCTGACTCTAAGATGCCCCCTTGCCTTGAGGCAATTGATTCAGCCTGAGGGAAGCTCTTACTGCTTGGCTCACATAACAATAGGCAATGTTATGATATTCTTTCTAAATGCTTCGATTAGGAAAAATTCAAATGTGTTTAGTCATGTAAAAACAGGGAAGGAAGAGAGAGACACATGCTGCTCATTTTTTGAGTGAAAGAACTCAAAAGTGTAAACATATATGAAAATATAAATATATAAATACACATATACAATATATACTATATAATATATTCAGTTTATATAAGATATATTATATTTTATATATATAAAAATAGAAGCAACTGTTTCTCAGGACTGTAAAACAGCATTCCAACTATACAAATGCCCAAATACACATGTGATCAGATTAAAAAAAAATGAAGAAAACTCAGCATCAAAAAAGAAAAGAAAGAGATGCCTGTGTTTATTGGCTGCTACCATCTCTAAGAAAGTCTAGTCCTGGCAAAAAAGCCTAGTATATATAAAAGAAACAAACATATGCTAGTGCCCTAAAAAAGTCACACGGAATTTTAATGCTTTACTGAAATAATGAATTCACCAGAAGTTTTGTTAAAATATGCAGGAAAAAAAATTATCTACTGTATAGTATCTTGCTCCTGAAGGTAGTGGAAAAAGTTTCACCAAATTGTACCACAGAAAAATTTCTTAATGAACAGAACAAGCCTTAGTTATCAAAAAGTACAAAGAAAATACTGTTGGGAGTTGCTGCCAGTCCTTAGCACGCCATTAATGGTAAGGTCAATTAAATGTTATGATTCAGTAACTAAATGAAGTACAGTCATAGATAGCCTGAGTGCTAGGTATTAACGGAATTATATATGGAGATAGGGAATGGGAACCCATGGAGAAGGAGAAATTTCTAAACATTTCATTAGCTGATCTCTGATTATACTGTTACAGTCCTCTAAAATACAGTGGTCAGACTTTGCCTGTGTGTGCAATATTTGTGGCTTGTAGTAAAAATTATGAGATTCAAATAAGCATTTGTTTATTTTTGCTGATAAAAGCAGTAGACTTCATCTTTGGGGATACAAGTGCAATCTTTCTAGAAAAAGCTGAGAAGAATTTAAGAATTATACAAGGAGAAGACAAGCAGAAACAGTAGCTAACAGCATCTGGGAACATGTTTTTTTTCATGTCTGGTTTGTGTCTGTGATGTTTTTTGTTTATTAATATAAACTCAATAATAGATGTTGCTTTGAAAGTTTACACAAAAGTGTAATTATGGGTTAGAAAGTCTGACAGGGCAAAACTTCCCAAAACAAAACTCAAGATTTTCACATGATTGCACATATAATTTTGCTTTAATTCAGACAGTTTAAATTGTTTCAATAACATACTTAGGGTCAGTGCTGCAAGTCTGGTTCAGGAACTGCCCAATGCACATTCCAAACTGATTACATCCACTTGCATTTTTCTAATTACACCCACTTTAAGTGATAAGATCTAGATACAACGAAAGGTATTATTTCCCTTTAGAGATTTCAATCACTGGTGATTTTGTCTATTCATATGGAGTATCAGGCTCAGCCAGGTACTGTCCTGAAACATGCTGAGCACTTCAGAATGACAAATTGACTCAGCTCCTGCAGGAGCCAGTATTGTGGAGCTGGCAGGTGTTTGGCATGGTACAGGGCAAGTAGTGAAATTACATTTTAGGGCTTTTCCTTGTAATTACTTTGCCTCGTGGGAATTCCAAATTTTCTTTCTTCTTCTTCTTTTTACAGAGGTCACAGCCATGTGAGGGCTAAGTGTAAACAGGCTGTTCTCATTTTATGGATGCCACACTTGTGGCCAATGATCACTAATAATGTGATACTGGAACTTATGTACATGGTTATGAAAGTAGTAGGTATTGTAGCTCGCCTTATCTTGAAATTCATTTAAACTCAAAGGGCTTCTCTGTAATTCCCTCTGCAGAAGAGGTACAACAGAGAAAGAGCCGATTAATTTGTCCTCTGTGGGGGGAATAAGTGTCATTTATCCAAAGTGCTGAGAATTTTCTCCTTGCACTCTACACTCCAAAACATGCCATTCATTATTCAGAGAGACTAAAATCCTCATAGTCCCTGTCAGATTCACAGCTTAGAGTGAATCCCTAGTGGGTCTATGCTATTCAGCAGCACCTTCCAGTGCAAAGCCACTTATTCACTTTAGAATGCTAATTAATTTAGTATAAAAAACATAAATAATTTGATGTAATTTCTACTGGATACCTGGAAAAAGTTTTGGAATAAGTTAAATTTTCCACCAAAATTCTACTTTGGAACCAGGCCATTTTCCATAGATGATAGTTTTCCTGGAGGATATATGTTGACATCCTTATGAGCATTTATCATCCTCCCTCTTCTGTTGCCAATGCTTCCTGTCCCCTCAGAGCCCTACCACTGAGATTTGTGAGGCTACTTGGCAGCTGTGGCCTGATGGGTCTGGTTGTGGCCATGGGGAAGGGGATTCTGAGCTCAGTTACACCCCTGGAGCATCAGCGTGATGTGCTCTTTCACACACCCATGGGGAATAAAGAAAGAACTTATAAAATAATGATGAAGATACAGCTTTTAAAATAAAGTAAGAAATTCTACATTATCTGTTTTATATCCTCACAGTCAAAATGTTCTGGTAAGCTTTGAGCCATATTTTAGTCATCCCAGTTTGGAGGATGTGAGGATAGTGTGTTTTTAGCAAAAGGAAATATTGTTTCATTTGTGAGGGAGAAATTATTATTATTACCAAAAATGGCTCCTGGTGTTCCCGAATAATAGTTTTAGATTATTATCTATAGTGAGTGAAAGTAGGAGCAGAGGCTTAAAAGAGATCTTCAAAGCTTGCACCTTGAAATTGCAGATAATCATTCAATGGCAGCAATCATAAAGGTCCCCGAACAGCCTCAGTAGATTCAGAAAGGCCAGAAAAACCTGATCGCCACATCTGCACTGCATCAGAAAGTGCACAACACTTCCTGTAACAAACAAATTTCAAATATTGTATCTGATAAGCCAGAACCATAAAAAGTACACAGGAGCAGAGCAAGAGAGAGGAAAGCCATGATAACATCAGGACGTTTGCTAGTATCTTGCTAAAGAATTCACATTTCCCTCATTATGTGGTTTAGAAAAACCTTCCTGAAGTCTTCTGACTGTTTAAATTGCAAGAATATTCATTCCCCAGACACACCTCTTAGTTACTCACAAGTTTCTCTGCACACTAGTTGACCTTTCAAAAAAAGTTTTAGGACTGGCTATTGACAAATGTGTGCCATAACCCTTTATTTATACTAGTCCCCAGCTGTTTTGTGAAACCTTCCTCAAATAGTCCAAGTTTCTTACTATTTACTAGACAGAAATCAACATGAATTGTATACCTCAAGTCAATAAAATTCTGGAGAGATGAGACACAAATGAGTGAACTTCAGTCTTGGGAAAATTGAAAGATAATGAAAAAGAAGGCTGTATCTTAGTTTCAGCTTGTCTAAACTCTGCAACTATGGAGAGAGTCAGATAAAAGTGTCCAAGGCCACATCAATTCCTTTGGGGACACTGGGCCTGGATTTTGATCAGACTCTCCTTGCTAGACCCTTGGCAGCTTGCACACTCAGTAGAGGAACAGCTTTGAAAGATGCCATTTAGTTCTGTCCTCAGCATTTTCATTACTTCTGTTTAAATATGATCCCATCTGTTTTAAACTATTCTATTACTCAGATTACCATGTTACTACATACCATTATTATTAAACAAGTTTATAATCCAAGAACACTAGGAATGCACTTGAAAGCTACAGCCCACTTTCAATAAGTGCAAGGATGATACATACCCTTTCAGCATATGAATTATTTATTTACTACAGTGGTATCTGAGAAAATTAGAAATCAGTAAATGTCAGAACATATTATGTAAATGTGTATTCAAAACCGGTTTGCTTTTGGTAAAAAAATCTTATAAATCTTAAGGAAACATTAATACAATGAAGCATAAATAATTTGTTTTAATGACTACATCTTGTGACCAAGAATTGTTGGGGCTCTCAGTGCCATCTAGTGATGTTTGTATGGAATTAAAATATAGTTGTTTTAACAGTATCACATACATGCATGGATATATTCTATAATAAAAAACTCTTTTAGATTAGCAATAATATACTTCTAAAAATACAAATAACTCTTTAAATTCTGTTGAACATGAATAAAAGCAGAAATCATGCATATATGATGAAGCAGGAGACAGCAGCCACCTGCTAACTTTTATCTCCTGCAGTTCTGTCCCTGCATCTTTCCTGCATCCCTGATTTTTGTACAACCTCTTTTTCTACCCTATGCATTGCTTTGTCTTCACAGACACCTTGAAAACATTAATTTACTAAAAAAAAAAAAAAAAAAAAAAAAAAAAAAAGTCACCAGATAAACTTTTCAGATCCAAACATAGTTAAGGAATTTACCTTCCATACAGAACTCAAGAATCACTCTAAGATTACAGCCTTTATTGGTGACATCCACGTGATATGTTCAAGGTCTATCTTCAAAATATACAGTAGCTGGTTTTGCTTATATTTATATATATTTCTCTGGATTTTCTTGTGAACTGCTGGAAATCCTCAATTCTAGTGTTTGAAAAGAATTTTTTTCTTAGAATATGAAGGTCTTTTATTGTTCAGTTCAGTCAGTAATGTTATAGTGTCTGAATTTAAACCAGAGGTTTTTAAAACATTAATATTATTCCAGTCTTATCTTCAAACCCTAGTTAGATGTAAATGATTCTTTGTTAACTGAGAATAAAGAATATGTGAAATGTGGATTCCTGTTCCAACAGTGCACACAATCCAAATCCGGAGTGCAACTAAGCAAATTGAAAAACTGGGTTTTGGCAGACATAAAAAATTCTAAAAGTGGATCTGTCTGGATGGTGAGTGCAGGTCTGCTCTGCCCCTGCTCAGAACTGGTGGAGCTCTTGCCTGAATGCCTGGGGGCTGAGCTGGACTAGCCTACCTCAGCACCATGCACTAGTTGCCACAATATCTGAATTCTGCAGGGCAGGAGTGGTGTTTGGTGGTGTCTGGACCCCTTTGTGAAAAGATACACTCTGTAAAATCTGTGCAAATGCTAACGTTTTGGCTGTTGGCAAATTAAAAATAAACATACTAGCAAGATCTTACTTTCACTGTTGTATTTGAACCACGTTTCAGTGCAATCACCTTAAATGTGGCAGTGAAAGGGAACTCATTTCATAAATACCTGATGGTAGAAGAGACTGTTTAATGTAGAAAACTGCTGGAAAGATCATCAGTTTCCTCCTGGAACACCTAAACCTCACTGATGGGCCAGGGACACAGTGCTGAGGAGGAAAAACTGAAAACAGGAAGAATTTACCAGCTGTTTTCATATCTGCCAGAGAAAGCAGAACCACAGCCTGAGTCAATGTTCAACAAAGCAAGTTGTATGGAGGGGTTTTTTGTAAAAAACTGCACAATGTCATCATTTCCATTTTGCCTTTGGAGATTGCCTTTGACAGGAATGTGTTTTAGGATTTAGAATAATTATTCATGCTGAGGATCTATATTTCATCCACAGCATCGCATGCTGAGACAAGCTGAGTATTAGATAAACTGGGGCTCTGACTCCCAAAGTATATAAAAGCAGAATTTTAGATCATTTGGAAAATCTGCCCTATGACAACAGGACAAAAAAAACCACTGATGACTTTCTATTTCTAGCTTCCAAGACAACAACCGTGACTGAAAAGAGCTTCTTTTATCTCTGATGTGAAGGGATTTTATTCTTCCCTCTCGGATGTGTTCCTTTGCATTCCAACATGTGCTAAATTATTGCAATTCCCAGCTGATCTTCAAGACCCAATGGAAATTAAAATAAAATTTATTATCTGAATTGCACAGCCTTGAGGCAGTGCAGGCCAGCAATGGTACTGACATCAAACGAATCCAGTCCTGTATCAGTGTTAAAAAGTGTCTCTCTTGACCTTTAAATCTAGCAAAAATCTAGGTCACGCTTTTAGAAAGGTTGACTCCTCTTTTTTGACCTCTGAAGCAAGTTCAGTATCTCTGATTCAAGAGGAGAGAGGCAGTATGGGGGAGGAGACCATTTCAGCTTCTTCCCTAAAACATGATCAGTGACAAAATGTTCCTGCAGCTGTGACAGGCAGAATCAGCAGGCTCTGTCACAGCACACAACACCAATGAGGATCATGCTTAGCACCAAGCATAACAGAAGCATTAACAGTTGCAGAGAGGAGACCCAGTGGGATTTCTGGGGGTCTGGATGGGGAGATCCACTAACCTCCCTGATCCTGCATGCTCCCTGTGGGGAACTTCACCTCCTGAGGCAGAGGAAGGTGTTGGGACCTCCTGTGGTAAGGGAGGGTCTCCTCGCTCCTCACCTCATTTCCACCCAAGGTGCTCTGTTGCACTAACAGCAGGGTGGTGGTGCAACCTTCCAAAAGCGTCTCCAACAGGGGAAGCCACTCGGAGGAGCCAGCACACAGACACACAGACACACAGACACACAGACACACAGACACAGACACACACACACACACACATATACACACAGGATAGCTCCAAATAAGGGTGAACAGCAAAGAGCCAGGAAGGATTCTTGTGTGGGGTTCCACGTGATGGTTTATTGCTGCCACACACGCAAAGGGGTCCAGGAACAAGAACTAAGAACAATGGAAGATCAGGGTTTAAGTATGGGGGGCGATAGGGGTGGGGAGAGACCAGTGGTTTGAGGACAGGGGGCAGTGCACAGGCAGGGTTAGGGTGTGGGAGGCAGTGGGGAAATAGAGGGGGGACAGCTGAGGAACAGGGGTCTGTGGGGGGAGTAGGAACACTCTGGAACAGGGATGGGGGTGGTACCAACAGGGCCGACCGAGGGAACAGAACAGGGGAACATTAACATAACAGAACAGGGTATCCCTGGGAGGAGCCTTTCCCTGTCACCCTAACATGAGGGAGGCTCCTAGGGTCCCCTCTTCCCAGGGGGACTCCCACAGTGCTCTGCTCTCATTTATGACAACTCTGCCCTTCTAAACAGAGAAACCTGATGAAAATAGCAAAATGCACTGTGCAAAACATGGCATGGGCCTGGATATGAGGACCGTGATATCGTGTGCATTTCCATGTTCTCTGGTGTTGTCTGGTGGTCATTTAGCAATGGGGTGGCACAGCAGCATCTCTGTGTTGCCTTTCTCTGACTTCGGGATGTGCCTTGGGTGGTGTGACACGGGTACCAACTATTTACAAGTATCTCACACAGGAATGCAGATGCAGCTCATTCTCTTGTCAGAGGTGATGGTTTGCAAGAAGAATGGGAACAAGCAGTGGGGGCAGCCCCATTTAATGTACAGTGCTCCTGAACGCTCGTGAGCACCTGAGACAAGTGCCTGAAATGAGTTTGTTAAATATAGGTGGCTCTGAGAATGCGCGTGTAGTGGCTGTGGCAGTAGTGTGCTGTCACCTGCCGACCTTGGTAGTAGACTTGGTTTACACATCAATCTCTCATCAGGATTAACTGGTGAAGCGCAGACATTTATCAAATCCAGTTAAGCTTTCTAATTAACTTTCAACCCGCCACAGCTAATCACCACCACCAAGATAAGCCTTGTATCACTTGTATGATGTAGATTTTTTCAAAATTTCATGAAAAAGTCAACATTTCAGAAGTAATTTCAGAAGGAAAATCATTAAAGTTAACCCGTTGAATTTGATTGCTTTCTGAAATGACCAGCATCTCAGCTAAGCAAACCTTTTGTGAGTCTGTTGTTTGTAATGAATTAGATTTCATTAGTCTTGCATATTTTCTGAAATCCATGGTAAACAACTATGACATTCATATTCTGAAGATGAAGTTGCTCTCTTGGACCAGATTAAAGTTTCCTGTAAATCCAGTATCCTCTTGCTGACACCAGCCAAAAGTTGATGCTCAGGAAAAATTAATAAGAGTGGGAGAAGCAATGTAATCTGTTTCTCAAGCACCTTCTAATCTCTAACCATACTCAGATACTGTCTGCACTGTATTCTCTATATTGTTTTAAATGCTGATGATTTTTTCTTCAGAAACCCATTAAGACTTCCCTTGAATCAATACAAACTTTTAACATTCACATCCTTAAGCATGAAGGTTTACAGCTTAGCTACACTATGAGAAAAAAAAAAAATCTATTGTTTTAAGTTTGCCTCTACGGTTTCCTTGTTACCATCTAGCTGCTATACTGAGAGTCCTCTTTTAATGCCATTCTTCACTGTACAGACCATGGACAAAAATGATCAAAATTTGTATTTTCTCTATTTCCATGACCTCTAAGTCATCTGCATTCTTTGCATTCTCTTCCCGTCACTCTTCCCATGTCCCCTTGATGTAGGTGCTTTCATAGCTTGGTGGTACCTCCCTGTCTCAGGGACCCCGTTGGTGCTTTTTTGCTGATTTCCTAATATGGATTTCTCACTTGATGGACTTCCTTTGACTTCAAGGAACAGAAGGATGTCCTCCTACTGCTGTCACATTGAATCTGTCAGTGTGCTGTCACCCATGTCATGTTGCCCCTCTTGACAGTTAGCATCTGTTTCACAGGATACGTGACAGCAATACTGCATGACTGGTTTTCAGTGTTCCCTGGGCCCACTAGTAAAGCATGAGATACTTTCCAGCTTGCAGTGTCTAAAGTCAAGGGGAGCAGATAAAACATAACGACAGAAATGGTTGTTCTGATTAGAGCAAATTGTTTCAATGATGTCAGGTTCTGGATAATGTAATCAAATTTTCCTGAGAAAGAAGAACACTCCAAGCCATTTTTCTTTTGCACCAGGAAATCTAGCAGGCAGAGCATATAATGGGATCCTTACCTAAAAATCCTAGAATAAGAAACCCCATGATTATAGCCATGGGCTGAGTCAGACAGGGAATATGTCTTTTCCACAGCACTGAAGGTGGCTGCCATTTCTGTACATAAAAATTAATGCAGCAGAGGAATTTTACAGGTCCCAAGAAAACAAACAAAAGTCAGATATCTTTGAAAAGCAGCTATCTTGATGAAACCTTGCTGAGGGGCTGAGAACATTTTGGGCTGTAAGTCACAGGAAGAACTAAAGCAGATATTCTGACAAATCTTGCCATTAATCAGACCAGAAAAGAGGCTAGTACTGTATTTCAATTAAATCTATGCCTCCTTCATTTGATTTAATAACTTCTTGCCTGGCAAAATGCCTGCTGTACAGTGGTTCCTTTCATATTTTAATAAAGGATAACTCGAGATAGAAAATGGAATATTGGATGGTAATACAATGTAGAGAGTTTTGATGACCTGCTAATACAGTGAATTCAACTTTAATGGTTTCTGAATGACAGCAAACTCCTCATATTAAATTACAACAGAACATATGTTTTCAATCTTACACTCTTTACTGAAATTTATAGCAAGAAAAGAAAATCCAAAATACAAATACTACAAAAGACATGGATTCCTCTGCCTTAGGACAAACCAGGTGCTTTGGAACGTTAATAACAGAGGAACCTAGCTCTGGTTCATTAAAATGAAAATAAACATGTTTGCACCTTGATCTGTTTTGCTTGGAGCTGCTCCAGCTGATAAAAATGAAGTGTGGGCTGCAGAGTTAACCTGTGCCACAGCTGCCAGGAGGTTTCTCTGTATTAGAGATGACGCTGATGGGGGAAGGCTGTTGTGTCCTAGCAGCAGCAGCAGCAGCACAGCTGCATTTTGGTATCTAATGTAGAAGTAGGATTATATTTGATAAAGTGAAAGAAGGATTACAGTGCATCTGACAGTAGAGGGGGCTTGAAGGAAAATTGTATGCCATGGATTATAGGGACATAATCTTTTAATGTCCCCAGTAAATATTGATTTTGGAGGAAAGATAGATCAAATGCATATCAGTCTTTAGGGGGAGAGGGATTGTGTATGTAAGTTTCTGTAATGACCTAATATTTTAATTTGCTTATAATTGAGAAGCACGTTCCATTTCACAATGCTGTATATAGGGTGTGGTACATGTATAAATATCACAGCTGTAAATAATAGGCATGGAAACAATAAATGCTTTGTCTCTTTAGCTAATTCATTATTGATGTAGACTTCCTACCAGAACAACATATTTTGAAGTCGTTCTGTAATGTCTGTCAAGAGAAAAAAGATCATTCTGAGCCTTTTTTGTCTTGTTTTTAGATTTAAGCCTTGCAAACATCAGATAAGCAAAATACCTGATGACTATGTGAATAATATGGTCGTGTTTCATATTCTCTAGTCTTTAAAGGAAAATTAGCAGAAGTGCATTTAAATAACCAGTATTGTTACTCCCCTTCAATTCTAAAAACTCATTTATCCTCTAAAGCTTGTGTGAACAAGACTTTACTATGGGGATAAAAAGTATTAGATATCAAATCCAGTAAAAGAAGGTGCAAATCCCATTGAAAATCTTGCAATTTATCTCTTGCCTCCACTTTCTCAAGTTTTCTTCCATGCGCATCTGGCAGCCCTGATGTGCAGTCTGAGCACCTACCAGATTGCTGGGTGTTCCTTGGATCTCACACTTAAATGACAAAACTTGGCTCACCTTTGGTTATTACTTGATGCTGATGACAGAAAGCATCATATGTATTGAGATATTAAAAGCATAGCCAAGGCCAGGTCAGAAGCTCAGGGCTCAAGCTGTTTTAGCTTGGCTTTCTGACAACTGAGGCAATTGACCTAATTTTTGTGAGTGACATCCATGGGACCAGGATTTTGCCCTGGAATCATCTATTACTATGTAATTATACACAAGAGGATTGTAGCAAAAGTGTTTGAGGCTTAACTAGGAACTGCAGAACAAATAAATAAATAAGTAGAGAACAAAGCACTCAGTAAAACCATGGCACCTACCACGGGAATCTAGGTAATGCCTCCCAGGCACAATCTACTTAACTATATTTTGATACTCAGGAAATGTGGAAATTACATTACCATATAGCCTGGCTGCATTCTTTTTCAGGAGAACAATCCTTCTCATAAGATGAGAACAAATAATACTGAGCAGGTAGTGACAGAGAGTCACGATGCCCTGTGCAAGGTCCCAGTAGCTGCTGTTCCCATCTAAGCCGCAGGACTTGTTCAAGCACAATTTCATGGTGAGCAGAAAAATGGCCTTTGTGGGATTGTGCAGGACCATCAAAGTCCATAGAGAACAGATCGGAAGAGGGGTTGGGTAGTTCCTGCAGGGCAGATGCGCTTTTTATTGTACCCCATCCAGGGATTTCATTTGCTGAAAAAAGTTGAGGGAAAGACTTCAAGAATCAAACATCACTTCCAAGCCAAAACTCTCTGCTCAGGGTCTTGTTTATTGCTGCTGAAACCAAGAGGAAACCTCATGCTGACTTTTAGAAGAAAGCGGTTAAGATTACATCATTTTGCAGATTAGAGATGTATTTAATGTTAGCTTTGAGTAGTAAATATCATTAGGAAAAGCAGCTGAAATAATTATCCCAAAAAATTCAGTTTTCACCTCAAATATTTTACTTTACATCTTCCACAAAGTTTCTGCATTTAATTAATCTAAAAAAAACCCTAAAAAATCTTCAAGTGTGTACATATTCTTTTCAAATACTCTTCTATGGTTATCCAAAATTTATAAGAAAATATGCTGGTTACATGTGATCAAGGCAACATCTCGCTATTCAGGGAATTTTTACTACAATAGCTAGATCATGACTGAAAAACACTGGCAGGGTTAAGTGGATTCCACTTAAGCAATCAGAACATAAATAGCTTTGATTGTCACAGTGTTTTATATGGCAGAACAAGTATGACTAAAATTAATATGTTAAACACAACATTGATTTATTTTTTATCTGGCAAAAAATGACTTTATGCTGTTGCATAAGATGTCATGGTAGTCTGCATCTTGAGCAGATGTGATCTTCAGAACAGAAAAAAACTCCTGTTTAATATAATAAAAAAATATGGACTCCGAAACTATCTGTTTTCATTGACCACATTGCGTTTCTGGCATGTAAAGACCCTCTTGAGTACTCAATAGCAATTAACAGTTAGTGTGTACCTGAAAAAATTGTGGCTTTTGTTATAGAACTAATAGACATAATTTTTCAGTAGAAACTCTCCTGAAATATGAATTTAATAACATAGAATAAAATTCTAGTAGTTCCTCATTCTAGTATGACAGTAACAAGCCACCAATACAGCAAAATGCTCAAACATTTTAATATCTAAACTACATTATAGTTTTTATAATTAAATCATGTAAAACATGCTTTCTTTAGAAGCTAAATGAAGGTATGAAGACTGTCTGGAATTAGCTCAAATATGAGTGATTAACAACAGATGCATTGGAAATTGCTTGCTGTGTGTCACCCAAACACATCCAACCACAAAAGGCATTTTCCATAGCAATGCAGTGATCACTTAAAATTTAAAAGAAACCAACTCTATTTCTTCTATACAGCCCAAAGACCAAGAATAATTGTTTCCAACAACTAGAAAATATTTTGCATTTTGTGTTGTGAAGTGCAGGAGGTGACAGGTAAAACACCAAACTAGAATTTAGAAAAACAAAGACATGTTTCTTTGTAAGCTCACACATGGAATTCCTCTGGTTCTTGGAAAAACGGACAAATTAAAAAAAAAAAAAAAAAGGAAAAAGAAAAAGATTCTGCTATTTTATGAATTACATATCGTATTCAAAATAGTCCAAAATGAGATTTCTGGGAAATACTGCTGGGTGCTATGAGGACTAGAATAACTTTCCACAGAAGTTAAGATCCAGATTCAAGAATCATAATATTACTAAAAGAAAATATCTACTTTCCCTACCATATTTTTAAACATTCAACAGGTCCTTGAATTAATTCTTACAGTGAACAAAAGACCTGAAAAATTATTGTGGAAGCAAAAAAAAGAGTTCAATGTGTAAGGCAATATTATAAAATTTAGCATTTGGTACAAATACTCCTTCAAAAAAGAAAAAGAGGAAAAAAGCAGAAAGACTTGATTACATGGACTGGAAGATTGCCTATAGAAATTAATATCTCCAGGCACTCAATAACCGCAGTATTTTGTTTCCAGACTAGATAAGGTGCTAAAGTATCTGCTTGGAATAGGTTCATCTCACAGCTTCAGATTAGTCTGCAATAAAGTTTTAGTGAAATAGATTTTCTGCAAGAAGGCAGCAATTCTGATAATTCTGTTGAACTATGAAATAAAATTTTATATTTATTCTAGGAGCAACTGATTCCAAACCACATTGTCCTGGTTTGTGAAATTGTCATGGCCACATGACGAACTATACCAACACCAGCCAGCATGAGGCTCTGCTCTTTCCTTTGTGACGTGAAGCCCTCTGCACTTCACTTGAATTTCTATCGTTGGGACTTTCCTGAGATTTGGTACAAAAATATTTAGTTAGTCAGCACATGAATTACCTGTAGCTTGGTATTAGGGAATACATAATGTGAGGAATTTCAAAAGAGTGTGGTGGTATTTTCCTTCCCTAATTACCTTTGTGTATGGATTTTGGGTCATAATGTTGTGTGACAAGGTGCTGTTCTGGATAGTGCCTCAGGAATCATTCCTATTTTTTCTGTTCCCAAAGTTAAAAAGGTAAGTGAGGCACAGCATGAAGTATGCAGAGCAGCATTATGGATGCTATGATGTCGGTCAGAATCATGAAGATGTGGGAAATATCAGATTTGCCTGCCTCAGCAGGGCAGGAGAAGACCTGGCTGCCACAATGTCACTGTGCGTTCAGCAGCACTTGGTCACAGGAGCGACCATGGCACAGCTCAGCCGCAGCACCTGAAGGCACACCACCTTTGCTAGCCACAGAACTGCAGCATATGTGGTTTGATCTCTGTGGGGAGGCCTGGTTTAGTGTAGCTCCTCTGATGCACTGAAGCCTGTCCCCAGGGCAGAGGGCAAGGGGACACCTCAGGGCACTGTGAGCGTGGGAGCCAGCGAAGGACTTGGAAGGAGAAAGCAGTGCTGGAGGTGTCCAAGGATGGCAAGGCTGTTTCCATCCTCCTGCATTTCAATGCAACAGGCTCTCTGGTGACAGCAGTTCATCCACGGGGCTATTTCCATGACATTTAGGGGTTTCTGAGTGGATAGAGAGCTCCCAAGCAGGCAGTTACATCAAAACGCTCATGGAAATAGATGCCAGAAGATATGCCTAAAGCAGTGGGGTCTGAAATGAGAGGTACATTTAAACATTATGGATGTAAAGAGAAATAAACCTAGGGATTTAAAGATGGAAAAATCATAGAGAAAGTGAAATGAACCCATTGGATTAGACTTGTGTGTTGAGCTCTAGGCAAAAGCAAGATTAACTTTATTGAGGTCAATAAATAAACCTCTCGTTCAGAAACAAATTACTTAATTTAGCTCTGTGGTGAGACAGAGCCATCTGTAATGCCCATCCATCACCAGAGCGGTTCTATAAATAACTACCACTGTTTCACTAAAGCAGAAGAGGATTAAAGCTCTCATTTATCTCCCTTGCAGAGACAAAATACAAGGTTTTTACTGCATGTGAGCAGTGCAAGTTGTTGCTTAATGCTAGGTGAATGATGGCCATCACAAAAACCTTCCCAGTGACACACTTATTTTTTCCTTTGAAGCTAAT
This sequence comes from Vireo altiloquus, assembly GCA_013396875.1. Lineage (NCBI taxonomy): Eukaryota > Metazoa > Chordata > Aves > Passeriformes > Vireonidae > Vireo > Vireo altiloquus. Next base: position 599,069 of record VZRF01009054.1, read on the forward strand.
ATTTCTAGATTAGTAATTTTAAAATAAAACCTTCCTCCTTTTTGTTTCTTTTTAAATCCACTTACAACAACAAGCCCTGCTGCCTATTGCCCTCTGGCTCTTCAACCTATGGTTTTCTCCCTCTGTTGAAGAATATCTCTGACAGCTACATGTTATGAGTAATTGATGTAAACTATTTCTATCAAAAAAAAATAATTTGGCAGATTAGGGGCCACCCATTTTTATATTTGTTTCAAAACTACTTCCAGGAAGCACTATGTTATTAAAGAGTCTAAAGGCAGTACATTTTAACAACCTTAGAAAGAAAAAAGATGCTGATGAAAGCATAAATGGCAAAGAAAATACAATAGAATGCCTATGTACATTTTGATTTAAAGTTTCAACTCAGTGGTCCTCAATTTTTACCATTCAAATATCTGAATAAAATGAGCTTTTCAAGCTTCTTATCCCCTATACCTTGCACTTGGTTTTGTTAAACCTCATGATACCAGCCTGCTTCTTGAGCTTGTCCAGGCCCCTCTGGGTGGCATCCCATCCCTCAGGTGTGTCAACTGCACCACTCAGCTTGCTGTCACCTCCAAATTTACTGAGGGTGCACTCGAGCCCTTTGTTGTTAATGAAGATAATAAATAACAATTTTTCCCAATGCAAACCACTGAGGGAAGCCACTTGTTACAGAATTCTTTGTGATAACTGGTTTGCTGAATTTATACAACACAGTTTGCTTGTGTAAAATGCACATTGTTCACCATTCACATGGCAATAAAGAACATTGAAAATAATGAATTTTTCTTCAGAAAATAAATCTGTTTAAATGGTGTTAAAGTGAAAAATTTTCATTACAGAAAAAAGAACCTGAAAATTCATGAAGCCCATGATATCCAAATTGCAGTCCTGGGGAACTAGGAACTATTCTTTGACTCCGAGAGTAAGGTCTGCTTAAATTCACACAACTAAACAGTTGTCCCCTTTCCTTCCATAGCCAATGTGGTCTTTTTCACACTTCTCCTTCGCAAAAATTTCTGACCCATCTTAGTGGTGTGCACAGCATCTCAAATGGATTACAATTGCTCCCAGGAACACCAAGTAACTAAATTGTGAACAGTCATAAATAGACGTTTTGGCTTTAATATCTAATTCAGACATGGGTTATTCAGAAATCCAGTTCTTGAGTCAACTGGCTCTAAGTCTTGACCATATCTTGAATACTATCATTAAAAGAATTTTATTTCATTTGATTTAATATAAATATCAATAATATCTGCTAATATTTGATAATGGGGGCATCTCCTTTATTCAGAGAGACATCAAATACTATATTTTATCTCACTTTCATTGATTGTTATTTATATCTTTCTTAGGACTGTTAAGTGCTACCTAGTTTTTGATCAACATTTTTATGGTGATAAACAATAAAGCTTTTTTACTTCTATTTCCAGTGATTTCCATCCTCCTTTTCCCTCTGCAACTTGTTCCTGTCCATCTGCTAGTACAGGGCCATTTGATTTAGAACAGCTGAGAGGGTAGAGATTTCTGGAAAGCTGTGCAGAGTAAGGGCAGGGAAGTCCTATCAGTGACTCTCAGGTCCCCAGGATGTGCAGATGAATGTCAAATCAACTGGCTACCTTTTAATCTCTGGTGAGTGGTTAGTGGGGAAAAGAGGGTTTTAATCTTTTTATTCCATACCACTTTGCAGCTGAGCTCTGTGGGCAAAATGAATAGTCAATGTTTCAAATCACAGATGGAATTTTTTCTTTAAAGCTTTGGCTTCAGTAAAGACCAGTTTTGATAACAAGTTGGTAAAGCTTTCACTGGGAGAAAGTTGGGGTTGGCCTCCTGCCTGGATCACACCATCATCTGCAGAAAGATTTCCATTCACATCAGCTGCACTAAAGCTCCCCACAGAATCCTTAAAATATTTTGGTCTGAAAGTGATTTTATTGAAGAACTTGAGAGTTTACTCAGCCTTCAAACAGAAGAGTACATAAGAGCTAATTGGGACTTTAAGGCTCCAGGACTATAATTTTGTACCTCTAAAAAACCCCCCAAAAAAGTCATTCTTGAGTAGAAGTGGCAACGTAATCTTACATCTCAGGAAGTTGGGACAGGCAGGAGTGTTACATTAATTGGTGATAATGGTTACCAGTTCTTCATTGCACAATTTAAATGCAGCAAATGTATCTCAGTTTCTGCAAATATCTGAATGCCAACAACAGTATTGTGTTAAAGCAATTGAGAGATTAGTAATTTCCCTTTCCACACAGCACCTAACCTCTAATATATTTGCTCCGTCTACCAGTGGTGCAACATTTCTGAGAGTCTCAAGGGGCAGTCCAAGGTGTAGTTCACAGTGGTAGCCTATTCCTCTTCTCACACAGGTGGTGTTGCAGAAGTTTTTAAGTAATTTTTCTCGTAATTTAGAGAAGTAAATCACAAAGAGACCAGTGGCCTCTCAAAATGGTGCTCTGCTGCTGCCTGCCACTTTTGGGGCCCTGCATGACCACTTGTGCTGGTGACCACGGCAAGAACAGAAGTGCCTAAAGTGGGGAGAAGCAAGTCCATGCTTCAGTAGTTTGCTGATTGCCATGGTGACTGGGGGCATTATTGTGTCTATAAATGGTCAAGATATACATTGCCCTCCAGTGCTCCTCAGAGCAACGTTCTTACCGTAACCATAGGAGGAATTGTCTGGCACATCCCAGAATCAGACAAATTATCATAAACAAACCACACTGTATTCCAGAACATGTGCCCTCAGCCTATCCCCTAGGAGCTTGTGCTGCCCCTGGTGCAGCAGTTCCACCCCTGCTGACTTGCTGCAGCTTCTACACCCCTTACTTTACTGTGCTGTTGTAATTAAGGGTTTGTACCCAGCACTGCAGCTCAGTGCCGACCACAATCTCCCTGTGCCATTGTAACATGCTCTGATTTATCATACTGAGGATGTTATGAGGAGAAAAAAGAATTTTGTTTTGAGAGGAAAAATATGTTATTTCCATTAAAAAAAATAAATTGTTATTAGCAGATGATGGAAGAAGGGAGCCAAAACCAAATTTCTAACTTTTCTATTAAACTATACAATGAAAAAATAAACTTTTCTGATCCTTTGAATTTAAGACTGATACTGTTTACATATAGCTATGTACACTTATTTCTAAACATCCTCATGGGCTCTAGAACTTCAATAAAAGAATTTTTAAAAATAACTGAATGAGGGGAAAGATAATGTCTCCAATTTATTCAGAACAAATGAAGATGTGTAGTGGTTTTTGCAGGACAAATTAGATAAAACACAAGAAAATTATCCATTGCTCTGAAAGACAGATTTGAAATATAAATGCCTTACTATGTTATGAATAAATTCTGGGAGGTATTGAGTAATACTATTACTATTGAGTAATAGTAATAACACATTAGGTTTTGGGCAGGATAAAGCCTTCCATAGTAATGTCAAGTTAGGTGAACCTTCTTCAACATCTTGTTTAAATAAACACTGGCAAATTGACAGTATCACACTGTCTGGAACAACTAAGTAAACACACCGTAGTGCAAGTGAAGGAAGGTAGTAGCTGGCAAAACATCCTTGGGTTAACTGCTGAATTTGGGTCCATCTACAAGCATAAAAGGTTTGAACACTACGGGCAATCATTTTTATCTTTTTTAGGTTTTTTTCTGAACCAGAATCTAGATTAATGTAACAGAGATTCAGAAAGATTTTTGTACGATGCTGTTCCGTTTTAGTTTGCAGTGAAATTCAGTATCTGTTGAATTATCAGTAGCTGGATGTTGGCACAAAGAAAGCTGAAATAAATTATTCATAATAATTAGCACCGAAGTGTAAAATTTCACATGAGGGGTTAAACTGGAGTGACTCATTTAACCTATCCTGCTGTTTATAGAGGTTTCAATAACCTGGTGAGGGTGGAAAAATTTACCATGAGACTCAGGCCTCAGGTCAGGCAAAGAGATGTTTTGAATGAGTTAATTGTAAAAGCTGTGTTTGGGTAATGTGTCATCTAAAATAGGGTTGAAAGGTACTAACAGCTTCCATGCAGTGGGTTTTTGGCTAAATACAGAATAACAGGCTCATTCACAGATGGTGGATGTGTTAGGTCAATGGAACTAGCAATCAAGTCTGTCCACAGAGAGTAACTCAAAACACCACTCGACGCAACGGGATCATGATCAGAAGCTAGGACACAACACTGCTGGATATCCATATGCATTTGATGCTGAAGGCAATGGTACAATGCTTCAGAAAATAAAAAGATCCCAAGAAACAGAAAAAATTAGAATTTCTCTGTCCCAGACTGACAGAATGTTCAGATGTGACATTTGAAGGCAAAGAAATTTCCTGTTTAATGTATGGAAGAAAACACATTCATGTACATCCCTTGTAAATAAGAACTTCAGCAAAAGAAATCCAGCTCTTCACATTTGTCCCTCTCTCACAGTTGATCTTGCAAGTGCTTGATCATGAACTAATAACTCTGATTAATGGAGCAAAATATATTCAGAAGAAAAAGACTTAGATGATAAGAAAGATGGCATTTATATAGCTCCACAAGGGCCTTAAACATGTGTCTGTACCTGACCATGATAGTTTGAGGTTCTTTCTGAGGTCATCTAATGTATTTCTGTGACATCACAAATATTTTAGAAGAATTTGAAAGGATGGTGATATTTTGACTGGAAGATGGCTGTGAAAGAACATTCTGGGACACATCAAGCTGAAGAACAAAGCTAAAAGGGAATTCATATGACTAGGAGGTTATAGCAGGATGAAACTGTTAGTAAGTATTTGCAATTTGTCATGGAGCTTGAAGAGAATTCTCCCTGGAGCTGTGAAAATGTTCATAGTTAAAGTTCAGACCAAGTATGATGTGACAAGAAGAATTCAATTTCTCTGTAAACATATGCACATGATTTAAATAAGCATGATTAGTTGGATATTTTTTGCAAGAAAAATGTTTTGGCCTAATTCTTTAAAAGCTAGCAGGTAATTTAAAATTAGCTGAATGTTGTATCCTCAGAAATCACTCATTGTCTTGGATGATTCCTGCTGCTTTCAATGATGTTGAACTGTGAGTTTTATAAATAACAGCAGAGTAGCAGTCTCTGTGTAAGCAATTCTATTTGGCACAGTATTTGCAGGCCCAAGTACAGTGAGATTCAGGTAAAATCTCCCAAGGCATAATTTTGCTATGAAGGGGAAGAGTCGGAGGAAAATTTTGATGGATAACAAATTAAATAAGTGATTGACAAGACAGGGCCAAGTTCCAGTGTTCAGCACCAATTCTGAGAGCCCAGCAGCCTGCTGGGGTTTTTTACCAGGATGTTAACAGAAATAATTGCCATTTTTGGTTATCAGACTACCTCAAAAACTCCTAAGTTGATTCTGTACTTCTGATAACAAAAAAAATTACGAGGACATTTGCTAAGTTATGTTTTCACTAACTTCATTTCTCCTCCACCTGCAGTCTGAAGAATTACAGACAGTCAAAGCTTCTGGGAAAAAGCTTCAGGATTTAATATGTGTGCAATATTTTGTAAGACTGGTTTCCTTGGTGTCTCATGACCTTTTTTGCAGAAGGATATTTTAAGATTTTATTATCTTTTAAGAATTTCTACATGTATTTGTGCAAAAAATGAGACTCACATATGGATATAAATCTGATTTTCCAAAGAAGCTTGATTTCTATGACGTGGAAGGATTATTCATTTCTATGGTCTTTTATTTTAAGCCTTACCTTTCTGTGAATTATTTCAACAACTACTGTCTTTCTCAGTTGGTGGTTCAAGTTCTGAACTCATGAATAAGTATTTTACTGTTACTCATTTAGTAAGACAGTACTGTTTTATGAACACGATGCCCATGTAACTGTACTTGTGTTTCCACATTATTTAAAAATAAGAAAGAAAAAATGCTTCAAATACAGTAAGAGTATTTCAATCTTATAAATGAAGGAGAACAAGAAAAGAAGTACAACTGTGATGGGAGAACAGAATAGAACTAAAAAATCATTAAGATGCATTAGCCTCTGCTTTCAGTAAGGATCATGGTGTTAAAAACAGAATCATTAAATATTTGCATTTGAAATACTCTTCCGTGTCACTAGAGAACACAAAATGAACACACACACACACAGTGAATGTGAACAGAAAAAAGGGGCAAGCTTTAATTTTTCACTGCCTTATATACATTTTTCTGAAACCCCGTGGACTGGATAGTGAGATCCTCTCCTCTCCAATTCCGCTGGCTCAGGTAGAAGTCCATCAAAAAGCTCTTCTATCAGGAATGGAATGAAAACAAGAAAGATGGTTACAGAAACACTACTTTTTTTATATAAATGCTTTTTTATATAAAATGCGTGAGAGACTCCATAACAAAAATCTAAACAAAATCAGAAGGCTAAAATCCAGGATGATGCCTCCGGAGGTCATCATCCACTATTCACATCCTCACAACTCAAAGCAAATCTAATCAGAGCAAATTGCTCAGGGCCATGTTTTGTTGATTCTTGAGCATCTCCAAGGATGAAGAGTCCACAGCAACTCTGGCCAACCAGTTTTGGACCAACCTCATGTTTAAAAAATAATAACATTGCATTGCTATGTTATAATGAATCTCAATTTACCATGTTCCAACTTGTTTTCCTCTGTTCCTAGGGACAAAAATAATCTAGTCATTGGAGATAAGGATATGAACATGGAAACAATCATAATAAAGAAGGAAACAAAGGGGTTAATGATCTTAAGATTGTTATTTAATTAAGGTGAGTAGAAACTGAATTGTTCAGAACACTGTGAGTCATGCTGAAGAAGAAATTGCTGAGTTTCAGAGATATTAGTAACAAAGGCTTCTAAAGATAATCACTGGCAGTGAGTTCTTAATGTTTTTATTAATAATCTGGGCAACAAAATAACAGTTTGTTAATGCAATTTGCTGACAACATAAACTTGGAAGATAAAAACAGTACAGAAAGAAATCAGAACTGTGTAGACACATAAGATAACCTTAAGGTAACCTTATACTGAACAAAAACCATAAATGCATCAAATTTAATAATATAAAATGCACATAAGTATGGCTTACATATGCCTCTCCAATATTTTCACTTTTAAACACATCTCTGGGTCTTTGGCTGATGCTCAGCTCAGTCCTTTGGTTGGGGCTAGGAGAGAGACAAATTTTAGAAACCTGGCAAACCATGGTGATCAAAATAATGTCTAGGCCATTTGTACCTGCGTGGGAATAAGGTTCAGTCCAAGACTAAGGCTTGTGCTAAATTTTGGGGTTCGCATTCAGAGAGACAAATGTTAGAGCCTCTCTCACAATCTGTATGTGTGAACAGATTTAGGTAGTGGGGAGGGTGCAGGAGTGGCTTCTGTGAGAAGTTGCCAGAAGCTTTCCTCATGTCCAGCAGAGCCAATATCAGCTTGCTCCAGGTTGGATCTGTCTCTGGCCAAGGCCAAGACCATAAGGGATGGTGGGATAACAGATATACAAAATGGAAAACGTGCTGCATAACAGCAGTAGTGGAGAGAGGAGTGAAACTACACAGAGAAACAGAAGTGTGTGAGGGGTTCTGCTGAGGGGGAAGGAGCAGCAGAGACAATTTATGATGAGCAGGCCACAACCCCCACTCCCCAGCCCCTATCCCTCTGCACCACTGCAGGGAGGAGATAGAGAATTTGGCAGACAGGTTGAGACCAGGAAGAAGGAAAATATGGGGGAAAGATGTACTGAAATTTGGGGGGTTTTCTCATTTTTTAGTACTGATTTGATTTTCAATAGATTCAAATACTTTCCCCAAGCTGAGTCTGTTTTGCCTTTGACAGTAATTGGAGAGTGATCTTTCCTGTTGTTATCCCAAACCACAAGACTTTCATTAATTTTTTTCTTCCCTGTCCAGCAGAGGAAATGAGTGATAGAGCAGCTCTGATGGGCACATGGTGACCTACCAGTGTCAATCCACCACAAGCACTGAGCAATTTCTAAGCATTTTCTAAGGTGAGGAAACAAACCTTACTCTCCAGACCATTGGGTTCATCCATCCATGGAAACACTAGTCCTAATATAATTCATATCTGTCACAGCCAATATAATCTACAAGGGAACAATGCAGCTTTTAATTTTCTCCATGCACAGTAGGTCTATTTGTCTTATCCTGGTGTCAAACATTATTTGCTCAAATACCACAGAAGAAAACTAACCCTGTGTATGGCTAGTTTTGAGCATTTGGTATTGGCCTGTACTGATGCGTGAACATAAGAACGGATACTAGTATGTATTAAGAGTTTGAGGACTTATTTAAACAACTTAGCACAGCTGAATTGGGTTCACTTTATAGGAGTCTCCTTTTGCTGTACATGCAGGTTCTCCTGGCAGCCTTGTACGAAGAACTGAAATATTGAAAGTAGGATCGGGGGGTAGTGACAGAAATGTCATGTGATAATGAAGTCACTTTTCTGAAAAAGGCTTCAGCAGAAGCAGGATGGGTAGAAAAGGCTTCAAATAGCATCCAGGTTAAATGGATTATTGAGTGCACACTGGGGAAATTGAACTAATTAAGAGGTTGCATAGTATGCTTCTATCATTTATAATCTTATAAGGGACCCTCTGTACTTATTTTCTTTCAGCCCTGTAAACAGAAAATGAGGTTTGGGAAGACTGAAAGATTTTTGAAAGGCATGTTACCAGTATGCAGAAGGGATAATTTCAGTGGTGGCTGTGGAACGTCCTGCTCACTTGTACACTTCTGGTGACTGGGAGTCCTGAACACACTATTCAGCTTTGACTCCCCTGGGCTCCTACATTCTCTGACTGTAGAAGTGCACTCACACACAAAATATTAACCTAATTATTAGGTTAATTAATAACTTAATTAACTATCTTGTTAGTAATGTGCTAAAGAGTGCAGAGCAGTTCAGGCTTCACAGACTTTACAAGATAGAGAACGATATTATTGTTCTAATTATTAAGGGTCACACCATTCTCACTACTAAAATCCAGATTAATACAAATAAATCATGTTATCTGGCTTACGAGATTGCAAAGAAATAAATTTTTTCTCTCTGCTGAAGGACTCTGTTAATCAGTTACAGTTAGGTTGTGTACCTGAATCTGTTAGCAGAGACACTCCCTCGGGTATTCCTGGCAAGAGGAGATACAGCTGAGAAAGAAAGGGTGTTACAGTGCCTCAGCACTGCTCAGTGCTAGAGGATAAGGAGGTGGCTTTTTTGCATTGCTTATCTGTCTCCTTGCTTAACACTTCAACCATACACTTATGTGTACACTGTTATCACATTGTGTAGGCAATTCACCTGGCTCTGAACTTTTGTTAAAATGAAAACTTAGCCCCTGGTAATTATGAATAAGTTGGGAAAGTCAACACTGCTTGCCAGCTCTCAAGTTATGTGTTCCTGTAAGAAGATTTTCGCCAGAACTTCATGGGCGCATTCACAATCATAAGTGCACTGCCAATTTTAATTACTTTTCCCAAAGAATTGGGATGCAGGATTCTTCATTTTAAAATGACACATAATAATTTTCTTTTCTTTTTGGAAACAACTGGATCACTGAACTTGATATTACAACAGATTGCTTTAGGTTACCATCAGGACTGGACATATGCTTAAATACTTCAGATTTGGCAATTGAAGAAAGCAAAAGCAGTAGTGTGAATTACAGGCATTATTAAGACTGTTGCCTATAGTGAAATTGGACTGTTAATTAAACTATAGTCCTTAGCCAGTTAGACCTTTAAACATGGTGTATTATAAAAATTATAGTAATCACCATGATAATTAAATGAGTCATCTGTGATTACACCTGAGCTTAATGTCATGCTTAAGGCAAGAGGTGGACTTCAGGCTTTAAAATGTTAAATGGCCTTTAGGAAAAAATAATTAGATTGACGTAATATGAAGGACTAGATGGTACCTTGTTCATAAGTAATAAACTGTAGGATAATACCAACCTTCCCTATGTGTCTTCATGACCTCCTTGAACTTCTGTGAAGAAATTTTACCTGTAGACCTAAATATTTATTGATTTTAAGACTTTTTGTACTAAGCAAGACAATTGTTCCATTTTTTTTTTCAAACTTTTAAGAATTTAAACATTTTATTAATACTGTTGTTAAGAAGAGTGTTATTAAGAACTTTGTTAGTGGGCACTCCTGTAGACATCATCCATTATTGACTGACATGTGAACCTGTGGTATTTAATGTTTTAAATTAGCAGTAAAACCAAGTGAATAAAATACTGAGCTCTCAGGAAATACCTGATACTAACTAGTACTTGGGAGTGACATAGCATTCCTGCATTACACGGGATGTACAGGATCAGGCTACCTATATTTAAAAGGCTTGAACAGGCTGCAGGAGCCTGAAACAGCCTTAACAGGACTTGGAAAGCAATCATCAGATTAACACTGCACTTCTCTGCCAGTCAAAGGTGACTTAAATGTTTCCTTTGGTTTCTCCTCCTTCTGATGGTCCATGACTGCCACAAGAGCATCACCTCAGTGTTCCATATTCACCACCTGTGACATTCCCATTACTTCCAGCTCCTTATTTCTTTTCTCTAGCTCCCCATGCAGGCAGAGCTAATACTGGGGCATCCATGTGGCTAAAATGACTCTGTTACAATTGCAGGTATCTTTACCTTTGGAACTTTTCATTCATTTTTCTGTCTGCTTATATTTTCTTTTACTCTTTTTAACTTCACCCTACAAATTGCATTGAAAAAAAATCTTTGGTCTCAGCCCTGAATGCAGATGCAGGAGCTAAAAGAATCCTGATTTTTGTCAGAGAGCTCCGTAACTCTGTAAGAAAATAAAACAAATGAATAAAACCAATTTACATGAGGGGCTCCACTATGCTCTCTTCCCTGGGAATAGGAAGATGACAAGCTCCATTAGTTTGTCATCAGATGCCCACACCAATAAAAATCAAAATCTATTTGAGATGCTCTATGATATCTGACATTGCCACTAGCCAATGATCCAGAAAGGCATGGACCTTTCACAAGTTTTCAGCAGCTGTGTTTTATTCAGTCTATTAAGCACCTCTTATCTGTTCAGAGATAAGTATGTTACTGGTAATTTCAGGTAAAAATCTGTGTTAGCTTTTTTCTCATGCGCTTATTTTTTTCTCTGATGGCAGAGAAAGCCTGTGCTTCTGTGAAGAAACCTGAATTTCCCTAAGAACTCCCTTAAGATAGGACCTACTGTCATAATTCTCAGGGGCATCTGAAAGAGTCTGCTCAAAAATGTAGTCTTCTTCCTACAGAGTGAGGTGAGGACAGTACAGGGTTTGTGTTTGTAGGATTAGGAATCTTCAGAAACGTGAATATGCTTCCCTACCCCTGGAAAAGGCTATTTAAATCTGTATTGTCTAAGGACCCAAATGAGGGCATTCGTACCCAAATGATCCCAGAAAACTCGGAATCTAGTTGAAAACCCTCTGCCAAGGGGAACTGAAGATTGCTCCCACATCCCCCTGTTTCACTCGGGGAATGCTGTTACACAATGTCCTGATTTTAAGCCCTGCAGGAGATGAAACACCATGAAGCCATCCAGTGATATTGGGGAGAAAATTGGAAGATGAAGGGTACATTTGGAGTGATGCAATAACAAAGAGACAGGATGCCTACACAGTTGGCAACCCTGAATGTCTCACAAACAAACCACCTTTTTAGCACCCTTTTTCCCTTCTATGCTTTTTTTTTGATTGTAATTTAAGCCGCTCTTTAGGAAGGACTTCAGACTCACAAAGGTGGGTCACTCAAGGCGGTCTCCTCTAGGTTTACTCCCCAGTTTACTTCAAGCCAAATTTACTATGTACATTAATGTTGTACTATGTCTTCCCTTGGACTAAAAAAAAAAAGCCCAAACAAAAAACAAAACAAAACAAAACAAAAAAATCCCACCAAAAAACCAAAACCAAAACAAAACAAGAAAACAAACAAAAACCAAACAAAAACCCCAACCAACCAACCAACCAACCAAACAAAACACCAACAAAACAAAAAAAAAACCCAAGAAATCATAGTCAAAGAGACAGAACATTAGTAAAAGACAGATTGCTGACAAAAACCCACCCTTTGGCAGACACTCTCCTGGTATCCACAGAATTTTTTGGACTAAGGAAGTGATAGACAGCAGCATTCACATTAGTTGCTTTCAGGCTCAGGAATGTTAGACAAGTGATAAACAACACAAGCATGTGTAATTTAGCATGTACAGCACGAGCCAGAACCTCTGGGGAGCAATAAAGTTAAACATGAATTTGTTCTCTACTTCCAAGACGTGCTACAAGTAGGCATGCAGAGAGTTATGACTTTTTTTAGTCATAAAAAGCCTGCAGTCTTCACACCCTTTGTCTTATCTCTCTTAGGATCCCCGATCCTATATAATCAATGAAGATCTGAAACGCTGATTATGTAGGAGCCAAGAAAAATGTATGACACCTAACAGTGGAAGGTCCAAAGATCCACTTCAGCATCCTGATACAGGACTGTGTTGTGATACAAACATCAGTTCTCACTGGGGCCATTTGGAATTTGCTCACAGATAAAGTCAAGCAAGAAAACACATTTTCTGTGTTTCCTTGCTTAACTTTCCTTTTGTTTCCCTGTTACAACCTCTTGAGGGAATATAACCAGTTAATAGATAGGCTGCCTCAGTTTCTGCTTCTTTCTTTCTTTTCTCCCCTATATTTCTGGTCTCAGAAACCCAACATGCTGTGCAGTACAGGCTACAACCCTCTGTAAGCCCCACATCTGATTCTGCTGCCTTGACAGTCACAGAAACATTGTTGTAACAGTTCACAAGGCTGGATTAGTGCCAGCTAAATATAGTTTTAATGGGATCGCATTCCCTGGTGGCTGAGGAGGCTTAACTGCCATATGGTCTCTGGGCTGCTTTTCCACTAGCACCACGAAAGTGAATTGTCCTTCCACAAACTGTACAAGGGGAGATCAGGAAGTAATATTAAGAGAGAGAATATGGAAGTACAAGGTGTCAGGCAGTTTTATAGGTTAGCATAGGAGTCATTCATCATGAAGACTAAGTCCTCCTGAAAGAAAAGCAGCAAATAAAGGGACAGAAGACATGAAGTTCTCTGTCCTATAGCACATTTCCCTTCTAATGTGGAAGGTTATTCACCTGTGTTTCTTCAGTGTTTTCAAAACTTCTAAGAACCAAACCTTTAATATAACAGAAATGATCCAGCAGTTTCCAGAGAGAAAGCTTTGGCGATTTGCACAGGAATACTGGGGAAAATAATCCTAGTAAGGACCAGGGGTGTCCTGATGAAAGTAGCTATTGACTTTTCATGAAATCCTTGAACTGATAATTAAACCAAGTGAGATGAAGAACAAAGTAAGTGGTATTAAAATGTAATCAGTGATAAATGCAAATGTCAATAATCTAATTAGTGCTATTCTTCCTTGAGAGGCAGCAAGTAATAAAACCACTGAGGATTACATTCCAAGATTAAGACTACACTTCAGGACTTCCTGCTGTATGACAGAAACTCTATTGCAAAACCAGTTATATGTTCATACCTGTCCTTCCATCACCATGGCTATTTCTTCGTGGGACACATAGTTTTACTCTACCAATCCAGAGCTTACAAAGTACTCAAGTTGCTGGACAAATAGACCTTCATGACTTTCACGCTGATGTTACAGATGTACCCTAAGACTTCACAGACACAGCCTGAGCAATTGGGTGCCTTGGTTTTTACTTCTTTGTTGATCAGAGTCAGTATCCATACATCAGAGTACTTTCTATCTGATCCCCCTGGGGGAAGCACAGGCACCGCCTCAGTAAAGGTGTTCTCCCAACAAAGGAACACACGAACACGCCGCCATAGCTTAGTGATGCTATCCTTGCTAATGAAAGCACTCCTCCATCAGCCTGTTTCCACCTGCATAAGCAATTTTGCTGGCATAAAGATGTGAAGGAGAGGACATGATTAGTTCACATTCCTATGACGGCAGTATTTAGTACTACTGAACTCTCAGCTTAAATCGAGGACCTCAAGCGAAAAGCATGCAAGATCTAGCCAGGGTAGCAAGTGTTGGCTGAGCCAGCATCCCCCCATGGCAATTTGGTTATGCCATCAAATGCCGCTTGTAGACCTGTCAAATGAAGAGTGGGCACTTTCTGAATTTTGTTTAGCTCTTTTAGGAAAACCCGCTCGTGGCGCTGCTCCTCGTGGCGTCTCCACGAGAGGGCTCTGCTGGCATGGCTACACAGGCACGGACACCGGGACACTCCGCTCGGCCCTCGGGACTGCCCTCCCGCTCCCCCGGCACGGCCACAGCGAGACAGAGCAGCCACGGCTGAAAAAATTATATACACAAAACTCAAATCTGGGAAGGAAAATAAGAAAAATAAAATGGAAGGAAGGAAGGAAGGAAGGAAGGAAGGAAGGAAGGAAGGA
>VZRF01009054.1:613592-716328 GCA_013396875.1 Vireo altiloquus
AGAAAGAAAGAAAGAAAGAAAGAAAGAAAGAAAGAAAGAAAGAAAGAAAGAAAGAAAGAAAGAAAGAAAATACAGCAAAGTCAAATGTCCACCATTTTTTCAGCCAAAAATATCGGTCTTGACCCAGTAAAGAGGTGTGCCACAGGACCACTTTACAAAATAAGGAACAAAGTTTGCAGTGAGAAGTCGAACCCTGCCATAGAAAAAACCTACAAACAATATGTTACAAACTTTATTCTCAAATGCCTTTGGTTTCTCATATGCCTGAGAGCATCATTAGGGTTGATCTTCACTCTATGGCTGCTGTGTTTCCTTCAGCAGTGTAAATCCAGGTGACCAATGTCCATCTCTCTCTGGTCTGAGTGAGCGTGGTGTTTACTCACTTTATAGGAGGAACTAAAAAGTGAGATCACTTTGTTTCTTGTTTGCCCCTGTACAAATGGCTTCATACTCGCTCATAAGTGAAAAGTACAATCTGTGTAACTGAGCAGAGGTGAAAGGAAAACTGAGGCAAGGGCTTTCATCAGTGTACTCAGCATAAAATCCTTCTGCACTGAATGATGAGATTTCTGAAACAGAAGTTGACTCTGATGTGCACAGCATCAGGAAAGCAGAACTAGGTCACCGTCATGTCTAGAAATATTGTATGTGTCACCATAGCAAGGGGTAGGCTTTATATATTGGAAAGTTGTAGAATATTATTAGTTTTCTAAAAATATAACTAATTCTTACTTTTCTCTGTAATAATTACAGAGGTTTTGTATGCCTATGGGTGACTACATATGAGGGTTTTTTCTATTTTGGTATATATATGAAATAGTGCTGTACTCTGCAAACTGAGCTTTCAAGACGTTCTTATAAAAACAACTTCAGCAGCCTGAAATAGCTGTAAACCTAATATCAAAATAACTGTAGGCCAACTATTACCTTTCTTCAGTGTGTCTTATGAATTTGAGACCCTAGAATTTTATTTAAACTCACAGACATCACTCAGGTGAAGAAAATTGTGACATTCCTGCAGGGATCAGGAGCAATAATGAACATAAAAGACTCACCCCTGGTCAAGCTAACTACAGTCATCTTAGTTCATAGCCGGAGCTGTCATGTGAGCACAGAGCCCATACACCCTCTCACACCCTGACTCACATCTGGAACGAGACAACTCACTTTCCAGGCAGGAAAACTCATGGTCAGGCTAGATCTGCCTCACACACTGTTTTTACCCTTCTAGGCAGAATGGATGCATCCATCTTGAACCCTAGCCCAGCAGAGTTAGTATGCAAGTAACCACCAAATGTGTCTTATGCTTTAAGTTCAGAGGGGAACAAAGCTCTGTATGTGCCATTCAGTCCTGATGCAATGACATCATTGTGCTATGATCTGAATTTGAAGACAAACCGCAAATTTTAGCTGGTTCAAAATGCAGAAGGCAGATGCCTGCTGCCCACTCAGCACATCTCCAAAGATGTGCAGCGTAGAGGTCTGTGCAGAGCACCCTGATTCCTGTAATCTGTAACCTATGGCCAGCTGTAGCTCGTGGAGTGACACTTGCCTTTGTCTTTGGGGAAAAGTATTTTGCTTCTTGCTCTGAGGGTAAAACGATGAAGCTCATTTTGGCATGAGTGGTAGAATGTTAGTTCTGAAAGAAGAACTGCTACATGAACTCAAATAGTGGTACAAAAGTGTCACATAAAATTGGATCAAAAGTCTAGAACTCCTTTAAACCCCACACGCCATGCCCCTCCCCCTTCCCAATACATATGCCATTTTGGACTCCATCACAACTACTGAGTTCACCTGAGAGCCCTAACTGTGCCCTACCTCAGCTGAAACACCTGAATCTTGGTGGCATAGTGATCTCAAGGAAGGGCATTTGACTAACATTTGCATTAACCAATGGTAAATGGCCTAGAGCTCTTAATTTCCAGACCATGCTGAAACACATTCCAGTTCATTTGGCTTCTGATGAAGAACACTGATGATGAAGAGTAGAATTTCGAAAAAAAGATGTCAAAATTTTTGGCTTTTTGAATTTTCTGTTGTGTCATTCTGAGTTTGATTGACGTTTAATATATGTTTCATCCCAAATGCTGAGACATAATTTAATGAACTGGAAAATAAAATAGTTGATTTTCCGTATGACTGTTTAAAGATTGGAATGCTTAGTCATTCTTGAGTCTGTGACTTTTGCAAAGATTGCGCAGGATTTTCATCACATCCGTTCTGCTATCAAATCAGACACCTTACCTCTCCCTTCTCAGCAGCTGATAGGAGGAGAACAGTCATTAGAATCAAAAGACCACACAGTAGGTTGGAAAGGTAGTTCATAAAAGTTTTTTAGAAAACCTAGAATGGATTAAAATCTTGGTAGTCAGTCTGAAACTGTGAAGTATTTGTCTCTTGGTGGGCATCATTCCAGTGCATTTGCAGCTAGAAGTGAGTCTAGCCAAGGTATCTATCTAGTCTAGTCTAGGTGTATGTGTTGATTACTTCTGGTGTAAGGGGAATATGTGGTATTGAGTAACCTTATCTTGCTATCCATATAATTATTTTAAAAATAAAAGAGATAAGCAGAAGAAAGAAAAAATGTCAGCATACATGGCAGTCAAGCACATTACTCTCTCTTCTGAGTAAGCAGTCTATGCATCCAGGGGCAGACGCAGTGCTGACCCAAATGGAAGCTCTTCTGCTACAAGAATGGCCTGTGGCAAACACCAAGCTGTGGCTTACCTGACCCTTATTTCTTTCCTTGAAATACTAGGCAGGAATTGTAAAAGTTCCAATTCTTCTCTCCCAAAAGCACAATATATACTCATACCCTTTTTGTTTGAAAATGTAATCTGAAGTCTATTTTTTCATTATTTCAAATTTGAAACAGCTTTCTACAACCAGATTAACTAGAGCAGTATCCATTGTTTTGAAAATACTATCATATGGGGATCTGCCTGCTCTCTGAAATTCCTGGGATAATTCTGCTATGGGTGTTGCTGTAAAATTCAGTGTTGAGGATTGTGTTCCATTGTCTTAATGACTTGCTTTTCATATTCTTCTGCACCTAATTAGATTCAAATCAAATGAAGTCATAAGTGCCTGGGGATAAAGAAAAACTCTTAAAGGGCAATTGGCTCAGTCAATGCAAGCCTCTTAGGGGAGTTTGAAGTAGATGCAATGATTAATTGGTTATTTGAACTTCTTGTGATGAACTGTTCTGACAGGACAGGTATTTTCATGCTGTCTGACTCGATTGCAAAAGCTGTTTGTGTAAGAAAAATGCAGCATCAAAGAGATAATAATTTAATGTGCACATGGGGGCTGTATCATCAAAATAAGTATATGGAAGCTGTGAATATGTAATACTTAGTGTGGAGAGGTTAAGAGCATATTTCTAAGATCTAAGATATGCTGAATACTTGCTCCAAAAGGGATGATGTTAGTAATGGTATGACAAGTAATAAATATTAGCTGAAATAAACTGACATCAGTAATTTAGAAGTAATCTCAGAAAATATAAATTCTTCTATATTATATTATGGTGAAATCTTAGGTAACATGCACGAAGCCAGCACAGCAATGGCTGGGAGCAAATGCAAGATCCATCACTGAGAATCCATGTCCTAGCACTGGCACCTGTTGTCTCCAATTCTTCATGATAACCTTCTAAAATTTCAGTCTGACCCTATTCTGCTCTGATTATCTGGTGTTGAAAAGAAACTTCATACTCTACAGGGTCCAATAATGCAAACTCTCAGCTTCTCTTTAATTTACTAATTTGGGAAGAAAATACCTTCAGTAAGAGAAGGGATTTCACAACTTTGGCTAAGGGAGTTTGGGGTGCTCTGCCTGGAGAAGAGGAGGCTCAGGGGTGACCTCTCTCTACGACTCCCTGAAGGGAGGTTATAGGCAGGTAGATATCAGCCTCCTCTCCCAGGCAACCAATCAGGACAACAGGACATAGTCTCAAGCTGTGCCAGGGGAGGTTTTGGAGGAATTTTTTCACAGAAAGAATGATGAAACACTGGAATGGTCTGCCCAGGGAGGTGGTGGAGTCACTTTCCCTGGAAGTGTTTAAGTAAAGACTGGATGTGGCACTTAGTGCCATGGTCTAGTTGACATGGTGGTGTTCTGTTATAGGTTGGACTTGATCTCATAAGTCTTATCCAACCTAATTGATTCTGTGATTTTGTAACTTGATCCCTTCCAGGTTGTAACTGTACATCATTTTCTGTGGTAAAACGTTGACCTTCCACATCTGCTAGTTGGATCAAGTGATTAAAATACAGATTGTTTGGAGCTGAGCAACTAACCATCGCCTTTGGAGTCTCTCTGGGCTCTGGTATTGAACTCTGGTGTTGCATAAGAGACTGTCTTGTAACTGACCTTTCCCTATCATCCCCCTCATGGCCTCATCTTTTTTACAGTCTGACTTACATCCTGGCATGGGGTTCTTAACCTTTCCTTGTTTTCTTCATTGCTCTCACTTTATTATCATTTTGCTTTGCCATCCCTTTTCCCTGCTGTATGTACTCTATGCAGATACATGCCCTCCCGCCCTACACTTTTTTTTTCTTTTTTATCTCTTTTTTTTTTTTCTTTTTAACAAAACCACACATACAGGTATGCACAATGCTCAAACTAGCAAAATTACTGAAGCAAAAGAAAAAGAAACATATTGACACATTTTGTTTTGTTCTTGCTTCCCTTTGTTCTTCCTATTCTTTTGATTTTTGGCCTCACCTCCAATGAATAATCAGGCTATATAAATACTTTGCAGTAGGAACTATATCTTTTATCAGTACCTAACACAATTCTGGATGCTATATAAAAGCTATAATATGTGGTTAAAAATATTTGCCTTAAGAACTCAGTGATGCAAGTATTTAGCATTCAGACTTGATCATTTTTCGTTAGGCACTTGGCTCTGAAATAAGAACAGCAATAGACATAAGAAATTAATCAACTTGTATCAGTCAAGGGATTTCTCTTGGTCCATTTATATCTTCCTTACACAGAAAAAAATCAAGGCACCTTTACTGTGTGTCTAAAACTTCTCTCTGGGGAAAGAATATTCCTGCACTTAAGGTTATACACTGAATTCAGAGAGGAAGAAGAACAAAGGATTGTAAGGTGCAAATACTGCTCAAATTAAATTCTATAACATGGTTCATTCTATAACATGGCACTGAAGTTTCTTGCTTTTAGACAAGATTTTACTGCTGTGCACAGCGAGTGATAAGCTACAGAAGTGTCCCAAATCCCTTCCCAGACAATTCCATTACATTCGAAGGGCTTCCACTCCCTTTTACCATATCACATGCTCATCACACCAGCTTTTTCCACACCTCAGTGGTTAGCAAACTTGTCCAGGATGTTTGTCATGTGTGTCTGAGCCTGTGGCAGGCCTGAAAGACAAGTTTCTTTCCATGCTTACCAGGGTGCTGTGACTACTCAAGTATTCACAGGGCATGAACAGTGTTACAGAGATGTGAACGAGGCACTGAATTTTGCTGAGAGGAAAAACAGAGCTCATACAGCTGCAGTTTCTAGTATAAACAAAAGAGAGGCAGAACTTATACCATAAATTTCCTGCTGGGTTTTCATATGTTATCCACTACCTTACAACAGCTTAATCTTGATTTCTATACCGCTAGTCCTCCATTCATTGCACATAAAATTCAGTCAGGACTAAGCACTGCCCAAAGAACCAGATACCTAAGCGTTAGCACAGCATAATCAGATTCCTTGAAGCAGACCTATAGTTTTGTAACTGGAACAACTAGGCACTGCATTAGGAAATGCAGAACAATGTCTTTGATTAGTTGTCAGCTACTAATGGCTTATTTCAATTATTTTTTAATTAAAAACATTAAGGTGTTAGAAGAAACAAACTTGATCTTTAAATTTTGTTTCATAATTTTAACGTGTACATTTTAAGAATGTTCAGTGCAAAATTAGCTTTAATGTATAACCTTTGTAGCATTATGAATAATGCTACCTTATTAAAAGTGATTAAGCCTGAAAAAACCCCCCCAGTATTGCACTCTTGCTCCTGGTGATGTTTTTGCATTTTATTCATTTGTTGTTAAGAGCATAGACCTTCAGGTTATCATTTCGTTTCACTCTGGTCTTACATTTCACACTGCAGACAGGATCAAGTTTTAGCAAGCACTGAAGGGAATGTGGTTAAACTCCCTTTTACTATTTTTTCAATACAATAGAAAATTGTGAATGAACTTACAGCTCTTGATGCTAGACAACACAGCGAATCTAGGAAAAAGAATCATCCCCACCTCAGATATGAGGGCTTTGGATCCAAAATTAGGTCATGAAACTTCTCCATTGGGTTGAAGATCCAAGAGCACTTCAGGACAGGACAGGTCAGGCATGATGCCAAACACCTGTCTTACAGCACCTCTCTCACTGTGCTGCTCTGGGCTGAATACACAAGGTCAGGGAATCCAGCTGATAGAAACAAAGTAGAAACAAACAATCCAAATAATCAAACAAAATCCCATCTTTCCATGTTATGTGTCCCACTCATCCCCCCACCACATACCACCACAGTCTTACCACTTAATCTCCCCCACCCCAAGCAAACAGTGTATACAAAATCCTGGTTAGTTTTAATCCGGTTCAGCCCCCTGATCACATAGCAACATACCAGAGGTTTCAGTTTAAGCTCCTAAATGCAGTTGTCTCCAGTGTTAAAATTTAAAGGTGAACCCCTCACAGGGTGTCTGACCCTCCACTACAATCAAGAGAGATGTAGACAAGAATTCAGGGGGTATCAGCTAATATCCCAGACACCCAAGGTTATCTAAGGTACTTCCACAGAGCTGGCATGTCCCTTGCGAGATCCAAGGGAGACCTATGCCCTTCCAGATGGGTAGCTGGACAGCAGGGGAGTTAGCATAGGGACATGCATGGCACTAGATACTAATTTATGATTAGCCAATTGAATATGAATGAAGACATTTAAAAAATCCACCTAAGTTACTCTCAAGCTGAATCCCAACCCTAAACTTAACCTAAAGCAGAAAGCCACTCACAAACATGCCAACAAGCACCAGGGAGAAAGGCAGTGCAGGATGTAGGTATTGCTCAAACACACAGGAGTGAAAAACTTCCTTCCTACAGCAAAAATTCTTTCTTTTGAATAGAAATCTCTTTGTGTACTAGAACATGGTTTTTATAATTACCACGTTATTAGTAAAAGCAACAGCAATAATATTTTACTTTTGGAACAGAAGAGGCCATTAGTTCCCCTTTACTCCTACAAAGACCTCTCAGAAAAGAGGTCCAGCTCAAGGTGCATCCTCTCAGGACCTGTAGTCTCTATCTGAAAGCATATTAAATTATCCTGGAATATTTTCTATAACTAATTTGCATTCCTTTTTCCACAAGTTAGAGACTCTGACTCAAAGTGTTTCTGGACTCAGCCTGGGGTAAAGACAGCCCTGAAAGCTTAGGATCCACTGGGGCCATGCTGTCTGGTAGTGGACTGAGCTCTGATGAAGAGGACAGTAAGAAAGTTGAGGTGAAGTCCTCCCCAATTTAAAGTACTAAAATAACCTAAGTTCAAATATGTGTGATCAAAATGAAAGGAAAGTGTATTTCAAGAATAAAACCAGTTGCTGTGACTAAATAGGTGGATAGTATGAACTGAACAAGGATGAGAAGTCTAATTCCCCTGAAATTCATTAGTTTAACCTCAAAGCATTTTTCTGCTGATTTTATCTGATTTCCTCACCTACTCTTCCATAATATACATGGACAGTACCTTTGATATGAATATTTCACTTCTAATAAAAACAAGTGTTCACACATCTTCCTGCTTAGGTGGGATTTCTGTGACCATCTCCCTGTGGTGGGGAAAGGGGAAAAAACTGTTCATTCTCTATTGCCATTTGGACATTTCTTTCTTAGAGGTTCCTGCCTTTCCCTCTTATCATTGTCGTGAATAGACACTAAAAAAGGCAAATGGAAAAAGAAAAAAAAAAACAAAGAACATGAGGCTGAAAGACTCAAATTCATCTTTGAATCTTTGACAGTTTAAAACTTTTTTCTCTTTACAGGTAGCTCAGTTCTCTGCTAATCCAACTGGTTGTCTCTGCCAAATGGAAAACAGCAATTTTCCTTAACCTGTAGCTTTTAAAATGTATTTCCCATGATTATCTGATGTATGGTTATTCCCTCCTGCAGTATCTTTGTAATTTGCCATGGATTTCTACACTCTTTAGAGTGATCTGCAATAGCATATTCATTAAAATATTTTTGATGAATCTCTGTGAATATCCGATTTGATAGTAAGGCTATAGATTTTTGCAAGGAAATGTATCTGACCACAATCAATTCTATATTGCTTCTTTATTATATTATTTTAATGCTATCTCTTGTGGATAACCAATATCTGCAGCAGTTGCGTGTCTTCCTCTAGGGAGACTTTTTGAAAAGCAATACATTGAAGTATCACAAAGAGGAAAATGCAACAAAATAGTTCTAACTATTAAAAACTCACTAGTTTGCAAAGACACTGTAATAAAATGGTTCTATTCTTAGATGGAAATCTAACAAAATTCCTGAGAGAAAGGGTTCGTCCTGACAATATACAGCTACTTTACACCATCACTTACCTACACTCCAGGAGATTAACTTCATTGTATGCCTCATTATTTAGCAAGAAATCTCTTAGACACTCCAACATCTGCTTCTGGAAGGAAAATTTTTATGTTACACCTGAGGCTTTACTGCCTGGTAGTTTGTTCATTCAGATAGGCAGCATTTAAGTCCTGACAGCAGCCTGGGAAGTTAGCTGGGCTCAAAGCTAAGAGCTGTCTTCTGACCGGCTGCTGCTCTTTTCATCACCTGTCTTTATCAAGATAACAGAATCATCAAGGCTGGAAGAGATCTTCAAGATCATCTAGTCCAATCATCAACTTTTCACCACCATGGCCACCCTTAAACCATACTCCCAAGTGCCACATCCATCTTGGACACTTACAGAGATGGTGACTCCACTACCTCCCTGGGCAATTTATTCCAATGCCTAACCACTCTTTCAGTGAAAAGTTATTTTCTAATATCTAATCTGAAACTTCCTTGGTGCAATTTAAGGCCATTTATCTCAACTTTAAGAGGACTGCTGATGGGTGGATACAAAACCAAGGCCAAACATAAGGTTAGGTGTGTTCCTGTAGGCACATGCAATAATCATGAGGTCAGATCCTGGCTTTCCTTTTCTTTTGCTCCCAGAAGCATAGTGCTCAGCTTTGACCAAAGGAGATGGGATGCCCTAATTTTTAGACCATGGAATGCCATGGATTCAGGCATTCTTAGAGGATCCATACTTTTTAGACTGGGGGAGCACAGACCCATCACCTAATTCATTCTGAGCGGTTTTGTTAATCACTAGGATATCACACTAAAGATAACTATCAGTGCTACCACAAAGCCCTGTTAAAGTTACCAGCCTCAAAAGAGCAGGGGTAGACTGCAACATGAGTGACAGATAATATCAGCAATCTGAATCATCCCATAAAGTTGCCTACAGATTCAGAGAGAATCAGTTTAATTCAGCATAACACATTCAACCAACACGGAATTCATGTAACTTTTTTAATGGCAGGGATTCAGAACCTGCAGGAAGCAAGTTCCCATTTGGCCATGAAATAACAGAACTGATTAAGAAAGAATCGAAATGCCTATTTTTTGATACACATCATCATCATCAAACTATTCTGCGATTGTGAGAAATTACGTAATTTATCTAAATGAAAAGATACTTTTTGGATGCCTGTTGTTCTTCAGGCATCATTTTATCTTGATTTTCTACTCTTCTTTCCATCCTTTCAGTTGAGACAGAGAAGAAGAAAGCATCACAACTGCTGTGTTTTGGCTTAAATCCATGGCTAGTTGTAATCCAGAAGTTCTCTGCTGTTTGCCCTGCAAATGGTGGGTATCACTCTGATTAACGTACCACTAATCTCATAGAAATGGAGCTGAATGGAATGTGAGAAGCTCAGGCAGCTATTTGGACAACACAGCCTATAAATGGATTTCATTTGTACTGCACTGATAACTCAGTGCATTAGCAGAAAGAATCATATAGGAATGATTTCCATCAAAGGGATGGAAGCTGTTTTCAGGGTGCTTGTATGTTTTCACTCTGGTGTGACAGAGCACAAGAGTTGATGCCTCAGTTACTAAGCTGATGTGCAAAACAGCAAATAAATTCATACCTTTCTTTTTTTGAATTCATTATGAAAGTGTATTAATCTGTTTTTGAATTCTGCAAAGCTATGTACGTTCCACTTACTCAGTGTAGGATCAGTGAACAAAATGGAACCTGATTCATGTTATTCACAAAATTACATTTTTTCATCGAAGCTAGAACGCCATAAAATGCGTGACTAGTGATGATTGTCATGACAAATAAAATAATTTCCTTTTCTCTTAAAAGGTAGGTAGCAGAAAAGGAAGAAGGAAAGAAATTATTTTACAAGAAAGATTTTTCAAACAGCCACAGGGCTTATTTTTGCAGGTTCTCACTCTAAGTGGCCCCTTTACTTTAACGGAAAAATTTTGGAAAATTCGAGACAAGTTTACTCACTGGTGGCTCCTTCTCTTTTTGTTTTTTTTTTTTATTTTTCCTCTCTTCAATGCTCCATGCAAAGGTAATGGTGCAAATTGGTGCAGCTGTGGCTGGGCTGTTGCTGGGACAATGTTAATCAAATGAAAAGGAAACATACAGATGCTAAAGGTTTGCTTGGGCTCTAGGGGAGAGATAAGCACTAGAAGAGAGGTCTGTTGCAGACTACAAAATCCACTCAGGGAGCCTCCTGTACTGAAGACAATCAGAGGCCAAGGAAGCCAGGAGAAGGATTCTGCAAATATTTGTCCAGTAGCTGCTCACAGCCCCTGCAGGATACTAGCTGAGAACAAGCACAGGACTTTTCTTACTGGATCATGATTTTAAGGAAAAAAAGTATTTCTGCCTCATAATTAGGCAGAAGATTAGAAAAAATCTTGGTATCTCCAAGAAATATTTGAAATTCATTTACATAAAAATTTAGCTCTAAAATTTTGCTAAGTAAGTCTTCCTCCCCTCTGACCTTACCATTGTAATATATGCCTACATGTCTGTAAGTCTCCTAAAACATTTTCCCCTAGAAAGTTTAAGGTATTCCTTTTGTTTTCACCACAGAGATTTCAGCTCAGTTATGCACTTACCATGTGAAACAATGAAGCAGTTATACGTACAGTTATATGAGCATTAACAACTAAAACTACTACATTCATTTTGTATACAACCTTTCCTATAGTGTGTGAGTAGTCCAAACTGTAGTGCTTTGCAAATGAATATGAATAGTCAGCAGTGAGACCAGGTTGTTACATCACACCCAGAGAACTATAATTTAGCATCTACATAATATTTTCATCCTCAAAGAGTTTCATGAGCACCCGTGCATTCATCTCCTAAAGATGCCTCAAGCAAAGCAGGTAAATATTACCATATCTATTTCTAAACATGAAAGACCAAAAGACAGAAAGGGTAGGGGAGTTAAGTGACTCACCCAAAGGCAATCAATAACAGAAAGTCAGTATCAGAGACATAATTATAAGTCAAGCACACTTAATTATATCTAGAATACATTTAGAGGAGGAGCCTGAGGCCATGCAAGTCAACATGCTTTTGTCAGCATTTCAAATATGAGGTTGTGGTGACCTTTGCAAAAAGCCAGAGAAAGAACTTCTGGATAATATTATCCCTTAGTGCAACATGCTTGATCCAAACATCTCTATAAATAATTTCAGAAATGTTTCCACCACTCCTTGCAGTATAAAGAACATGCAGAAAACTATTCTGTGATATCTCAGCACCTTTGCCCTATCAGTGAGTGGGATTTGTTGACAAAATAAAAACTTCTGCTGTCAGCAGTATGGATTGATCAGATCAGCTAATAATGCAGAGCATGCTGGGCTAGACCTGGTAATTTCCTATCCTGAAAGCATAATGTGGGTGTGGATGCCTTCTCTAGTGCTCATGATTCAACTATAAGACTCTATTTTCCCATCCCTGCTCCTTTTATCCTGTTACTTTTATCATGTGGAATCTCTCTCAAAAGTGCAGTCTTTGAAGCTCACTCTTCCCTGCCCGCCCCACATAAAAAATATCCCTTTTGTTCATGACCTTACGAAATGTAGCTTTTACTGTTGCCTATTGACTGTTCCTTATGATTAGGGGATTAATCTTATTCTCTTTAACACCATTCTCAGCTCTTATCTCTAGTCCCTCTTTGCTTCATCACACAAAATTTTTGTGGGCGTTGTACATTCTTCACAGCCCTTCTGTACAGCAACACAGTTCTACTTCATGTCTCTCAAACTTCGCTAACCAATTTTTTAAACTTTTTTCTATGCCTTCTATCTCCAATCACATCTGAGCATTCACATTGCCTTTCTCCTTTCTACACATACTTTTCTACAGAATAGCTGAAGAAAAATCTTAGTTTCTCCTTTCAGTCTCATTCGTTATCCCCAAACCCTCTGCATTCCAACAGAACTTCAATCTCAGTACCATTTCCCTGCTCACCAAAAGCTAAATATACACCAAGGATATTAGCATAATTGAGCAACTCAGATGACTGAAACCAGGTGAAGACTTGGGGTTTTGAAAAAACCTTACCCTATTCTGTTTTGCCTGAACCTCAGCCCATCATCCTCCACCCACATATGATCCACTCCTTGATTATTTAGATCCTTGGTTTTTAAATGTATCAAATATATCAACATAAGATGGACTGTTGATGCTATAGAGCAGAGTGCTTGCCTTACTTATTTCTTTAGCAAGGACATTTATCACACAAATAAGAGCTGCACCATTCTTTATAATTCTGTCCCTTTTAATTTACCATCCAAAGGTGATAGAGTCCAGGGCTGGAGTGAACTGAGTGAAGGAAGGATCTCCTTACCTTGTGGACATATATACAGAGCTTAGGCATCTCTTTTGCACAGGCAAGAAACACAAAGATTATAAGCGGTGTCAGCTTACTTATTCACATAAAACCATAAGATTTCAGGTTCTATTTCTTCTGTTTTTCTGTATTTGTGGTCAGCACATGTAAAACAGTGTGCAAATTTACAGTCAAACTCTTTAACCATTAGTAAGCCCGTTTTAATCAATTTATACTGGGGAGATTTTGGAAAAAATTACAACAAAGAAGCAAGTTTAAATGGTTGAATTCTCCAGTCTTCAGAAGTACTACTTGGTTTTGTTTGCTCTTCCTTTATTGTATATCTACTCCTTTTTTAGTTAATGAAGAATAGTGCAGACTGGAAAGCTGAGCTTATCTTTGCTTTCAATGAAGAAACCTTGTCAGTAGAATTTCTTGATGATTGAAAAAAGTGAGCCCATAGAGACCAGCTGGTGGGATTCTTTTCTGAGATGAATCTTTTCTGTGTGCAGATATTTGCAACAGTTAAAGTAATTCAGTACTGAGAGCCAGTCTGAATGGCTGAAAAACACTTTGCAACCCTTCAGAAATATACAGGACTGTATCTCTTGTATTGTAAATGAATGTATCACTCTCAACTTCAAAGGAACTAAGATGTTTCGCACTAGATGAAAACCTAATCCCATCGGAATTTCCTGTTGTGCCAGAGTTTGATTGCTGTTGATGGCTGAGTTCAGCTGATCTGGATCAAAAAGGTTCCCAGTCCCAGCTGATTCTCACTGTATTCTCTGAAGGTTAACCCCCCTGTTTCCTGTGCTCCCCCTCTGATATATGTACATAATTGTTCTCTAACCCAATTCAATCAAAATGAAACAGGTTAGGAAAAAACCCTACTATTTAAAGTGTGTGAGCTAACCTGGATCATTTTGACTGAACTGGGTCAGGGAGTGATTATACGTGCTGTTCTACCAGCTGAGTGAAAAGGAAAGGAGACAATCTATTTGCTTGGCTTAGTAACAGTCAAAACAAGCCATAGGACTGCAGCTTTATGTGATTTATTCATGGACTGCCTTTGGATGGTATAAACTGGCATGTGGTCTAAGACATCTCACTGTGCACAGCAACCTTCCTTTTGATGTGGTTTCTGCATAACTGAAATGCCCCAACAAATCCTCTTGAAGCCATAATGAGGAGGTCAAGTGAGCATTTCAGGTCTCCCAATGTGCTGATGCCTTGGGAAGTTCTGCAGCACACACTAAGTACTGGCAAAACCCTGCAACCAAAATGGACAGTGCTGAGGGAGATTCAGGGCAACAGCAAACATGTATGTCTTTTGAAATCAGCCTGATGGTTTTTTTTCTGACAGATAGAGGCTCTCTTCTATTTGCTCTGAAGAGGAGAAAGGATTTGCTATCACTATCAACATGCAAATGTAACTGCACCCTGTCTAACAGATTTAAGCATTCTTCAAGTGAAGACATTTAATGTCGACATTTGGGCTTAACAGTCTTTGTCAACAGCTCATTTTATGTAACAAGACTGTACTCTGCCTGACCTTTTGTTGAGCAGAAGGGAAAACTATAGCAGACTCTGCGTGGCCTTGGATGTGTGCTTTTTGGACACACAGAAAGCTCAGCCTTTCCAGTGCTGGGGCTAGTATTATTACTCTGAAGCCTATTCCCTTCTTGGAAGAAAAACAAACAAAAAAAACCTCAAATGTTTTAGCTTGTTTGGTCTGTTACACAGTAGAATTCTTCACCACAACTCCTTTTTCTCAGTTCTCTAGCTGCTGGCAGGAGTTCTAGAGCGCAGGAAACACTGTCCAAAATAAAACTACTCTCTGGGAACCATCCACGTAACAGCAAAATTCACCCTGGTGTCCCCACGTTTTTTAAAGGCTCCCATCAAGTACTGGTAGGCTGTGCTAAGGCCTTCCTGGAGCCCTCTCTTCTTCAGGCTGAACAACCCCTGTTCTTTCACCCTGTCTTCATAGGAGAGGTGCTCCAGCCCTCTCATTACCTTTGTGGCCTCCTCTGGACTCACTCCAACAGGTCCACATCCTTATGTTGCAGACCTCAGAGCTGAAGCAGTTCTGGAAGCAGGGTCTTGCAAAAGCAGAGAAGGACAGAATCACCTCCCCCAGCCTGCTGGTCATGCTGCTTTGGACGCAGCCTAGGCTGCAGGTGTACATTGCTGTCATACGTACACCAGTATCCCCTAATTCTTCTCGGCAGGGTTGTTCTCAACCCTTCATCCCCAGCCTGTACCACCTGAGTTGCCCCAACCTAGGTGCAGGACTTTGCACTTGGCCGTGTTAAACCTCATGGAGTTCACATGGACCCACTTCTCACGGTCTCAGGTGAATCAAGAGGCTGAACTACAACATTTAATACTGATGCCCAGAAAATCTTAGTAAAGATTAAAGGCATCTGTCGGTTAATACTATTTGAAAATCCTGTCTGAGACCTGTGGTTCACAATCTTCTCAAATTCAACACCTTCAGAAATGAGGGTTAACCCCAGCTAATGATGATTTACATGGACACAGCTCTGCCAGAAGCAGATACACTGCACACTGTACCCACTGTGCAGTGGGTTGTTAATCTTTCCTGCAGGAAAAGGGTGGACAGCTGGAGGCAGTAACCTCTTTTGCCATTGTAGTTAAATCCATCAGAGACTGTGAATCAGAGCTCATATTATTTTCCACATGAGTGTTCTCCATTTATGCTCTGATGAAATGATGCATTCAACAGAAAACAAAATGAAGTGTTGAAACCATTAAATTCTTTAATAGCAGGAGACAATGCTAATTCTTGTCATTAGTCTGCCATAATTAGGAACTACTGTTAATGTCTTTCATAACAAATAATATTGAAATTGTATTACTGAAAATGCTACCATGGCATAATATGGTGAGATGCACAATTTCATCTACACCTGATTTTTCATTCCTGATAGAGAATGATAGTTTGGTGGATTAATGTAGGCGTAACACAAACATAAACTTAAAGCAATATGATCTGAAATTAAAACTTAGAGAATTCTTGTGGGCTTTTTCCTAAAAAGAAACTTTTCAAAATATAGAAGGTGTAAGGGGAAAATCACCTGTTTAACCAATACAAAAACAAAGCCTGGGTGTAACTCCAAATTGAGATGAAGTGAGACTTCAAAGCAAATCACAAACCAAAACTTTGGAGTTTCAACTGCACTTAAAATCACAGAAGAAAAGTGATGGACAATTTTATATGTNATAATGAGGAGGTCAAGTGAGCATTTCAGGTCTCCCAATGTGCTGATGCCTTGGGAAGTTCTGCAGCACACACTAAGTACTGGCAAAACCCTGCAACCAAAATGGACAGTGCTGAGGGAGATTCAGGGCAACAGCAAACATGTATGTCTTTTGAAATCAGCCTGATGGTTTTTTTTCTGACAGATAGAGGCTCTCTTCTATTTGCTCTGAAGAGGAGAAAGGATTTGCTATCACTATCAACATGCAAATGTAACTGCACCCTGTCTAACAGATTTAAGCATTCTTCAAGTGAAGACATTTAATGTCGACATTTGGGCTTAACAGTCTTTGTCAACAGCTCATTTTATGTAACAAGACTGTACTCTGCCTGACCTTTTGTTGAGCAGAAGGGAAAACTATAGCAGACTCTGCGTGGCCTTGGATGTGTGCTTTTTGGACACACAGAAAGCTCAGCCTTTCCAGTGCTGGGGCTAGTATTATTACTCTGAAGCCTATTCCCTTCTTGGAAGAAAAACAAACAAAAAAAACCTCAAATGTTTTAGCTTGTTTGGTCTGTTACACAGTAGAATTCTTCACCACAACTCCTTTTTCTCAGTTCTCTAGCTGCTGGCAGGAGTTCTAGAGCGCAGGAAACACTGTCCAAAATAAAACTACTCTCTGGGAACCATCCACGTAACAGCAAAATTCACCCTGGTGTCCCCACGTTTTTTAAAGGCTCCCATCAAGTACTGGTAGGCTGTGCTAAGGCCTTCCTGGAGCCCTCTCTTCTTCAGGCTGAACAACCCCTGTTCTTTCACCCTGTCTTCATAGGAGAGGTGCTCCAGCCCTCTCATTACCTTTGTGGCCTCCTCTGGACTCACTCCAACAGGTCCACATCCTTATGTTGCAGACCTCAGAGCTGAAGCAGTTCTGGAAGCAGGGTCTTGCAAAAGCAGAGAAGGACAGAATCACCTCCCCCAGCCTGCTGGTCATGCTGCTTTGGACGCAGCCTAGGCTGCAGGTGTACATTGCTGTCATACGTACACCAGTATCCCCTAATTCTTCTCGGCAGGGTTGTTCTCAACCCTTCATCCCCAGCCTGTACCACCTGAGTTGCCCCAACCTAGGTGCAGGACTTTGCACTTGGCCGTGTTAAACCTCATGGAGTTCACATGGACCCACTTCTCACGGTCTCAGGTGAATCAAGAGGCTGAACTACAACATTTAATACTGATGCCCAGAAAATCTTAGTAAAGATTAAAGGCATCTGTCGGTTAATACTATTTGAAAATCCTGTCTGAGACCTGTGGTTCACAATCTTCTCAAATTCAACACCTTCAGAAATGAGGGTTAACCCCAGCTAATGATGATTTACATGGACACAGCTCTGCCAGAAGCAGATACACTGCACACTGTACCCACTGTGCAGTGGGTTGTTAATCTTTCCTGCAGGAAAAGGGTGGACAGCTGGAGGCAGTAACCTCTTTTGCCATTGTAGTTAAATCCATCAGAGACTGTGAATCAGAGCTCATATTATTTTCCACATGAGTGTTCTCCATTTATGCTCTGATGAAATGATGCATTCAACAGAAAACAAAATGAAGTGTTGAAACCATTAAATTCTTTAATAGCAGGAGACAATGCTAATTCTTGTCATTAGTCTGCCATAATTAGGAACTACTGTTAATGTCTTTCATAACAAATAATATTGAAATTGTATTACTGAAAATGCTACCATGGCATAATATGGTGAGATGCACAATTTCATCTACACCTGATTTTTCATTCCTGATAGAGAATGATAGTTTGGTGGATTAATGTAGGCGTAACACAAACATAAACTTAAAGCAATATGATCTGAAATTAAAACTTAGAGAATTCTTGTGGGCTTTTTCCTAAAAAGAAACTTTTCAAAATATAGAAGGTGTAAGGGGAAAATCACCTGTTTAACCAATACAAAAACAAAGCCTGGGTGTAACTCCAAATTGAGATGAAGTGAGACTTCAAAGCAAATCACAAACCAAAACTTTGGAGTTTCAACTGCACTTAAAATCACAGAAGAAAAGTGATGGACAATTTTATATGTTCAAATGGAAAGAGGATGTGGTCTTCAGGTTACCTGATTTTAGGCCCTACAAGGTGGACAGTCTTGTCTATCTCTATTACTACAAAAAGTTTATTTTGACAGTCAAGAACACCAACACAATAAAGAAAAGTAATATATAGAAGTTAAATATGCATATATAGTATGTTTATGGTCTTTAGGATAGACAGTAAAAAATCTTCTAAATGTGACAGGCAGATCAGGGCCTGTTATATTTAACAGGAAAATGCAAAGCCAATCCTGATTTGCACAGAGATTAAAAAAAAAGAATTTTTTTTTAAATCCAGTCTGAAGAGAATGCCAATCTCCCTCCCCAATATTTGTCATGTTTTCCAAAAAATCCTCGCCACACAACACTTAAAACTATGTCTCATTTTCTACATAGAGGGTAGAATTGAAAAGCCAAGAAATTTGACTTTCCCTTCCTTTCCTTCACCAACAGAAGTTATTCTGCTGGCTCCTTTTGGAGCCATGATATTCAAACTCCCTCCCATATCCACAAGAAACAGACAAAGGAGAGGTAGGGAGGGCACTGAGGTTTCCCTTCTTCCCCCTAAGCCTTCCTGTGGGTTACCAAGTGGAAGACTCTCTTCAACTCTCTTTTATTCCTGGGTAAAAGCACAAGTGTCAAGGTCCTGACAGACTGAAAATTGTAATTTTAGTTTTCTGAGATGAAAATATTGATGATTATGCAGAAGAACGAAGAATTTCTTTCTACCCTGTTTCTGTTTACCTTCTTGAAACTGGTTTTTCATATGCATCACAAGCATCACAAGAAATGGGACGAGTAAATAGTGTGAGGAGGGGAAACAAAGTGAACACAATCTCATGGTTATTTGAAATTTTGCACATCTTGATTATTCCTTTCAAGCTCATTTTTTAATGGCAAATTCAATTTTCTTCTTGCAGATGGAGAGTAAGTAGCATTAGACGTATGTTATCTTCTATCTTATTGCAAGATCTGTTTCATTCCACAAGAAAATAAGACCATTCACAACTAATTGTCCTGTAAAATCATATTCAAGCACAGAACCTGGCAGCCACAGCAAAACTCTGGGAGATTGTTATTTGTCTTTTTTATTTATGGAAACCTTTGGTATTCTTGCCACTCTACAGAACAGAAAAAGCCAAAAACCACTTTCCTATGGAGTCTATAACCTCTGGGTTATGCTGTGCAATTTAAGATCAGCCTGAGTCTAGAGCAGTGATGTAGTAGACGACTGTACCATGTCCTGGAGTGGAAGCACACCAGCTATCTACTCTTCCTGCAAAGATAAAGTTTGCACATCTGGTATGCTAAGCCATCTTTGCTCTTTGCTTTGGTGCAGTGCCATCCCCAGGGATGCTGTAAAAATGTGGGATGCAGCAAACCTTTGAGTGAGAAGCAAAGCCGTTTGAGGCACAGGTTTTGTGGGCAGTTGTCAAGAGCAGCAGGCTGCTAGTCTTGCAAAATGGTCAAGATTTCGTCTACTGTATGCAAGGTAGTCTAGGTTTGGTGCTGCTGGTACTATTGCTCAGGAAGGTGGGTGAAGTAATAGCTGCTGCAATGTGAAGCAACTCCAGCACCTCACCTTTTCCCAAATCACTTATTCCAGCAGCAGAGGGTGACCTGTCTCTGGCCTCCCACCTTCTGAGCAATAAAACTTACGTTTTCCTAAGATGACCCAGAAATGGAGACTACTCTATATACCTGTACGATTTATGCAATGCTGTGTAGACGGCTCCACACCAGGGCTTGATAAACAAATATATTTAAATAGTAAAGTGCACTGTCTGCTGAGATATTAGCTTGGCTCCCAGAAGCATAAATTAATAGTTTTACACTGGGGCAAGTTGGGATGATGCATCATTCTGACAGCGCTACAAACCTGGGAGTTTTTGAGTCAGTTCATTTGCAGACAGTTTGGATATGCTGCACTGCCTGATGTGCATTTATCCTTTGTGATCTTCCTGCCCTCACAGCCTTGGTACTCGAGTAATGACCCACCCCAGGCAGGCCCTAATTTTGCTAGAGCAGTCTAAACAATTAATACACTGAGTAAGCAGATGGT
This sequence comes from Vireo altiloquus, assembly GCA_013396875.1. Lineage (NCBI taxonomy): Eukaryota > Metazoa > Chordata > Aves > Passeriformes > Vireonidae > Vireo > Vireo altiloquus. Next base: position 633,926 of record VZRF01009054.1, read on the forward strand.
GTGCCCAACTCAGAATGGTTTAGATGACATTTTATGATTAAAAACTGCATAGTGAGCATAATTCTTGCAACAGGCTACTCCAAGTAGACATTTATAAAACTGAATATAAAGGGGAAGATATAATGCATTGCATGGTCATTAGGCAGCAGCTGCAGGTGACCTTGGAGAATATGGGAAGACAGACTGGGAGATCATATGTCACTTGGAATTGGCATCAAACAGTGGAAGAGTGGGCAGTGATAAAGGATTTGCACACAGAATGAGGAGTCTGCTGAATATTCAGAACAGGTTTGAATGTGAGCAGAAAGGCTCAAATTAGTTAGTGTAGGAATTTAGATCTTTCAGAGGGAGAGAGGAGATCTGTCCCCTATGAGAATGCTGCTATGACTTGTCCACTCTACCAGAGATCATTTGGTCACACACTCCCTGGATTTGTTTACTGAGAAGGTAGACAGCACAAAAGAAGCCAAAATAATTTTGTGGATATTACTTTTCACTAAAAGATAAAATGTTAAATAATTTTTAATATTTTTTCTGACAAAAAATTCATGGAAAGGGAAGAAATAGTCCTGTTCTGCATATTTAGTATGTTTTTTTTCATTTTTCCAACTGGAGAAACAGACAACTAAAGAGGGAAAACAGGGTTCTTCCACACTCATCCCATCCTTGGTGGCACAGATCACATTCCCAGCCCTACAATGGGGAACTGCAGCAGAAGCACATGTATTCTCTCTACCTCTTCTCCTCAACTTTCTGAAGCAAGCCATCAGCCTCCTCTCCCAAGCAAGAAGGAGAAGCTATCAGTCAATCAATTTGAAGGGAAGATTTGAAGTTACATGGTTACCAGTGTTTTAACAGTGTGCATTGGCTGCATCGGAAACAGGAACATTCTTCCCTATAGCAGCAGAGTGCATGAGGAGATACATATTTTTGTCGTGTTGAATTAGTCCCACACATACAGCTGCATATCCCATGCTACATGTTGCACAGGAAGAGTTCTTCAGCAGCTACCTGGGTCTTGTTTTATACAAAAGTTTATCAAACTCGAAAACCCCATTGGTCTTTCTTGGAACTGTGTAAGGGGAAACTGGATCAACAGTAATGGTTCACACTACACATATGTGTATATGTGCTAATATATATTTTGCCATATCCTCATGAAATTTTAGTTTATTTATAGGAAGTCATAGTAGATGAAAACAACACAGTCCCATGTTTCAGTCCCTATGAGGACATGCCAGCTTTCTGCATGTGACAAGGTATTATGGCAAAGAGAAATTCTCTCTCCGTTCCTAGATTTTCTAGTGACTCAGAATTTCTAAGCTGGAACTCCAGGAGATCAGCTTTTTCTAAAAGATGAAATTCAATCAAAAACTGACATAGCCTTATTCTCTCAGAAGTTTTCAAAATATTCTTGGTCTTTATTTTCTCTGCTTTCAGAATGTTTTAATAAATGTCCTCTCATAGGTGTCCTTCAGGATCCTCTCCTCAAAGAGCACACCTAAAGTAGATACTATTCAAGCAAACGCATAATTAGTATCATTTAATATGCCTTGGGCTGCCCTACATAGATATATCTCATTTGTCGGGGACTCGTCCATAGATGTTTTATATTTCCCTCGCCTTGAGAGCTTTCAAACCAACAGAGCCCAGTTCCAAGAAAAGGGCCATGAGACTACTATCATCTTTCATCCTTTTTTATTTGAAGCTAGAGTATCAAAGAAAAAAAATATGTAAGTCTCAGGATGAGAGAAGATAGGGAGTCAAATTCTGTACAGTTTGCTTCATATAAAGAAATTCAATAAATCAAAGAAACAAACAAGATTATTTAAGGAATTTTGATGCTGAAAATTCATTAGTATATGTAAAAATCATACTATCATTAATTATGTAACTATCTCAGAGATGCTGGATTTTCCTTCATATAATGAAATTCAATAAATCAGAGAAACAAACAAGATTATTTAAGGAATTTTGATGCTGAAAATTCATTAGTATATGTAAAAATCATACTACCATTAATTATGTAGCTGTCTCAGACGCTGTTTTAGTGCAGCAGCGATGCTGATTACTTTCATGTATTTTTTTCTCTTTCATATTGTACACACTACGGAAATTCACTACAGAAATTATTATTAAATCATATGCTGATGAATGAGCACAAAACTATTAATGGCACATAATTTGCAGTGTACACATCCACTGGAGTATTTAGCAATCCATGCAGATCTTATAGTATGCCCTATGTGCTTTGATTTTTCTGTTAGATGATTGAAAAATAGTCATTAAGAGATTTCTCTAATGAGCTGTGTTCAAGCATAAAATAGGCCATTCCTTTTATAATTTAAGTGTGGTTTTTGGAATATAAATATCCTCCAATTCCCTGTAGGTACCAGCTTCAAATAGGGGTTTTGTCTTAACACAGATTTCAGGATCTTTGAAGGGTCTTTGAAGTTTATAATTGGGTCCAAGCTGAAATGTGATGTCATTCACTCAAACACAGGCAATTGCACTGCTTATTTTTGGTAGAAATCATACACCCTATTTTTTTGGGATACATCCCCAAAATTCTTTATATAAATACTTAGGTAGAAATCTGAGAGAATATTCACATTATAAAGTCAGTACAACACCCCTAACCCTCTGGTCAGTTAATCCTGGATCCCATTCATACACTTACATCAGACTTACTCTTTTTGGTTTCCATTAAGTTATTAGAGAGAAAGCTTTTTTGTGTTTTAATTTATTGTTTTCATTTTCAAGACACTGAGAACGCTTCAGCAGTGAAATAGGCAGCTTTTAAAAATGCACATGAAGGCCAAATATTATGAAAACCAAAACAGTATTTTCTCATCCACACAGGTGAAAAGCACAGAGTGGAACTGCCCTCTGGTGTTGCTGTTGTGCCTGTCCAAAAACTGCTAAAAGTGAGAGACTTTGTAACATGTCCTGAGAGAGTAACAGATTTGAGCTTCCGGCCTCCTGGGGAGATAAGCCTAGCTGAGGACATCTCTTGTCAGAAGGGGCATTTCTGAGCTGGATGAGCTCACTGTGATTTGTTGTCCCTTGCAGAGTTGAACAGTGGCAGACCAGGAGCACTCTGCTTCAATGAAGTTAAATAGCTAGTTATGTGATGAAGTGAGGGGGCTGAAGTTCCTTTCCTTTGCTATTTCCTCTTTAGTCATGTACAATTCATAGCCGATGCTAAATTGAAAACTCACTTTAGCTTCAAGCTCCACTACAGATATTCAACTAGACTTCAAGCTACATTGCTGCACTCATCACTGGTTTGGCTTCCTCAAATAGAGACAAAGGAGCCTTCACATGTTGGCAAATAAAAAAACGATTATGGTACAATTATTATCAAGGTTCTTTAGAAATTCCTCTGCCTGAATTAAGGTGCAAACGAGACCATATACCAGTCAATAGTAAGGGTTTTATTTGATGGTAAATATGAGAGAGAGAGAGAAAGAAAGAAAGAAAGTAGTAGAAAATAGGTGGGGGGGACAGAAAGAGGGACAGGGACAGAATAAGGAAAATATCACCACTCCGTGGATCCCAACGATGTTCCACTGATCCTCTCCAGTTGCTCTTCTTGGTGGTGAAGGTCCCCCCAAAGGTGCAGAATCCTCTGGGTTTATATCCCCTCCAGCCAGGTGCCAATGTCCAGGCATGTCCCCCTGGGGAGGGGACAGTCTCTTACAGCAGACTCTGGGTCTGTTCCATCACATGCAGCCCTGGGGTGCAAGGCTGAGCACTTTGGGGGCTCTTTGATGGATTGTGACTCCCCCTCAGCTGCCTCTCACGTCAGAGTCCCACGGATGTGGCCTGTGGGGTTGGGAGTTGCACAGCTGGGCCAGTTTGTGTAAGGGAGGATGGGTGTTCAGTGCCTCTGGCCAGAGGTTACACCACACACCTGAAACCTCCTCCTTCCCCCTCAGTTGGGGGGAGTCTGTGTAAACCTGGCTCCTGTGAGCTGTGCTCTGCCCCCACCCCAAACCTGGCTCCTGTGAGCTGTGCTCTGCCCCCACCCCAAACTCAGCCATGGATGCTCCTCAGCACAGCTGGTGGCTTTGGCCTATTGGTGGATGCAAACCTTTCCCTCTGCCTGAGATGACTGAACAATGGGTTTCCCTTTATCTAACCAGCAGTTTGACTTTCCAGTCCAAAGTCCCAGGCTTCGGGGAGGCTTCTTTGGTCATAGCTTCTTTATAATGAGCAAAACTTTGTATCAATGTTTGAGGCATGATATCAGTGTTTGATGTTTTTCTGTCTCTGACAAACCCCAGCCAAACAAAAACCAGACACAAAGACTGGACTTTGGCACAGAAGTTTGGCAGATGTGACACTGGGTTATCGTACATTATAATCAAAAAAACCAAAACCAGAACAAACATGCTTTGTAACCTGCTGTGCCTATCAAGGATAAGCACAGAACAAGGATCCCATCAGAAACAGACTGTAATTTTGGAATGAGTGGAAGGTAGATGTGCTGTCCACTCCAGCTACCAAGACACCTAACAGAGCTAAAGAGAGTCTGTTTTCAGGATAAGGATTGCTTTGGAGGGGCAAGCGGGTAAGGGCTCTGCTCCCATGGGAGTACTCTGAGCATTAGGTTGTAATTGCATTTCTTCACAGCTCATCCTCTTTTGGTTCTATGATCACTGACCTCCAGGTGTATCATTCTCAGCCTCCTGAAATATAGACGTATGAGTTCAAATCACTCTTCAGCTCAGATGTCAGAGCAAGATTTCTTCCTTCTCAGGCACCTGAGAAGGTAGACTTTATGGTAAAGGATAAAACTGCTGTCACCAAGTTCAAGTCAGCAATGATTCCAGGTAGCCACATAAATGAGAAAGAAAAAACCCCCACATTTCTGTAATACGTGCAATGTATCAAGATGATTGAAGTCTAGTATCAAGCTAGGTAACTTTCTTCTTTTTCTCAGCCATAAGGCTCTGGGGACAGTGAATGTACTGTCTCATCATAATTTAATCACTTCTTCCTTTTCCTTTCCTTAAAAGTCATTTTGGAGAATGTCATTTGTGCTAAATGCTACACAATCAAAACACCATTAGTTATACTGTCAAAATGAAATTCATTAAACTTCCCAAGCAAATGTAGGCGATTGTTCTTCACTGTCACTAGTATGGTCAAAATAGTTTTTAAATTAATTTTCATTAAAGAAAAATGTCAGGGCTGGGACTGAGCAGTAATTTCTTCTGTAAGTCCTATTTGTTTTTTCATAGCCTGAGTTTTATTGTAAATGTTCAAAGACATAGTTTTCAATTGCTGTAGAGTGGCAGTCTGTTCGCTGAGACATATGAACACATCAGGCAATTAGGCTAATCTTGACAGGCATAAATCATCTGTGCCTTTAAACCTGAAATCAGTATGAAAGCTTGTTTCTCGGACCAGAATTCAGAGAGACAAAACAGCCATTTTCTACATGATAACCAGCTCATTTCCTTTTGAAGACACTTTTGATGACTGCCTTTTATTTTTCTCACATCACTGAAAACAAGCATGAATTCAGTTGCCCTACCTTAATAAAACTGACAGCTTTACAGCCTGACTAATCCACAGCGATTCCAAAGATAATCAGCAATTTCAAAGATATAGTTTGCTGCAATAAATACCAGAGTGACTGAATTTCTGTTTGTTCCTTAATTCTCATCACTCACCCAGGGTTTTCCAGTTGCTGGTCACAGTCTTGTGTGGTTTACTAACATCCACCACTCATTGTGAAAAATGTACTTTAGCCATCGCTCATCCTGGCACAGCTTTATGCTTTGAGAATACTCCATGAATAATCCACTTGGATCCAAGTCTTTCTACAGCTGAAAGATATTGTTTAAATGGGTACTTCTAATTGAGGAAACCTGAAGATTTTTGAGCTTTTCCAATGCTTGAGAAATCATGCTGCAAATAATTTTCTACAAATATCTGTCTGATAAAGAAACAATGGCCTTTGGCAGCATTATCACATAAGCCTCATATTACAAATGCTAGATGAAGGGATAAAACTGTCTAGTGTGATTGGACAAACATGCAAAAAAAGAAGCAGCAGCCTGTGTTTGAGGGCCCCTCATAGCTGTTACGATCTATGATCAAGAGAGATGCAAAGTCTCTACTAATCAGCCAGTGTCAATTTACATCTCAATGGAAAGAAGCACATGCAACAAGGCTAGAAGGATTCAGTCCTCCTCTAGTTATAAGGTTTTTATATATACATTGTTGAACCAACGGCTTGGGATTAATACAGGAAGAGTAGGTAAAACCAACATGTGAAAAGATGGCTGGAGGTAAAATGAGAGGAAATTGAGATGATATAGTCACATCCTAACAGAAGTTAGGTAGAAGGTATGGAAATTATAGGATAAAATACAGTTGCTGGTCCCTCAATGGAATGTGGTTGACGTACACCACAATGATTCGCCACCCAACCATGAGCACCTGCTAAGGGAGATGGAATGGAGTTGAGACACCATTGAGACACCAGGCTCTGTTGAAATCCTTGTAGTTAGGGGAACTCAATGGTACTTTGCAGCTGAGAAACCGCAAAACACCTGACAGCCAGGGGAGAGACGGGAAGATATCCTCCTGCTGAGCCAAAAACTGTGGTGAAAGCATTCTCCTCAAATGCACTTGGTTCATTACAGCTTAATGGTAATACAAACACACCCCTCCATCCCAAAGTTACCCACCTCCAAGGTATGACCACCCCTCATGGGCATGTGCTCTATATTCTTTTTGATTGTATCTTTAAAAGCGAAGAGAGAGAATTTTTCACCAGTCAGTAACAAAGCTACGCATGACTAGAGCCACTCAAGCTCCACATAAACAGAAAGCAATAGTACAAAAGTAAGTCAAGAATGGGGACAAATTTAGGGAAGACTCCATCGTAACTGCTGGGATGAGAAAATGGACTGAACCTGTCTTCTCCCCGTAGGAACACCGATAGGATAATAACTATATGTATGCTGAATACCCTTACTGGGTAATACAGCTTCTCTGTATATTGTTTTAAATATGTTTTTGCAGTTAGATACTATCACCGACAATCCTCAAACCTTAACCTGTCACAATTTTATATTAATAAAAAATTTTTATTCCATAAACCATGGGTGTGAATCCTTCACAGGTGCTAGAAATTGGTGGCAGCAGAAAACGTACTCAATTAAAGAGGAAGACTGTTGAGGGGCCATAAAGTGGGAAGACCCACTGAAAGGTCTCCCTTGTGCTGTTGGTGCATTTCCCTGCAAGAGCCAGTCAAGCCACCCTCTGATACAGCAGGACTGCTCAGTGAAGGGTCCCCATAACGGGAGGCTGACAAACCGGTCAGGCACAAGGGTCTTGGCTTTACTGAGGCACTGACAGACAAATCAAATACTAAGGTTGAGGAAATCTCCCCTTCTCACATGACAGTTCTCCCTTTTGATAAATTTTGATAGCACAGTAAATTATGGAATTACTAAGATGTCATGTCCCCATATTGGCTGAATAGGGTTAACACTGTTTCTGCCCTAAGCATGAGAATCTTATCCATTTTTTGAGGCTTTCAAGTCTGGGTAATCTTACTCCAGCAATGCTTAAGTGTCTCTGTCACTTTTACACATTTTTTCATTGTACTCGGAATTCAAAGACAGTTCACAAGACAAGTGGTATGGGCTTGCACCTCCTAATGAATCAGCAGAATTTATTGCTTACTACAGGGAGTGTACTTAGTGCTTTTTAGTGCCTAAAAGCTGTCCAAGCTCTTCTGCTCAAGCCTAAGACTTGACTGACAAGACTGTCACTGTGCTACTTACTCTCTTTTGAAGACTGACAATAACAGTCATACAGAATCACGGAATGCTAAATGTTGGAAGGGACCACATTCACAAGGGTAAATCATCTCCTACACACCTAAATCAGGAGAAGGTCCCTAAAGGTATGTGAAATCCAGTGTTGAATCAGGACATGGGAACTTCTCCTCAGTCTCATATAGACATGAAGATCTGTTAAAGATGATGTGGTTGGTAAAGATCTGCCTGTGACAGATACAGTAAGAGCAGGGCTTGGTAGGGTGAGTCTAAATTGGGAAGTAAAGAGATTTGAGGTAAGATGAGGGATTTTCTGATCCAAACGTGGGAGAGGTTTAATAGTTTGGATCTGTGTACAGCAATTGTATGGGCAGGAGCACACCACTTGGGAAAATACACAAATTTGAATAGGGTATCAAGTAACTTCAGCTCTTGCAGGCCCTTTCTTTCTCACCAGCTATGGAGAATTATCAACTGATGGGCAAATTGCCCTCAAGGGCAAATTGCCCTCAAGGGTAACCTATGGGGGCTGTAGAGAGGCTTCATCTGCAGTCAGCCACACACTCTCCATTGGACCTCACCAGTCAATGTGTCTATTTCTCCATGGAAACTGGACAGGGTCCATTGTGTCCCCCTGCTGCTGGATAATAAAGGCATCTTTTGGGCTGACAATGCAAAGGTAGTTTATCTACTGCAGCTATGTGTGTTGTGTAGATGCCCTGTGATCTGAAATGACCTGGAAAATGCATTTTGCTTTTCAGATATGTTCTGGCATGCTCCAAAACGCATACAAACAGTCTCTCTTGCAAACTGGAAGGCGTTCTGGCATACCACTTCAAACAAGCTTATCAAAGAAATACCTGTGGTAGATAGGTCTCTGGGCAAAACACCCACAGCACAGAGATCTAAAGTAATGACCATCCTCTGCATTCCCATGTACTTTATACCACCTTGGAGTTCACAGTGTTTTAGGAATTCTGAGTTGTAGCACTCTAGCAAGACAGGGAAGTATTATTCTCTACTTTGATAGATGAAGAAGATGAAGTTCAGACTGGCCTGATGACTCACCAGTGCACACAGGAGCACAAAGCATCCCTAAAGTAAGTGAGATCAGTTGCAGAGAAATCTTAAAAAGAGTTTAATATACGCATATAAGGTATGTCATGCCAGTCACTTCCACCTGAAAGAACGTTTCTCCTTTTGCCCTTTTTATTGTTGCCATACATCCTGTACTTTGTCTGTATTGTTCGATCCAGACATTTGCAAGTTTTTTCACATATATTTTGTACCTGAGGAATCCCAGTTGAATCTGTAGCTGAATCTCATTTTAGATAGTCTTACAGAGGGTATCTCATAAATTCTTCTACTCTTTTATTACAAGGAAGCCAAGTACACTAGGAAAACCTTGGTTTCTAATTCTTTCATATTCTGTGTGAGACTCTCCCTGAATAGTCAACCAGTCCAACTGTTTTCAGAGAAATGCTGTGCTATGGATCTATTTCATTTGCAGCTTACTGAACACCTTTGTGGCTAGGCAGAATACAAAACCTATACCTTGATTCATTACAATTTCCCATGGCAGTCCATCTCTGAAAAAACATTTTTTAAAAGGCTAATACAATACATTAAGTGCCCTAAGTATTCAATGCTGTTGCCTTTGGATACCGCATAATATGGTTATGAAAATGTGAGAAAGATATAGAACCAGAAATACTGCACAGAGATGCACTAATTAGATCATTGCTTATTCAAGAGGAGAGATCTTTCATCTCCAGGAACTCAGGCAATTAGGTGAGGTCCGTCACAGTACACCACAGGGGCAGCCAGCAGATACTAATGAGTTTTGTGCTGTAGTTGAGTAAACAACCGGTCATCACAGCCTCATTAAGGCTCTTCCATTTCCATGTTTTCTTCCCCTTTACTGGGCTCTGTGCTCTGGTAGTGTGTTAAGGCTCTGTCATGGCTTTGTGTCTGCATGTATTACTTCTGCTTGCTCCTCCTATTCTCTCCGCACTGTTTTGTGTGCAGTGTGGGAGTGGTGCTGATCCTGCCCACTCAGCCCTCACCTGATCTGTATCGTTTATTTCATGTCCTAGTGCAGTGCATTCCACTGAATGCTCTGACCTGCTTAAATATGTGCCTCCTTCTTGAGGTTAATTTAGTGGCAATGAAAATTCCGGTTTCAGAGAATAATTCTATCCATTCTGGTCAGGACACCAGTTGTTACAACTGGATGAGTTTTAGTCTATTTTATAATTATAATTTATAACAAAATATCATTTTTTTAAGTTACCCTGACAGTGCTGTAGCTTCAAGCTATTAAAATACTTCAACATAACTAATTTTCATTATACCTCTTGAACATCTTGATTTATTAAATATATTAATTAATAATTTATCAATATATAAATAAACAGATCGGTACACAAGAAATAACTAAACTCTGAATATAAATCAACTTTGACATTCGCATTCATAGAGATAATAAAGACTGGCTTTAAAAGCAGACACACAAAGCAATTTTTGGACTCTTGGCCAGACTGCTCTCCCCAGTTACTCAACAGTAACTTTATATTAGAGTCAGTGAAAATAGACATGTGGTGTGAGAAGCTGTAAGAGGCCAGAACCTGAAAAGCAGAGCTTTTGGATAACAGTCAAAGGCCACTCAGAGACTGATGGAATCAGCCATTCTGCTGAAATCTAAGACCGTGTCAAACTGGATCAGTGTCACTTGTATTTTATTTCCAAATAAATTAGACTATATTGATTACATACTTTAATTTCTTAATCAGAACATGACAACATAGCTTCCTTTATGTAGAAGGAGATTCCATCACTTAAACAGAGGTAGCTATTGTTATTTGAGATGCACTGGCTACCAGCTGCTGCTCCAGATAGGACTCCCACAGTTCTGTGTACAATTAATATTACATAAGCAAATAGATATAGTTACAAATATATGCATCAGATACTTGTATTTAGGTGACTAAATCCCAGCATCAGTGTCAATAAGTGGATTTAATACCTGGATACATTTCAGCATCAGGGTTAACATCCCTAGATTTCCCTTGCAATTAAAGATAAAAAAAAAATTGCATAGTTTTGATCCTTGAACTTATCCCATAACGTCTTTCTTAAAACACATTTGCTCCACCTTCTATATGCATTGCTCACTCTGGTACTTCCTGAGCTGTAGTGCATAATATTCCATTGTTTCTAATCAAGAAAAATTATTTTCACAAAGAGGTGTCTATAATATGCCCCTGTAGACTTTCTTTGTGATTGCTAACCTCAAAAAAAAATCCAAATTAACACACTTATTCCAAGAGGAAAGTGTTTCGGAAGTAAGTAATGCCAGGAAAATGTGCTCTCATTCTGAATAAGATCTGTGCTTAGACTTAGATTGAATTCAGTTGTCCTGAAAAGATATATATTTTACAATTATTTTTTATATAAATAGATGGGTATAATAGACAGATAGATATATAATAGATAGATAGGGATATGGATGTGTATATGCCTCCTATCTCAAACAAGGGTGATTTAAAGATGCATGAAAATGCAATTTGCCCTCAGTTATGTGAAACAAGCTTTTTCTTGTCAAATTCTTTTCTTTCCCAACCTTTTCTTACTTGAAGTAACCTAGCCTTTTCAAACAGAAGCCTGCCAGACCACAGACTTTGTTGTCACTGAGAGAACCCTGGGGTATCACTGAATAGGCACAAAGAACATAACAGTGCCCAAGAAGTAAAGTATGCTTTATGTAAGCATATTTAAGCAGCAGAACCTGCCTCATGTCTCAACTTGGACATATTTCAAAATAACTGCAGAAAAACTTGAAAGGGTGGGAATAGAAAATACTGCCTGTTTTAATAGCCTCTGAAATGGTAATTTGCAATGAAATTAACATGAAGGTGAACAGAGATACAAACTGCATGTAAAAAGTACTGAACCACCAAAGTTTTAAAAAAGAGATGATTTTGAATTATACATATTTTTTTAATGAAAGATGGACCTCAGGAAGTGGAACAAAATTATGAACTTTTAATGCAGATTCAGCTCGTCACTTAAGTTTCTACTTTAACAGAAGCTTTTTAAATAATTGGAGAAGTTACCCAGGGACTAAACCCATGCAGGGGCTTTTAAATTGACCCTGAGGCTCCTGTGACCCATGGATGTGTGCTGAATGTTGATGCAGGTCTTGTTGTGGCTGCAGATGCACAGAGGAGATTCCCATCTCTCTCTCTCTCTCAAGAGACAGGTTCTGGAGGATCAATTAAAACATGCCTGGACTAGACTGACCAATGAAACTCATTATAAGGAGCTGAACTGTCTGATTTCTGGCACAGGAACTCCCAGTCAGCTGAAATCCTCCACACTTACAATGTGTAACTACCCAGGGAGAAAGGGATGGATGACTACACAGCTGCATCACTGTCCTTGGCTCGTTTACATACACACACCATCTCTATAGCAAAAAGTGTTATACTCAGTGCTATACTCATGAACTAGGAGTTGTCTGTGCTAGTTTTAATGGAGTACACATTGCAATGTCAGAGTCAAGCTGCTCTTCTGTATACAACTCTTTTTTTCCAGAGACTGAGACCACCAATTAATTTTGCCGAGATAACCAAAAAGCTGTTGTGATAAAGATATGTTTTTTCCTTCTGAGCAGAGCTACCATAAAAATCTGTAACTGAGTTAGCCACATAGCTTTGTTCATCCTTAGATAAGTCATGTGAGTTTAACATATCTTTTCCTAAATAGTGACCAGAAGTTGATATTCAGTTTTTGAAAATTGTTAAGTGTAATTCCATTTTCACTTACACCAGTGTGAATAACACTATTGAAGAATCTGATCCACAAAGTAATGATAAATATTTTCTCTGACATGAACACAATACATTTTTATGTTATGTAACTTGAACTGATTTTTAGCTTCATCTTCCTTTGTGTTTATTTCTTTTTGGTTTTTTTTTCCAATAGCATTAACACGAAAACAAATGGGAATTATGGTCACAATAAATTGATATTCCTAAGAGGGAGAGAGAAATTTAATGTTGTGTGTCAGCTGGTATATAAAAAACTGTTCTCTTTCTGTTCTTTCTCTTTTGGATATTTTTGGGTTTGCCTGTGGTTTAAAAATGAACTCTTTTTTCTTCAGTGGAAAAGGTCACTATTCTCCTGTAATATTCATGCCACATTTATGAAGTACATCAACTTTCTTATATCCAGTCACCTTTAACCCAAGCACCAAAAATTTGAAATACAGCACTGCCTTGTGCTTATGTGGAACACAATGAGAAACAATTCAACTACACTTTGAGAATATTAATGTTACAATGGCAAGAAACTTACATATTAATTACAAAAAATGTATTCAAGAAAGACATTTAGATTCTTTAGCTTATATAAAGGAAAATACTTACCCAATTACAGTTACAATACTATTACAATCATGTGGCTCTTATTTGGCATGCAATGTCTAAATAGACATTGTAACTTTCTATTGAATAGCAGTCTAAGTTGAAACATGGAATAAAATAAACCCCCACTGTCTTTATCATAGAAAAAGACCTACAAGAAACCCCCACATTCTACCGTAAATATTCCACCTATAAACATGTTTTAAAATGCCACTATTACTTTAATTATACTTAAGTTTCCAGAGTGATTTACATGATGATCTTATCTCTCTTTATAATACTCAGAAAGATTCTATTTTCAGACTCAATGCCTTCATGTTTTGCCTTAAGTAAGTAAGATAAGGTTTGCCTTCTTTACGACCTGTTGTCATTATAATACTTATGTCTCCAAGTTCATTCTTTCTCTTTTCTGACCTGAGATGAAGTGTTAGTACTGTGACCTAAAATTATATTCAACAACAAATCTTTGTGCAGCAAAACTGTAAATATGTGCACTGACCTTTAAAGATCATACACAATGAATTTCAAACACACCTGCAGTGTTCTGTAAGCCACAAATGAAGAGCAGCTTTTATGAAAAACTGTGTGCAGTGATGGATGTACTTCCTCTGTGAAGGCAAAGCCTCTAACTCAAGTATTGTTACAATTGTAAAGCTGAAAAATAATGGTTTTATATATATAGAAGGGACTACTTTCTATATTTCAGGGTTAGTACTCTACCTCCCATTCTGCTGTCTGAAGCTGCATCTTCTTGGTCACATTCTTGGGCCTTGAGGGCAAATTGCACCATACAGATTATATCTGTACAGTTATATTATATTTAAATTACTCACCTCTGTGTCTTTATCTTCTAATATGTCTTTCCAGAACACAGATTTATCTAGATATGTCTGTGTTCAGAGTTAGCGCGCGCTTTGAAAGAGAGTGTAGACCTTCAGGGATGGATGTGACACTTCTTCCCTTCATGCCTTGGGTGCAAGATGAAAAGATGATGTAGTAGTTCACACCAGCTCCACCTTCTTGTTTAACTCAGCCTGCGTATTGTCTGGCATGAGGATAAAGGTCCTGAATTATCTTTTACCCCCCACTCTCAGACCTGAGTAAATCTTCTGTTATATCAAAAGAATAGCACTGGAGAACATTTGAATCATTTACTTTCCCTTTTTCATCTTTTTGCCAACTGTTAATTATCAATGATGTTGGAAATAATGAATAATCAATATGCAGTAAGTAATGCAGTGACATATAAATGTGATTCTGAAGGGACATGAAGTGAATTACTTTTGATTGTTACCATGATATAGTTTTGTTCTCATAATGTGATTTTTATAATGGGAAATAAAAAGCATTTTCTATAAAGGATAACAATTGTTGCCACTAGAATTAATATCCAAACCTACATAGAGTTACCTCTAGGGGTAGGAGGAAAACAAAACCTTCTTCCCTAGAGTCTCTAATGGAGATCTGATTCTGAAATTTTTACATCAACCACCTTAGACAACATATTTTCTGATTGCAGTTCTGGGTAAATGAGATTGGTTTGGTGTTGATCTCATAAACCAGAATTTGTGCTTTTCTGCCTAGATAACTCAAGAGTCCTCAAGTATTGAAGTCTGCCAACATATTTTTATGGCTCAGTGTGGAATGTTGCCATCACACAGAATTTCAACCTGGGAACATTTCCTTTAATTAGATAACATATCACTGTTAAACCTAAGTTGTGAGTACTCTGAATTTTCTTGGTGTGAAGAGAAAGAAGCATTTTGCTATTCCTTTTCCAAGACTCCCACTCTGGTTTTATTCTTGAGCACACCACAATGACTGAAAGTTAGCAGACACAAGAATTTACAGTATTCCCAAAAAAGAAATATGTATTTCACGTATCGCAAACATACACAGATCTAGAAAAAACAATAACACATCTATCAGAATTTCCCCACATGGGTTGCCTTCTCTCCAACACTCATTCAATATGCTTCAGTGTCCTCTGAAATCCAGGATATTTCACGATTAATGTGCAAGTGAGAAATCCAGGATCTTGCATGATTGATGTGCAAGGTCCCACCACACTCATGGCCTCTCTCTCACTCTCAAGCAAGGAATTTCAATTTTTTCTGGCTTCTCTCACCTGCTGTGGCTAACTACATGAGTGTAGTTTAGTGATGTGATGTAGACTTTGGTGGTTGAAAATTCACTAATGGCAAACTCACCTGAAGAATATCTGACTGCACTATCAGGGGTTTTATAAAAGTATCTTATGAATCACTTCAGTGGGAGCTGCAAAACTTGAAACAGAAAAAGAAATTAAATACATATAATTCACGCTGCATGAGGATGATTTGGAATATAATAATAGACATAAATTTGTGTTGTAAGAATTCATGTCCCTTCCCTGCTGTCCAGCATTCTTCTGTCAGTGTTAGTTCTCCTCTTGTTCACCACTTTTCACTTATGGTAGTTTTTAATGGCAGCTGCTCTGCCCTTGGAGAAATCCAGCAGCCTTAGGTGCTAGTTTGCTGCAGAACAATTGGGGATATTTTTCTCTTTAATTCATCTATCTCAGGCCAAAGAGTTTTCTTTTAGCTATATCACCAATCCTTTGGGCACTGTTCTGGTACATAAGCAGAAGAAAACCAATATTCAAGCCAATGTTCAGTCTGGACATGGCACACATGGGTAGTCCCAAATTCACATCAGTGTTATGATCTGCATTTAGACATATTTCACAGGTTCTTATGTGTGGATTTGCATATTATTATAGTTTTTAGATAACTTAACCCAGTAGTTTCTTCTGAATAATCAAATAATAAGTGTTTTCGTTACAATAAACACAGACAGTGATTGGTTTCCTCTTTATTGCAAGATTCACCACAAGACCTCTTGATAACCACATTCCATTTATTGCTTTGAGAAACAGTAAGGAAGCGTAACCCTGTTACATGCTTTTCCAAAACTTTTCATAATACACCAACATTCATACCGACACCTTTGCTATCAACCACCACTATAACCTTTTCCATATGTATGAGCCTTTTCTGCCTGTTTCTATGATAGAGAGCCCTTTCTTTTAAGAAATTTATTACCTGGAATTTTGCACTGGTCTTAGAATATCTGTTTAAAATTAATTTGCATTTGCAGATAATAGTGGTGATTTATTTCTTTCACCTGGGACTGTTGAATACTTAAACATATTTCAAATCCGCAAAATGTGTACCCTTTCTCCTATTTAAGTCAAGGAGCAAAATTTTTTTTGCCATTTTCTTTAATATTTCCACATAGTGAGAGATCAGTTAAGGTTGGAAAAGGTGTCTGGAGGTCATCTGATCCAACCTCCCTGCTCAAACAGGGTCACCTAGAGCAGGCTGCACAGGACTGTGTCCAGATGGCTTTTGAATATCTCCGAGGAAGGAGATTCCACAGCCGCTCTGGGCAACCTGTACCCAGTGCTCAGCCATGGAGTATTGGATGCCCAGGTGCTTTTTTTCAAAGCTGCTTTCCAGTCAGAGGTTCCAACATGTGCTGGTGCCTGAATTTATTCTGAGGGAACTGAGACTCCACTGCCCATGTGTCTCAATTAAGGTCAAAGGCAGGTATGTAGATGTGGCTGTGCATTTCTAACTCATTATAGATTCATTTACCAAGCATGGAACTCTTGTTCAATTTCTTAATTTCATTTTACCACAGTTTAAAACTTTTCTGCTATCAGAAAATAAAGATCGGAATTGTCACCTTTGTCACCATTTTGTATCAAACTGTTTGCTGAATTATAATTACTTCACATATTAGACAGCAAATTCTTCACAGGTATTAGAGCACTATAGTTGAATTGCTCAGGGAGTCATCTAGCAGGAATGGGAAAAATCATAAAAATAACAGAGTTTCATGTATTTCCATTTATACATCAAAAATCATCAGCTTCCCTTTCAGAAAATATATATTGACTTCCTATTGGCTTCTACTGATGTTACTAAAAAAAAAAGTAGTGGGGATTTTTAAGGGTTTTTTTATGTTCTTACGCAATCTTCCACATTGTTATATTCTACTTCAAAACTGACTAAGAACAGAAGATATGCCTATATTAAGGAAATATAATCTCATTGGCAGGATGGACTTACAGCATCCTTTGTGGTAAAGGTAATTAGAGACAGGCTGAAAACTGTCATTTAATATCTATTTTTTTAGTAAACATGCCTATTCTGTGTGATGAAAGACAGTCCAGCTATTAGAAGCACAATACAAAAATAGGTCAGTGGTGGATTACTGTGATGCTGTGGAAAGCACGGGTTTGCAAATATCGGTCTTTATGGGTCCTTTGAGAAGGTAGCGTGAGAGTGATTTTCTGAGCCAAACTGGGTACACAGATTTTCTCAATTCAATGTTTTATCGTAAACATACCCCAGAAAGAGCAGCTATTAATCTGAGTGACTAAAGTCCACATGAACATAATGTAGTGGCAGCTTCTTTCACGGTCATTTTTCACTGGTTTTGGCTGAATCCAGGTGCAAGAACTGAACAAAGACACACATGCACTACTATGCATATTCATTAAAAGTGTCGAATTGAAGATGCTTTGCCTATTTTTCTTTTATTTATTTCCCGCTGGATACAGTTTCAAACAAGAATGATCAGTTAAACTATGGACTAACTAATGAAGAATTAGCAAATACAGGTATGTTTTCCTCATTGTGAACAAAGTTATTTCTGTGTTTTATTCATTCAGCTTGGGCAAGAAAGGAACATCACATGATAAGCATGTTCTAGCACTGTTCAAATTTAACATATTCCTGCCAGCAGTCTATATATAAAAATTATTTACAAGGAGTATCTGATGAATAAATTTGAACTGTAAAAAGCTTTCATTTTTAAATTTAAAATAGAAAAAAGGCTCATAAATCATTTTTAGGCGATTTGACTATAAAAAAGAGCTAAAATAACCAAATTATTAGCTGAGAAATACCTACTCAGATTTATCTGAGATATTTTTATAAGTAATTCTCAATAGGAATGCAGTTCACTTTTTGTAGGTTTCACAGACTGCCACTGGAAAAAGTCCGTATTTGCAGACAAAAGATGACATTGATTGGTTTCCTAAAAAATTACAAGTGTGAAAATAAAGCTAAAGTCTTATTGAGCTGGTTTAGGTATTTATGCTTTTACTATAAGTATGATCATTTTATAGAAGTCAATGTTTGTATTAAAAGGTAAATAATTACATATAAGGCCTGTTGGGAGGACAGTGTTAAACTTGGAAGATTTGGTGAGAAGGAGGGAATAGTTTTGCTCAAAGTGCCATTGGAGCTGGGAATGCTAAAAATGTTGGTGTGGGAAAACTGCATTTTTTATGCCTCCTGTATGGAGGAGAAAAAT
This sequence comes from Vireo altiloquus, assembly GCA_013396875.1. NCBI lineage: Eukaryota > Metazoa > Chordata > Aves > Passeriformes > Vireonidae > Vireo > Vireo altiloquus. The sequence goes on from VZRF01009054.1 coordinate 652,524, forward strand.
TCCTGTGGAGAGATAGCATACTCTGAGAGAACATGTATGGAGGCTTTTGCTGTGGTGAGGTGGCAGCCAGCCCTCCCTGCTGCCTGCTAGAATGGACTGAGGGGAACAGAGCCTGTGCCCCCCCTGGGTGGTTCTGCCACCTGGCATTTTAGCATGGTAATGAAATAAATTTACTCTTTGCGTTTTGGCAGTAGTTTGATGGTTGGCCTTGGTTACCTGTTTGTGTCAATTCACAGAAGTTCCTTTCCTGCAAGACAATTGCTTTTTTTCTGTAAGCCCAGGCAGGCTATACTGGTAAACAGCACACCCATAACTTGCCCAAGCAACTTTCTTGTTTTGCTTCTGTAGGATGATCAACAGGTTTTCCTGGGTTGGGCTGGTTGTGTTTCAGCCTGTCTTGCATAAAGAGTTGATTTCTGTCTTACATAATGTGCTTGAGTGATTCTTTTTCTCCAGCATGCAAATCTTGCAATACCACATGATAAACCAGCTGATCAAAATTAGTATTTCATATCACAACTTGTATAGTGTGACATGTTACAGATAAGGTATTTTTATGAATTATTTGAAACACTTTACTACCCACTATGAAATAAAATATATTTCTTCTTTGAAAACTGTACCACTTTCACCTGGGATAGAGTTCATTTTTTCCTTAGTAGCCAGTGCTGTGCTGTGTTTTGGATTTAGTATGAGAATAATGTTAAACACTGATGTTTTGGTTGCTGCTAAGTGTTTTACCTTAAGTACAGTTCCCTGCCCTCTGCCAGTGAGGAGCTGCACAAGAAGGGAGGGAGCACAGCCAGGACAGTTGACCAAAAATGACCAAAGAAATATTTCACATCATACAACATCATATCCATATATAAATTGAGGGGAGTGGGCCAGAACCCACAATTTTTCCTTTATTACTTATCCTACTTCCCACTAGGGGAGGAAAGGGTAGTGAATAAACTGGTATTCACTCACCAGCTGGGGTTAAACCATGATAAAACCCATACTTTTCTTACTTCTTTGGAATTTATGGATAATTATTCCAATCAGGGACAATTTATCCCTTCCTTTGTAGAAATGCCTCTCAAATCTTTCCAGAATTTGCTCATATTTCAGTGCAGTGACTGTCTTGTGTATTGCCCTCCTTTCACCCAATAATATGGACTGACTGTATTATTTCAGCAATGTCCGACACTGAATACAGATAATACTAAGAAAGCATTTAAGTAGTGCTAGCTGCCTTTTCAAATTTTTCAGAGAATGAAAAAAAAGTCATTAACTCAAATGAGCACTCCCACAGGAATGTACATTGATTTTCAGTATTCAGAAAAAATTCCACTAATAGTATTTGTTCTATGCATGTACATTTAGGAACATTCCTACAGCCAGGAAAGGAGTGACATCAGGGTAACCTCTCCAGCCCAAGCATTCAATATGTTCTATTAGCTGAAGCCTTGTTATTTTTTCACAGTGTTTTTCAGCATTCATGTAGGATTATTAGCCTCAATTATTTGAAAGCTTCCTAGGAAAAATTGAGTTAACTCTCCTAATTTCAGATATTTAAATATCATATGTGCAGTGTGTATAGCACATGTATAGCACATATGTAGACATCATAAGTTATGAACGAATGAATACCACCTTTAATATTCAAATATTAAATATCACAAAAATCACAAAAATAAATATTTTAAATTAATATTTTAAATATATGCTATAAACACATGTAGACATGTAATCCAAATTTCTATGTAGAGACCACTGAATGAGTCTAAACAAGACTCCAGCTGTTAAATTCTTGTGCAACTGACATCTTAGAACAGTTTGTTGTCAATACAGAAATACACTATCTGCCTTAATGGTGCCTATTTCACTCCATTCCTCTTCGAAAATGTGGTAACTTGCTTCAGAAAATGAAGATTTGTCTCCATTAATTAGAAACATAGTCTAAACAAACTTCTCTTAGTGCTGATTGTCAGGATCTTAGAGGTCAAATAATTTGTAGAACCAAGATCTCGACTTTTACACATGTACATAAATACGTGAGAAGAACTTATCCTAACTGTGACTGCTGATTTGCGTCTGTCGTTTAGTTTTACATCATTTTGGGGCATCTAACACTTGCACAGGGTAAAACCATTGGCTTATTTCATTAAATTGACCGACTGTTGGATAGTAGGACCTTGGTGACACCTGTGGCAACCTGGACATTATCATGTTCTGGTGCTGTGAGCTAATTGCATCCTCTCAGAAAACAAAATATTTTAAGATGCTTCTTTAATGGTAAACAACTCCTGGTGAAAGTTCCATTAAAACCACTAAAATTTGGATACCTTTAATATGTAGCACCTTCGTCTTAAGACCGCTACCACAAGGAAAAGATTTTTGGTCTGTTTCTCTCTCTCTCTCTCTTTTTTTTGTTTTGGGGGGCAGGAGGTTGTTTTTGTGCTTGTTTGGTTTTGGTTTTGTCTTTATTTCTTAGTTACGCAAGATTGGTTCCCTTCCTAATTTTCAGATGTCTCAAACTGGAGTGTAAGGAGGAACAGAGAAACAGAATTGATGTGGACTTCCTGGGCCTACCGAAGTCAGCTTTTGTTGCAGTCATGAAGTATTTGTATTGACATACATGAAGAAGAAGAGTGGAAGGCACATCTGTGAGCATACATGTGCATCTTTACTTTGAAATGCAACACAAAAGAGAAAAGTTGGTGCATTGTCTCAGGAAAAAAAATTTCAACTGAGGATTGCACTGGTCTCTTGCTTTTTCAGGAATAAACCTTGAATGGTTTGCACAGCCTCTAAATAAAATCGGTGGTGACCGGTCCTCACAATCACCACTCCCCTAAACTGTTGTTATCTTCTCCCTTCTCTGTCTTACACATCTTCTCACCTCACAGCCTATGTTTTTATCTCTGAAACAATCAAATAAAAATATGTAACCACATTAGCAGAACCAGAAGTTATCATCAAGTTGAATAAGAAAAAAAAGCATCTTCTCTATGTCAGTGCATTCTCACTGACATTATTAATTATAATTATTCTCACATGCAGTGAAGAGCAAGAAGAGGTAACATGTTGGAGACTTAATATTTAGAAAGTGCTTTGTTAGTTTTCACATAGGTTACACCTCATGGGATTTGATGGAATTACTTTCCCTCTTCCCTTCCCATTCTGTAAGAGTAAAGATTTAAACACTATAAAACACATGTTACAGCAAGTAGGTTAGAGGAATTCTCTGGTTATAGGAGTTCAACAATTTTCTCCAATTCATTTTCAAGGCTTTTCAACAACCACTGCTGGCTTATAAATTCTTGTTTTCCCTGCCCTGCATTAAAACCTGCAATATATATAGGCATTGTAATACAGTCGGCTTACTTCCCATCTCAGCTGAATGAGCCTCTTGCCAGCAATTTTGGTGGAGTCATCCTTGTTTCATGCCAGTGAATAAAAATCAAGCCTTTGTATACAGGATATTTGAACAAAAATCCATACATGAGAGAAGAGGCCAATGCATTAACAGCTGATAGCTTTCTAGTACTTTTACTTTCCCACTGATTGCAGTGACAGCAAAGCAGATAAACATCTTGTTCAGGTACACTTGTTGCAAGGCTGGAAAGATCTGGGCTGGGTAGAAATGGAGCTCTGATATACAACCTGGCCCAGCTATTTCCTCCTACAGACTTGAGTTACAGTCCTCAGCATAGAGATTAAAACCAAAATGTTTTCACTTTGGTGCTTTATCATAATTACCTGGGTTTAGAATTACACTTTATCATTAATTTTCTTACCCATATTGATAAAGGATTTTCCTGATTCCCAGGTATTCTTCTAACTAAAGGTCCACTTTTTCCCCCTCAGTGTCTCTGCCCTGTTTTTTATTTTAATATAAAATAACAGTAAAATATTCCTTTATAAACAGGCTTCCCTAGCATGTATATTATTTATCTTTTTATAGTTGGATTTATTTATCAGCACTAAAATTTGCTAAAATTAATACAAGCATTCATTTTATCAGCATTTTTATACTCAAAGCTTTTTAAAGACACGAGGACCTCAGTTTTCAAACAAAAGACAAATTTTCTTGTATTGCTTAGCACTTCTGCTTGCTGACCTCTTACCTGAAGCCTCCACTTAACTTTAAGCCATGGAACATGCTTTGGGAAATTCTAGTGCCTTCAAAAAACTTTTACCTTCACAGAGCATCTGAAATAGGACGTCTGAATTACTTTCTAAAGGTCTATTTCCAAAGAATCTGCTTTTTGTACCAGTACCTAAAACACCACGAATTTTTAACATTAAAGTTAACCTGCTACAAAGCTGAAGTCCCAAGCTCTTCAAGAAATCGGACTTGTTATCAATAAAGAGATTTAGGATGCCAAATTTGGCAGAGGGCAGTTTTAGCCCACCAAGACAGTTCCTCAACCCAGCCAAATTCTAATCTGTGGGTGCGTGGTGGGGGAAGGGGGTAGAAATTTTCCCTGAAATCACCCACCGAGATGACCAGTGAGCCACCAGGCTTACTTAATTCCATTTTGGTGCACATCCATGAGACAATTTAATAGCTTTTCCAGCACAGAAAGGGAAATACACCAACATTTGCAGAAAGCCAGAGGCTATGTGGCTTTTGGAGTAGCAGGGAGAAGTTAAATAGACTGGGAGCTGGCTGTAGAAAGGGAGAGTGGTTCTTGCATATTGGGATGAAAGGCTCAGAGCTGGCACAAGGAACTATATGTTTCTGGCAAAGGGGTCTGTAACAGCCATGAAAGAGCCTTGTGGGTGGCCCACTAAAAAGGGGGAGCTACAGCTGTGTCTGAAGGAGGCTGGCAGAAGACAGTTCCTGGCTGTTAAATTTGCCAGCCTGTGTATGCTTGCAGCAAGGCAATGACCTACAGGGAGCTGTCTGGACAAACTCCATGTCTATACCCAGCAGGCATTGGGATGTCTTTAGGGCCGAATGAGGCATGATGATCTTACATTGGTTACTAACCATTTGTATACACAGAACATGAAAAGAATTTTCCTCAGAAACAGAGGTTGAGAAAGGGTACCTTCATTACAACATGATCAAGTGAACACAAAGAATTCTTCAGAAATGTTTATTTAAACACACCTGTAATCCCCTAGGTATTAAAATTGCACAACAGCCATACACTATCTTTTCTAATTCTTTATTCACCTTAAAATTCTAAAGTATTTCCAAAAAAAAGAAAAAAAAAGAAGTAAGTTAATCTATTTATTTGTTGCCCTATCCTCTGTGGACTTGGAGTGGAAAGCAGAATTATTCTGCTAAAAAACCAAATCAACAAAAAGGACTGTTAAAGGATTGGAAGGCTTTTCATGTCCTTCCTCCCTTGTTTAGTTTGCTCATATGTATGCTAAATATGACCATATCTTTCCAAACTTTTTGTGGGTCCTGTTTTATAAAACTCTTTTTTTCCTGGCTTTCTCTAGATTTTCTTCAACTCCATCTTTCTTAAAATATGATGGCCCACCTAAATATAGTACTCCAGGTAAGTCCTCACCAGTGGCAGATACAGCAGAACAGTGACCTTCCTGACAACTCAAAATGACATGTCTTTTCACCACAGCATGATATGGTTGATCCAGAATTAGTCTATTAAGCCTTCTAACTTCTAGGCCTTTTCCATTATTGATGCTGATCAGTTATTGCTCTTTTCTGCAAGAAAACCCTGCAAGTAGTATATTGAATTTCACTTTTATCGAAATTGTCTTTTTTTTATTGAATGATTCTTCAGCTGGTCAAGATTATATTCAGTGAACCTTACCTACCATCTTCACTCATTCAGTTTTTAATGAATGTTCTTTCCAAACTGTCTAAAAACTGTTCATCCAAGCTATTAAAAAATATTGAAGAATACTGAACACAGGACAGATCCCTAGGGAGTGTGACATAATAAGAAATGGTTGACAAATAGCTCTAGAGCAGATGTGTGCTTTTAGCTGTGAACCTGCCAAAACCATCATGTATACATGACTTCCTCGAGAGAAAGTGCCATATGGAAAGATCTCAAAAGCCAAAAGTCAAAACATATCCTGCTGTTGCCCCTTTTTCTGTATGTGACATTATTTTCTCTGGAGAAGAAAGAAACTGCAGTGAACTAACGTTTAATTATTATAAAATTGGTTGTTTTTTTTCTCGTTTCATAATTATCCTTTAAATACTTAAAAACTGCTTTCATTCATTTGATTCTGATTCTTCTGGGATATAAAAACGGTATGTTTTTTATAATTCTACCATTCTACCCTTTTCAAAATTGGAAATACCTTTGCCATCAGGTTTCCTTGGATGCCATGATTTCTGGAAGAAAATCACTGCAGATTTGACAGTTGGTATAACACACTTCATCAGGAACTCCCAAATTTGAGAACAACTAAATAATTCTCAAAGGTTTTTGAGCCTAGGTTTTTACATCTGTCTCTCATTTTAATTATTTTAGCTGTATAGAAGAACTAATTTTTTGTGATACTTGAAATAAAAAAGACTGAATTTCTCTACTCATTACTTCCTTCCCTTTCCTGGTAAGTACACAACTCATTCTTTCATTTTCCTTTCATTTACTCCTAAGACATAATTTTCTTAGCAGGTTTTCTTCTTGTCTGTTTTCTCTTGTTAGTCACCTAAACTTCAGCTTCCTTTATATGCTCTGAAGCACTTGGTTTTTTAATAAAAATTTTTAAGAATGATAATGTGTCTCAACTAGCTCGGCCTCCTGGCTCAATTACGTAATTACGGCTTGCTTCTGCTTTTATCCATCCCCATGGACTTTCAGCAGACAGGCCTTTGGTTTCTTGGAAGCCACCACGTTAAGCCTATTCATTTTTGATACATCACATTATTATATAGTATGTGTTTTCAGACTTTACTGTTTAGCCTCTTGCTCAGATACTTACATGAAGGAGGTGAGGAAAACAGGAGATTCTTGTGTCATAAGAAGGTGGTCTCATAGATTATGGTGATTAATCATCATAAAAATCATAAGCATGCTTAAAATGAAAATCAGAAATGTGTACTCCTTTGCAATTTTCTCCTTATATGAGAAGAGAAACTATCTTGAACATCTCTTGGCACACAGCGGAGAATTACTTTCATTGTAAGCTAAAGTAACTTCCTGCACAGTGAACTGGTCCTCTTTCTCTTCTGTTGAGATTCCCATTCCCATGAGGAAGGAAAGCTGAGTGTCTTTTGTATTTTCCTGTGCCCTAAACAGAAAGCCTAAGGTCTTTCCTGGCATAAAGGAGCTGAAATAAGTGGACCGTGTATGCAATGGTGGCCTCTGGGAATGGTTTCAGGACTTTGTATTTCCTAGTGATTTTGTGCTTTTTTGTCAAAGGGTAAACATTTCAAGCTAAATTATTCAGAAGGGATTTAGGAGGTGTTTTCTTTAAGTTCCATGGAATACAAATGTGTGGAGAGAAAGAAAAATCAAGCATTCTGCTTTGGTTTTGTGTTTTTGTTCACTGGTTACACTGAGATCTTTGAGGAGAAGGATTGTATAGATGTCTGGGGTAAACTAGTTCCCCCTCTTCCTGAGTAGGGCTTTCACAGGAAGCCACTCCAAGCCGCTACTGGAAGAAGTCTATCTCAAGCCTAGTTAAGGAGAGAAAAGAAAAACCCTGGCAAATAAGGAGCCATGATAAAATCTGAGGGGACTGTGCTACCAAGACCAGTATGTTAGTTATTTCCAGGGGATGGCATTATTGAAATATGTGGCATATTTTAGCAGTGCCTCAGAGTGCACAGGGAATTCACTTTCCTGAAAAAAATACCTTCTTTACGTGAACGTGTACGAATACAACTCCTTAAAGGTAGAAATTGAGGTAGTATCCATCTTCTCCTGGATTATCATGCTGAGAGTACAATATTTGCATACACATAGATGCTTGTTATTTAAACGAAAAAGTTAGTTACTAGAACCATGGTATGCCCCAGTACACATAATCTCCATGAAGCCAGGAAAAAAACCTGTTTGACCCCAATGTAGCAAAGCCTCCCCCAAGGACTGCTGGAAATGCCATTTTCCAGTCTTCTGCTTGCTGTAGTACACGGCAGCAGATGGCCAGCCAGCACCCTGGGTTATGACTGACTGTAAAACAGTACCTTGACTTTATGCCATTATTTTAAGGACTTAAGATTTTAAATGTTTGCTTTTTGGCAAAGTTTTGAGACTGCTTATGTGGGAGGTAAGTAAGAGCGGAATAAAAGTTGTTTCTTTGCAAGAGAGTGTGCTCTCTAGAGAGACTAGGAACTTCAGGTTTATGCTAAATAACCTGCTGAGCCCATGTGTCTTGGTTAAGTTAAATTAACACTGAATGCCCTCAGTGGGGTGACCATTTTTCTTCAATGTTCCCACAGTGTAGTTTGAGTAGTGAAAGAAGTAGTAACCCCAGAAAGCTCTGACCCTCATGGCATACTGTCCCCAGCAGAACAGAGGCTGCCTCTTTTGAGACTGGCATTTTGGTACTCTGGCATCCATCCACGTCAAGCATTATTCCATTTATCTGTTGTTGTGGATTTGGCCTAATTCTATGTGATACAGGAGCATGTATTTATATTTAAATATTGTGCTAACTGCAGTAAAATGACTCTTAATAACTGATCCCTGGACAACAATTCTATTTCGAAGCGTTGCTCCAGATACTTTTATAGTGATATGGTTTCATGTTTCACAAATTTGTAGGTGACAAGGTGCAGGCAGGCACCAGAAGTTGTGAAGGTACTGACTTCCTATGCATGAGGTCCTAGTGTACATCTTTGTCCTCTGTCCTCTGTCTCAGCATGATCTGTGATATTTAATGGAACATTTTTCAAACTAGGACATCTGTTTCTGTGTAGGTTTCAGCTACATAAGTGTGAGAGACTAGTTTGAAACCTTCTTGACATTACGAAAATAAAATACTGCAAGGTAGCATTACTTTTCTTGGGCTTAAAATTAAGTATATGCTTAAGAATCTTGTTTGCCTGGAGCTTGGGAACAAGGGTCCTCCAAACACAAATTAACAGTAAAGTACTTATGACAGAGCTCCAAGACAAAACATTGGCATTGGAATATAAGGATGAGCTTGGTATATAAAAATGTAAATACATTTAATTTTCTTTATGATATAACATTTGTATGTTTTTATCATAGGCTTCACATGCTGTAGCAACATCAGAAAAATTGGAAGAATGTTAGGATTGTCCTCAATGAAGCAATGAATTCCTAATTTGCATAGAAAGGGATGGAGGTGAGGAGAAAGGAAGACCCTGCTGCTATGCATGACTTTCAAATCTTGTAATTCTTCTCCAGAAGTCAACAGGGGGAGATGCTAGATATGAAAGTTTGGTTGGAGCTGGGTTAGAATCCCATTTTGCTGTTTCATTTTTTACGTTTGATATTTTTTTTCCAGCCCCGATACTAAGAATTTAAGATTCTCTTTTGCTCAAATAAGCTTGCATAAATTTTCCCCATCATCTTTCCAGTGTTACAGTTGAGGCCAAGGGAAGCTGGCAAATTTGGCTTACATTCTGTCTCTGGAGGTTAAGTATGCAAGCATCAGTCTAATACCCCCCCCATGAGGTGCACTCTGACATGGTGCTAAATGCTCTCAGCTGTGCTGGAAGGGTCAGCCAGGGCCTGGGAGTGCCAAGCACTCTATTGAAAAAGTTGTTCCTGGCAGACACAGAGAGCACCCCTTCTTCCAGGATCAGGTAACAAAGAAAGACCCCTCGCAGCAGACTTCTGGGGAACCTTTTAAATCAGTCCATGGCTTCAAAGGGAAATGTAGCAGCTTCCAGCACAGGAGAGAGGGCTGAAACTAAATTAACCAAGAGAAAATGTTGGACAGTACTGATTTGTGAGGCTCTGTTCGGAAAAAATATTTACAAACACTTTCTGCAAAGTTGCTGCTGCTGTAAAATATACAATAGAAGGTGTTTTCATGAGAATTAAGAAAAGAGGCAGCTCTTTTAATCTAATAAATTCTAGGAAATCAGTTCTCTAGTCAATCCTCTGACCTGAGATGCTGCAAAATAATGGTTTATTCTACCTATTCTGAAAGGCACTGGAAGTTTTCTAGTAGTTTGCTCACTGCAGTAGACATTTCACCTATGGTGTTGTTTTTATCACTTCAGTCCGTAAGGCTTCTCTCTGTTCTGTCAGGCTCAAGCCCCAGGAAAGTCGCTGGCAAAAACTACTTGAATGTCTGCTTATAGCCCAGACCCAGGTTTTGGAGAAGGTCATTAATGCTAAGAAGCTGGCTACCAGGATAAAATGTTTTCATGGAGATTTCGTGGAGAATGCAGTCTAAAACCTGATACTCTTTCCTCTCAGAGCTAAAAGCTAAACAGGATGTGAAGAGAATTTCTATTTAATCATCCAAAATAGGTGACACCTGCAGTGATGCTGTTTTATAGCTATTGTTGGATTATTTTTTCAGGTTGACAAAAAATTAGCAGGTGCAAAAAAATAAGGACATATTGGAAGAGACTGATACAGAGGTGCATATCTCCTCATATTCCCACGTCCTTAAAAATGTTTGTATTCCACTCTAATGGGAAACTTAATGTAAAGGAGAGTTCATTTCATTACAGGTAACTCAAAGGAACTGTCAGGGTATTCAGTCTCATGTTAAATCAGTATTAAAATAGAAACATGAACTCTTTATTTTCCAGATGTAATGGTGGGAAATGGCTTCATTTGGAGTGGTCACAAACCAGATATCACCAATACTATCAAAAGGTGGTACTATGAAAAAGTGCACATTGTGCAGTAAAATAAACACTATTGCCATTCTAAATCATGGGGATAAAAATGGAAACCAGGCTACAGAAAACTGCGGAGTGCATTGAAAGTACTTTTAAGTAAAGCCTTTCAGAGATTCTAAGAACTGCCAAAACAAGCAACACAACTTCATTTAGGAGAAACAGAAAGCAACTGTGCAGAAAGAAAACCCATGCTATGTAGAAGAGATTTGAGTTCAGAGCATAGGGCCAAAGTGATGGTAATTCCATCTTGAAATTGTAAGTATCACAAGTGAAAAGGCTTAGCTAAAAATAATAGTACTCCAAGTACAGGTCTTCCAGAAGGTCCTAATTAAGCAAAAGAAATTGCCCAAGAATATTAGCATCAGGAAACCAATCCAGTTACCTGAGTACCCCGGCAATGTAATTGATGAAATATTAAACTGGTATTTTTAATCCAGCAGCAGCCCAAGTTAAGTCATGATCTTGTGAGTTAAGTGAGTGTTAGTGAAACAGCAGAAGCTAAGTTTTATTCATGAAATATACACTCACAGAGAGGTTATCATCCACAGGGAAGGCACACACCTACCGAAAGTAGACAGCCTTGCATGCAAAATTACCTCTTGTTTGTGCAGTGCAAAGGAGCTACTCAGATCCTGTCTGTGTCCAATAATGGGGCTAATAAAGGAGAGACAGCTTGGATACTGTGTATTGCTAATAACTGAGAAGGTGCACTGGAGCCTGCATTACTAACTGTAACAGAAAATGTTATAGCAATGCCTGTGAGGAATACAGCAAAAAAAAAGTGAACACTGAGCTGTGAAAAATAGTTCATACCCCTCTTCAAGGCTTTTTGTTACAATCCTAATTAGACATGTGAAAATAATTGATTTTTAAGTTGGATGGCTGAACTTAAAAAACACTTTCTAATATGTTTCATATCAACCTGAATTCACTTGTTTTCTTTTTGCTAACACAAAAACCAGCATCAAGAGTATTTGGTGTTCAAGCACTTCTATATTTACAGAAGTTATTTTGTAGCTGCTTTTTTCTTGGTATTTTGTTTGGTTGGTTTTTCTCTTAATAAATGAAGGAGAATTTGACTTCTGCAAGGAAAAATCAATACACTTTTATATTTAAAAATAATTGAAATTGGATCCCAAAATTCAAAAATTACTTTGGTAGACCTAAAACCTTTCCTTTCATATGAAATTCTAATTTGAATGCAGGCAAAATCTCCATTATTGAAAGCCTTTACTTTTTCACCCCCTAATTTCACATTACTAGAATTAATTCTTCTCTCGTATAAGTGGAGCAATGTAGCTCTAGCAGCCACAGGGTCCTGAATCAGCAAAGAGTCTGTGTATGTCCTTAATGATAAGGAACCTGGGAAGACATTCGTATTTCTGCTTGAAAACTAGGTCAGCTTAAAAAAAAATTAAATTAGCTAAACACAATTTCAGCAGCTTATTCCTGCATTCCTTTCACTCTTGTAACTGTGCAGTAACTTCCATATATTTCAAAAATCCTCTCTGTCCTTTTGAGGTTCCCCTTAACACAACTGGAGGAGAAGTGATTGAGGGCAGTCTGTGAGCTCCCAATCCAGAATGCTGACTCCTAAACTGAGCAGTCCTCAGGGTGCTTCTGGTCTCCAAGGTCTAGACTGACGCTTTTGCCACAAGCTGTTTTTATCTTAGGCTTATCCCTGGCTGTCTAGAGCTCACCCCACACTCATTATTTTGTGGATGAGATCCAGCCATATGGGCTAGATGAGGCCCAAGGAAGATGCGGGTGAAGCTTGCAGCTCCTCCAGCTGGGTGAACCAGGATTTCTGAGCATTCTCATAGCACAAACCTGCAGTTTGAGGAGTTGTGGCCCATTCACATCCCACCATCGCCACAGTAACCAAAAAGTAACAACAGGAGATGCATAATAAAACAGTAATTGATTGTATCAGCAATTGAGGAAAATTGACTTTGTCACTTGGGCAAAATGAATGAACTGGAGAACAGGAAGAAAAAAATAAATAAAATAAATAATTCCTTGGCAATCTTGGATGCCACTGGTATCAACAGTTCCCAGTATTTTTTAAAAGGAATCATGATTGCCATACTGCTTCAACAAGTTGTCCAAATGACTTTATGTTCTTCTAGTTTCTTTACACTTTTCCTTATTTCAGTTACACATGAGTTGTAGCTAAAGACAAGATTAAAAACTTTTGCCTTTGTTTAGGGTGTGCTGGAGGAACCTTGGTGCAGAGCACTGAAATCACAGCCAGAACCAGAGTCCTTTGTTAAAACCTGGTTTTGGAGAATCCTGTCCCCTGCTGCTGACTCTTTTCTGCGCTTCTGCTCTTGGCAAACTGGGCCTCCTCTCCCCTTTGGAGGGATATTCATCATATTCAGTCTGGGAAATCCCTGTTCCTAGGAAAGGGATGAAGCAGTCCTTGCTATCTGCTCTGCCAGCTCTACGGGTAGTTCCTATTTCCCCTTTGTGTCTATTCAAGCTTAGGTACAGAAGACCCTTCTAAACAGAGATGGTTCCTGCCTAGATACAGGTCAGTTTAAAATCACTCTAGTCTCTAGATCTGTAGACTGAAATTGCACTGACTCTTGGGAGCTTCAACACCTGGCAAAGTTTTACATGTAAACACAAAGGTTTAAGTGTCTTAATCTGAGAGTTGTGACTTGACCTTATGAATCTATGGCCTAATATTTCACAACAGCTTTACTGTGTCAGGTAGGACAGCCCAAGAGTTTAGACCGTGTGATTGAAATTCCTTTGAACCTTGATTTTAGAGCCACAGAGGCTTAGATCTGAAGACTAGCTAGTTTAGGTAAGAATCTAGCCATTTTTTCTGGATGCTACAAAATCTAAAATTGTGTATTAGAGTTTTAGTAAGTAAGATCAGATGAGTTTAGAGCAAAAAGAAAGAGCTGTCTGTGAGACTTCTGACTGAGCAAAAGTCCCGGTGCCAACATTCAACTGAAGTTTCTTGCAGAGATAAAAATTTGTATTTATATCAAATACATTCAAAACTATCCCACACTGCCACGGCCATTCAGTAGTGCCCTTGTATAATGATCCCAGCCCAGCTGCTGCACACGAGGTTCTATCACTGCAAAGGAGCCATTCAGCTTTCTCACACATAGTTTTTGAAAGAAGATCCAAGGGTCACCTCTCACTGATGCTTTTACTCACCCTTGCAAGTAATGTCTAAGTTACCTTCACCAGAGGTTGTGTGAGGATGAAAAATTGTATCTTCCCAAGGTGTTTAATACATTTCTCCAAACTCTAGCTTATCAATCTGATAGTCTTCACTGGAAAATCAATGTACATAAAATGAATGCATGCAAGAATGCCAGCAGCGTTAAAAGAAGCAGAGTGAAGGCTTGGAAAGAAATAGAAGATTATATCTGACAAAAATATCTGTGAGTTCTAAAATGACATTTGAAAAGACATCAGAGGGGCAGGGAAAATGAGGTATTTTCTATCTGCTCTGACTGCAACTCCAACGAGGAAACTTTCCTTAACACATAATAATAATCTTAGCAAAAAATCAGCTCTACATCACTGACCATCGCTGCACCAATCATACTGAAGTATGACGGCAAGAATTTTTTGCAGGTACATATGCAAGTTAGAAGAGTAAAGGCCTATAGCATGAAAATCTGTGGCTTGTTGCAGACTGACATCTTGGTAGGAGAAAAGTATAATTAAGTTGCAAGATTCTTTTCCAAAACAGAAAGACTTTATTCTACAAGCGAAATTTACGTAAACCAAGTGTTACATTTAAATTCACCTATCAGTAAATTCAGCTTCCATTCTCTCCCCAAAGAGTTTAGATCTGAAAAATATAGAACTGAAACTAACACACAAAAACTGCGGTAGGGAAAAGGGTTGCAGGATTACAAGGGTAAATGAAACGATGCAAATCATCAATGAAGTCCTGTGTCCTGAGTTTACCCAGACAGCTGAACAGGATTCCTGGAGTTCACTGTAGGGCAAGCTTAGCCTCAGGCCGTCCCCCAGAGTGAGGAGGTAGCTGGTGATGTTCAAGGCCAGCTGAGATCAGGGGCAGCACCTACACACATGCTTGGACTCCGGGGTTTCAGGTGGTGATGGCCTGGGTTAGTTGCTGCCAGATGTCCCCATCCCGAGTCTGTGCCTGCCAGAAAGGATCCCCCTGGTTCAGCAGAGATCCTCTGCACCAAAGCAGTCAGAAATTATGAGCTCCAGGGAGAAAAGGTAAGGGTGACAAAAGAATTTTAAAACTTTAATGGAAACACATTTATGAGCCAGACAAAGGGGAGAGGAGAAAGGAGTTGAGAGAAGAACTGGATAATGAGTTATAAAGAAGAGAAAACTTAAGTGCACAATACTAAAAGACAAGCATCAGCTTAAGAGGAAAAAGACATTTCGAGGACAGGAATATTCCTGAAATTCACAGGTCAGTGCTGTATGCGACAGAAAAGAAGAGTGATTCTTGTTTAAAAACCTTGTTCTTGCCTCTGTCTAAGTCCTCTTCACAGCATAATGGTAGGAAAAAGTTGTTAAATGTACAAAACAGCTGCTGCAGTGCTCTCTGCTGTCTCACAGCTCCCTTTGATCACCAAAATATATAAGCAGAAGCCCAGGTTCATTGCTAAGCAACAGACTGCTTAAACATATACCCAAATTCAAGTGTGTGACAAAATTCTGTTTATATTAGCAGCACAGTAGCTTGCAACTCAGTTTAAATTCACACAAGTGTCTTGCTGAAGAGTGGTGTGGTATGAGGGTGGTCGTGTCCTTCCTGTGCTGGAGACCCCAGAGCTGAACGCAGTACAGCTCCTCAGGTCTCCTCCTTCTGCAAGAAGTGGGACACAATTTTTACATGTAACTATATATGTATGTGTGTGTGTGTGTACAAATAACATATGCCGTGTGTAAACAAATGTAGGTATTTACACAGCTGCTTACTTTTGAACAAGACACCTGAGAAAAGGAAAATTGAGGGATCTTGCTGCTGTAGGACCCAGTATTCTCCCTACTGTTTCTTACATTCAGTTCTCACAAGACCATGAAAATGAGTTTGTGAGCATTTGGAACCTGAGAAGTGTGGTTCTGTTCAATCTCTCAAAAGAATAAATAGTTTGAGTTGATGCTGAAAATCTGCAAAGAAATTAGTTGCTATGACAGCCACTGAAACTGAGTTAGAAATTTTGGGAGAAACTGACTCATGATATAAAGGTATCACATACATTCAAAGCTATTCTGTTTACGTGTGCTAAAATCTATTAAGGAAATGTAAAAAAAAAAATCTCAAGAGACAGTAAAATGATGGCAGTGAGAACCAGCTGGGCTCTGGGCAAATACCTTGATGACTAGGAATGGCACCAAGGCTTTGCCAGCTCCTCTACAAGAGATAGGAAGAAGAGCAAGAAAAACAAAATCTCCCACAGAGGTTCCTCTGCACCTCGCTTCAGATTTCTGTAATGTAAATGCCTGTGTTTGAGGCAGCCATCCCCAGGTAATTTTATCTGGAGTTTAGACACCTTTCCATTGCCAGGTCCAGGGATCAGCCTGACTCATCAGATGCAAGCAATGTGTAATTATACAGGCTAATTGTGGTTGCAATTTTTCTGGTTTGACTTTGTTGTTTTAAAGTTTGGAGATCTGTTCAGTTCACTTGAACCACACCTGCTCAAGGAGCAGCTTTAAAATTTTGCCTTATGCTTTTATTTATTGACATAATGGTCATAATTATCACCCCACTTCAGTTAGCAATGGTTTTGATGTGGCTTCTGAGGGCTGAAAGTTGAGTGCACAGGGAACAACATTCTTTCAAAAAAAATGCTGATTCCAGCTTATGTAAAACATTTCACACAAACACGAATGTCTTTCTGGAATAATCACTCTCTTCTCATCTTTCAAGTAAAAGATACATCCAAGCAACCTCAATAAGAACAACAATGTAGCTCTGATCAAAGCTAATCACATTGTAGTAGAAATGATTAATTTTGGCCCTCTATTTTCAATGCAATTCCAAAATTATCTAATACTCATTTCAACAGATCTGAAATATATTTCATCTTGATCAAAGGTAAAAAAAAAGCATTTTCATGTCATCATTTCAATTATTATAGTAAATATTAATGTGCATTCTCTCATAAAGTCCAATTATTTTGTTTTATTAGTAGACATAGGATAGGAATTAGCAGTTCAACCTTAGCAGTTTAACAGACTATTTTCCATATATGAAGGTGAAACATCTCAGGGTGATCAATTTGAATTTTTCATTTAAAAAAAAATTCTGAAATATTTGGCTTCTTATTCCATTTCATCTCTCAGAATTTCTTCGAGAAATGGAAATTCAGATCAAGCCTGGTGAAATTTTATGAGAGAAAGTTATATTCAGGTTCTGTGAAGTCTACTGAAATTCAGCTACCATCATTTCTATGAATCAAGAAGAATTATTCTTTCTAAAAACTAGATGAATTTTTAAAGCTTTGTGAGAGTGTCATTCCACTAAAAAATCCTTATGATTCAAAATAAACAAACTCCTTAAATAATTTTTTTTTTCTGAGGAGGTGTAAAAATGCTATGTTATTTGCACAGAAGTAAAGGAAGAGATGATGCTTCATTCAGGTCTTCTCTCTGAGTGGCTCAATATGACTTGGAAAGATAATAAATTTAAGTCTCAGAAAGAACAAGCCATTATTTGTATTTTCAGTAGTTTTAGAGAATGGGTGTGAAGAAATCTGTTAAATGGAAGCACTTAGAACAAAGTACTTAGATGTTATTTCAGACACCAATTATAAATATCAAAGAGCAAAACCTTCCAGCTATCATTAGCGCCACAGGAGATCATTTTACTAATCTCATTTAAAACATAGATGTGCACCTAAATCCCTTCTCACGAAAAACATCTTCTGCTTAAAATTTTCCTCGAGTATAAATGTTGAGGCACTTGTGTGCAAATGGAGCAATTAAAAGGAAGATTAAAAGAAATTTAAAGAATAAATTTCCTTCATAGCTACTCTTATAACTATTCTGAAGTTCCTCAGAGTCTCATTTGATTTCCCCAATGTATTTTTATTCTTTTTCTAGTATCAATATCAGTCATGATCTCTCCCTGCAGAGTAACATGTCTGTTCTCAGGGAAAAGAAGGGCAGACAGAGTTTCTTCTAAATCAAGTCAGAACTTGTTATGCATTGTGTTTTCCTTCTTGCGTTCCCACAGCCATAGGAAAGACACAGTAGGTAAAGAAGTACTCACTATGGAGAAAAAAATTTACCAAGATTTTAAACTGCAGTGAAGCCACACAGTTCTTATGAAAGTCTGATGAATTTAAATAAGCAGAACTCACATATACTGGAGGGAAAAAAATATTTATTTAATTTTTTCCAATATCAGTTTAGGACTTTGGCTTTTTTTCACTGAGAGTAACAAAATAAATAATAGCTTTTAAGACTGAAGTTATCCCAAGCAGCTTACAGAGTTAGGGAATTTTGCGGAAGCAAAAGCTTTATGAGGAAAAATAGTTTGTATGCTCAATATGATGGCTTCATTTATTTGATAACGTAATGGCTTTAATCCTTGAAGGGTTATCTTAGTTCTCACCTTCCTAAAAAGCAAGCTAAATGCAAGAAAATCAGAACTGATCCATTTTTATGTTAAAAGATCTTTATAGCTCTAGCTCTTTTAATTTGAACATCTCTATTGCTGCTGAAACAGCTTGGTCAATATGATCTCCAGTTGTCTCATAAAAGTTGCAGCTAATGGAAATAGAAGAGTCAACAGTTATGATTTTACTGCAAAAACACTTTCCCAGCTGCATTAGCCAATAATAAAAGGTAGCACAACACCTTCTACCATCTTTGCTGGCCAAACCCCTATGTCCTACCTCCTGGAAAAAGATACAGTCACAGCCATTCATGTTTGATTTCTCCTGCTTGGGTCCAGATGCTGAGGCAAGGTGAAACCTTCACCTCACTTAGGGTGCATAAACTCATGTCTGACAGGTGCAAATTTTGGGAACACCTGCAGTTAAAACCTGCAGTTTTCTTGCTTCACTTGAAGACATGAGTGATACTGTGAGCTGTCAAATATTTGGTTTGTACTCAGCAACCTTATTTAATTGCCTTAAACTGCTCTTATATGAGCAATTGCATAGTCATTCTCCACTCAGACAATTCAATGTGTGGTGCCTAGGGAGTGGAGAGGAAAAAAATAGTTCTCCAGCTGTGAACCAGCAAAAGAGAAAGAAATATAGTGAAAAACCCAGACCATTCTTGGTATAGACTACAAAATGTGTGCATAAGACTTAACAGGATTTAAAAAATAAGGAAAAGACCGGAAAAATATGCTACAGAATAATGTACAAAAACCTTCCCAAGAAAAAACCCAGAGATGCAAACATCAGTTTAGCATTGACACTGCTAAGCAATCCATGGCTGGAATATGGAGTGAAATCACTTTATCCCTTTGTCACTTCTTGAATGTCTGCAGTTCAATTTATGCTTACTAATCTATTGCTAATCTTGTTCTATTAAAAGGTTACAAAACATTAACTTACATGACTTGGAACTCAAAATCAATCTGTGCAGTTTGAAAATTCAGGAGCCTGCTTTCTGCCCAAAAGTAGAAATATAAGGATGGCTATCTTACTAAATATATGGTACCTTTTATGTACCAGAAAGAAAGAAGGAAAGAAATAAAGAAAGAAAACCAGAAGAGGCATTCATCCAAAACTGCTGGATGGAAAATTTACCTCAATACTTGTTTAGTTTCAAGTAACATTTTCAAGCAACATTTCATGCTCTCCTACCTTCTAGATAGTTTACTTAAAACTTTCAAGAGTTTGTGCTATGTTTCCAAGATCTTGAAGTTCCAAACTGCAACTGCATGAATGGACTCAGAGTGCACCACTTTATTGAGCTGTACTTCTGTCCCTTTGCCAGTTGTAGATGAGCAACACAACAGGAAGTTTCTTCTCAGGCACTTCTAACCACTCAGGATGGGAGAACAGAAATATCCTGTTCATGATAACACCATTGTGAGTAGTTGCAATTTGCAAGGTGAAATATGACAGCTTAAATATCCTTCACTTCAAGTGGCTTGTGGGTTTGTGGATACTGCTTATCACCAGACCTGGTGATAAGTTTTGGGCTTTAAGCAGTCTATTCTGCACTGTTTTAGCCTGTGAAGGAAGCACATAAGGTAGGTGGCTTCATGTCCTGGACAATATCATCCAGTTACAATAAGCAGAAGCTGAAGGTGATGTGGGTAACAGGGCTCATATAGGGGCATTCTCTAAGAGTCATTATGAGACATTGAAATAATTCTCCCTCTTTCCCAATCAGCAGCACAGTACTCAACCATCCAGCTTTCCCTTGCTCCCTGTCGTTCTTCTGACAGGCATTTTAGCTCTTGCTCTCAGTATACATGGCTCAGTCAGTTTCCTCATTGCAGTTCCCTAGAACAAAAAATTCTCACTTCCTTTTCAGAGCAAAAATCCAGGTAAATTTGGATTTCAGGGTACACAACCAATGAGTGAAATGAGATATAACTTCGTGATCACCAGTACTCAGCAGCGATCTCGATAAAGTATTTCTTCCTCTCTGTACTCCACTGCTGCATCTTGGCATCATAGAATCATAGAATGATCTGAGTTGGAAAGGACATCAAAGACCATCTCGTTCCAACTTCCCTGTACAAGGATACCTTTCACTAGACCAAGTGGCTCAGAGTGTTACCAAAAATAGGTAAAAATAAAATTCCTAAACACCAATGTAGAAGCACGCATTCTTTATTCTTCACAAGGGGATATCTCCTCTGAAATATCATTCATTCTGAGTACAGAAAAAGCTCCCATTTAAATACTGAATTTTACATAATATTAATTGTTTTTCTTGGAATAAACATCAATATGATAATAATTTCCTCAAAAATCATTAACATTTGTTCCTTTAGCTCATGCATTCTTCTATCCCAAGGATCTCTTTGGTGATCCTGGGTGGTCAGTGACCCCCAAGTCATACTTGACTGCCTGGTGAAATGCTAAAAAGTTGGAATAACTGGGTTGGTTATTCTCCAGCTCTTCTTCTTAGCCAATGCTTAACATGATCCTACAGAATAAGCATCGTGCAGGTCCATAGACTAGTGCTTTATGAAGAATAAGTGTTGTATTAATCCACCAGGTGCAAACAATTCTTCATGTGGCAACTAGAGCTCCATCCAGCCTGGCCTTGAACACTTCCAGGGATGGGGCATCCATAACTTCTCTGGGTAACTTGTTTCAGTGTCTCACCATTCTCACAATAATGGTTTTTTTCCTAATGTATAATCTAAAACTACTCTCTTTCAGTTTGAAGCCATTCCCCCTTGTCCTGTCACTATAGGCTCTTGTAAAAAGTCCCTTTCCATCTCTCTGGTAGGCTCCCTACTGGAAGGTCACAATTAGGCCACACTTAAACCCTCTCTTTTCAGAGGGGCAGAATCTCCTCCCTTGACCTGCTGGCCACACTGCTTTTGGTGCAGCCCAGGATACAGTTGGCTTTTCTCAAGGTTCCCAGTATTTCCATTAATCTTTTACAAGACATACACCTCCACCTCCAGATGCTCTGCTTTCTGTCTGGGTTTTTACATTTCTACTGGATTTGCAAGTCCTCTGCTCTAAAAGATATAATAGTTCTTCAGCTTAAGGAACTACGTATTCTCTAACCAAATTCAGAAGTTTTATTTCCATAAGATTTGCAACAATCTGGGTGCTGAATTCCATGAATGAATAAAATAAACATTTCTTCAGTATTTTATCCAAGACTGCCTTGAGACTTACCCTGCTGCTAGAATCATGCTGATATTCCCATGTGACTGTGTTTCTGTGGATGTGTTGAATTTATGACTCATCTCCATTTTAAAGATAGTCAATATGCACACATACACAAAAATATCAAAAAGTTGGCATAGCTTCACCGGTTCAAATCCAGTTTACATGCTATTTGATGTCAAACACAGAAGGTTTTTCTATCATAAATGGTGACTAGTACTGACCACAACTAATTGTGAAGCCTTGTCAGGATAGGAAGATTGAATTAGAAACTGCTTGCTCTTTTAGTAATGATCTAAACGTGTAGCAGTTATTGCTTATTAAGTGGTGTGAGGTGTCAGTGAAGGAACAATGCCTCCTGCTCATCCATGTATCAGACCCTGTGTCAGTGAGAAAACTGCATCCCAACAGATAAACCATATTTCAGAGGTGCATATCAGATTTGACTTAAGTTGATGGCAGCTGCATGTGCAAAGCATGTTTCAAAAATCAGATGCCATGATGCATTCCTAAATCCTCTGAAGCCAATGAGAAGCCCCTCTTTCAGTGGAACAGCTTCAAAGCCCTATGGCAATGAATTTTAAATTTTACATTTCTGAATGCCAAATTCCTCAAGATCAAAGAAATTCTGACATTCCTTTAGTAATTTTGCCATAAATTACAATTGAAAACCATCAAATGTCAGAATTTTCCACTGCCTACATTTACTTCCCCAGAAGTCACCATATTATGGTTTACATTTATGAATTTTTACTAATTTTTGCTTTCATTCTCATTATAGAAATCCTGAAATGCCTGCTTCACTTTATTGACATAAGTGGAGCCATGGACAGTTAGTTTCACTATAGACACAACAGCACAGAAGTCCAGAGTTAGACAAGAAGAATTACAACTTTTGTCATTCAGACATCATGAGACCTGAGGAGACAGGTAAGGCACAATGACCTGGCTGCCCAACACAGACCACAGAATATTATCCAGTGATCCTTCCCCCAGGCTAAGAATGAATAGATAACTGATATTCCACCTGTTGAATGAGGGGAGAAACTTAAAGTTAGGCAAAGTAATATATAATATGATGGGGGATATATGATCCCTTACTCTAGAAACAAGAGAAACAACAGATCACTAACACCACTATAGTGGACAAATCTGTCTCAGGCATACCACCAAGGCTTGAAGTTTGAGTCAGGCACCATTTCCCTTGGAGTTTTGTTCCAACTAAAAATACATATTAAAAAAGCACATAAAAATGTTAAAAATATATACCCTCTACATAATTATCTGTTTTTACTTCTAGACACTGCCTTTGCCTGCTAGATTAAAGACTGATTGCATCTACCTCTCTTTCATTTTTTTTATACGCATATAAATGTTTCTATTTATATAAATATGTAAGTTGTATCTTGATTTTCTTTTGATCATGTTAATAAATTATGAACAAGACCCTCACTGTAAGATATGAACATTTCATAAATTCTTACTTTTTTGATAAGTAGCATTTAATGTAATGTCTTCACTGAGAGAAAATAAAAATAGAAGTATCATACCCTATTCATTACAATGAAAGTTTTAGTGTACATCTAGCTTAATTGATAGCAATTAAAACTCTAGGAAACAGCCTTTAATAGAATCAAAAAGGTCTTTTTAGTTTTATTCCTTCAAATATACATCAAAACCTCCATCTCCCTGTGTAGCACTGTTAAGCTGCTCTATAAATATGTGCTCTGTTGTCTGACAGTAAGGAAGGGGGACTTTTTGGCCAAATAAAAGTTGAGCTGCAATGTGATCATTGCAAAACACAGCACTGTTTGTAGGGGAAGGAGAAAGTTTTACTGTGCAGGTGTCGTGAAACTCAGCTGAAGCAAATCAGCTGAAGAATCACCATCCTGATTTTAAGAAGTCAGGTACCCAAGTACGTATTTTGCCTCGTGGAACATGAGCGTGAAAATTTATTGCACAGTTTAGCAGCCCAAAACAGCCTCCCTCAGTATCACCTAAAGGCAGAATCAGATCATATTTCTGCTCATAGCTGTTGGAGACAGTCAGATCTGTCAAGTAACAAAGAATGCACTACTCTGCTAGTCCATGGAGATCCTGTGCACCTCTTTTTGAACCCACCTACATCTCCTGAAAGGTTGGACTTGCAGTGAAGTGCAGATGTCAGAGGAAGAATTTTTGCTGGTTCTTCTACTCAAAAGGAAGAGATACTATTTGATCTTTAGCTGTGGTCTCTTCAGGATTTGAGACATACTGACTTCATTAAATCCATAAGATTTATGTAAAACTTGAGTGAGGTAAAACATAGATGCTATTATTCTCTAAAAGAACACCAAATAGGACCACACATTGCCCTGGTCAGGGAGTTTGAACTGCCTGGTACATGAAGGGCAATAAATAATTCTATGCTTGACATACATTTTCCAAAGAGCACAGTATATCTGGTGTTAAATAAGCAATGGCAAATTATGCTGTACTACACTACACACAAACACAAACAGATTGTTTCATACATTAAAACAAAGGATGACTAATTGTCTGCATATATTAAGATTTCATCTGAAGGCATTACCTTCATTCGTTTTTCTTTCCAAACATCACCATGGTACGCCAGTTCCTATTCCTTGTGAAAAACAGATTGTTGAAGACTAACGTAACATTGTTTCAGACCTAAGCAGAAGCTTAATCACACAATCAGCCTGGAGGTGCCTTTCCCTTTATGGGAAAATCGTGGATTTCTGCATTCTTAGAGCAGCTGTATAGAACTCTGAAACTACTGGTCATTACCAAAGGTTGCATTTATTTGAACATAACTTATGAGGTGCATACCAATATCTAGATATCCAAATTGTATCTTTCTCTCTAGCAGAGTAAGAGGACAACTGGCTACATGGAATATAACCCTTTTGTTGCAAATTGAAAAGCATCTGAGATAAGGAAAAAAGGGCAAACTCAACTGACCTCTGGACTCCAGACACTGAATTAGAAATATCAAACATTCTGATCTATGTGTCTGTTTTCTTGACTAGCTATTCCCATGAATTTGACATATCATGCAAGAACTCCTAAAGAAATGGAGTCTTCCTTCTACCTGAATATTTTTTTCTCCTTTCTCAGATACTACATTGCAAAAAAGAATAAGGGATTATTATAATGAAGTCTTCACAGTGTATATCTCCAATAGGAAAATGCACCCTTCAGCACAGTGTAAAAGCCCGGGACAGATTAATTCCTGTAAAGCTGAAAGGAATTATCATTGCTTAAGGTAAAATCTTCAGAAGCGCCTAAATTACTTAGGTTGTTGAAGTCCCATTTTCAAAAATGACATATGCACTTAGAAACATAAATCCAGTTGAAGCCTTATGATTACTGTAGGCTAATAGTTACTTCATTGCAGGTGAGTAGCAATAACTGCTACACTTTAACCTGCTAAGCTCTGAAAATGAGGCTTAGGCGGCTCTTCTTTTTCCAGGTTAAGTGCAGTCAAATTTTTCTTACTTCCCAAGTAGCATGCATGCTGCCTGTTATGAAGGCCTACTTGACACGTAGCAGAAGACCAAGTTATAGTAATTTACCATTAGCAAATGAAATAATGAGATTTCAGAGCTTATGAATATGTAAATTCAGCTCATGAGAGGTTTTGACTCATAGCCTAAAGAGAACTTCACCCAGAAGTCCCCAATCCCACAGCACCTCGCTGAATAGACATCTGAATGCATTTTGTTGAAAGCTTGCTTTGTCCTAGGAAATAGCTACAGATTTTTCAATTCTCTGAAATACGATTCCAAATGTTCTTACACACAGGCATGTATTTTAATATACTTCCAAAGAGTATATTTACTGAGAGCCTGTGATTCTTTGTATTCCTTCATTTCTTCTACCTATGTCAGTTTACCCAACTTTTCAAGTAGCTATGTCTCTTCTTTGTGTGCATGCATATGTGTGTTAAAGCTATGAATTGTGAAGAATGTGCTAAGAAAAGACACACTAATGGGTTAATCATCCATCTAAAACCGTGTGTGGGTGGCTAAATAATTCATTTGAAATATAGCTCACTTCTCACCCACTCACAAAGGTGTTACTGAAGGCACGAATTCTCTTTCATATTTGGGAACAAAACAAGGATTATTTTTTGGCTTTTATAAGAAATGCTAAAACCAATGTGAGAATCCATCCTCTAAAATACACACAGAGTTCCCACAAGCATTTATGCAACATCTGCTGCTGTGGGCTGAGGCTAGTAAACAGTAATGTTAATATGAACTAAAAATACAGTATTGTTAATAATACAGAGTAATAACGTGTTTCTACTGCTTAGGGCATCACAAGTGTATAACCTAAGGCAAAGGCTGCTTTTCATCTGGAGATGCAGAAAGAAGACAGTCACCTTTTTACAGCAGTAAAGGTCATGCTTTGTAAAATTTCAGCTTCTCTGCTGCTATGTGATTCTGTAAATATAATGTATTAATTTTTTCTCCATGTATTGCTCTGTTCCTCAGAATGGATGCTATGATCCAAAAGACATGTATGAAGAATCACTGGACTGGCTGCAGAATCACACTACTTAAGTCAGAATATGCTGGATGTAAAGAATTTGTTTTCATTAACATGGTGAGCTTTTCTGACAAGCCAGCTGAAACTGAATATCTTGCTTTAATAAGAAGTACACAGTATCCTCTATTTAGAGCATTTAATTGTTTCCAAATTGCTGCTGCTGAATAACAAAAGCTTATGGATCCTTTCTACTCCTCTGTAATAAAGTTCTCACTCAAACAGGCTTGAAAGGGGGCATCTTATGTTGGTTTTGCTTTTCAGGTAAATATATATCACATACAATATGAAGCATGACTATCATCCTGACTTTTCCACCCTCATTTATGGTTTTTAGGTAGTTTTAGTTTGAAAAAAAAGCTATGATATTCAGAAAATACAGGATTTTTTCAGAAAAAAATTCTAAAACTCATGTTTTTACTATTCTGGAATTGCACTGATAAATTAAGGAGAATATTTCTGACACAGGGAAGGTGTGCTTAGCCTTCAAAGCTAGGGAAGTGCTAATTTAACTACATGGAGAAGCAACCCTGGGGCATTATTCTTCAACAAAACACTGTCTTCCTGGCAGTCAGTGCATGATAAAAAAAAGCTCAAAGTGTTTTTTTGCACAAGGTTGACATAATAGAGTTCCCCTCTATACTTTATTATGGTATCTTGCTTATCTGTTCGTAAGGTGGGCACCATGCACAACGGCAAACTGTCTTTCAGGAAATAATTTTCTGGTTGACTCTTTCTTTACTCAGATATTCAGTTCTCCCCTACCTATGCTAATAAGCAAGGAAACCCACTGAACTATGTATCTAAATGCAGCCCAGACCCTTCATTCTTATAAGTCCATCTACAGCCCAGATCCAATTCAAATTCGACTGGATGGAAAGGGAGTCTTTCCACTGTGTTTTAGATCAGGGTATGCATCCTGCCTTGGACAGCTCATCTTTCTGTATAAAAGCCCTTCCAATTCCTTTCAAGTTTCCCTCTAAAAACATCTTTCTCTTTTATGAGAAGATATTCTGAAATATTCTCATTTTCTTCATGCTGTGAAATTACAGTATGTGGTCTTTATGGTCAGTGTATGATGCAACTGGCAAGTGTTAAATAGCTGGCCACCCACTGTGGAGTAATAGTGGATGGTAGCAAAAGCACAGTAAAAGTCCACCAAATAAAGGGCCAGAATTCCTTAGACAACAGTTAAAACCCCAGGGATAAAGCAGTCGAGCATCACTTCCTGCTTAAGATAGATGACATTAGTGCCCAATGAAAACAGGCCTAGACACACAGGGAAAATGCAGACCAGATCCTGAGATCTAGATGTGAAGGCACCCCATGAGCTGCACTTGTTATCTGTCCACAAAACAATACATAAATCTGTAGTGCCGCCTGTTTGGGGGGGAAAAAAAAAACCACTACATAAACCAGTTTATAATTTTTTACAGTTCCTCATTGCAGCTGGCAATTGCTAAAATAGATGATCTCATAGTCTACTGTGCGGCTGCCAGATAGCTTGCATGCAGATAGATGCCTTTGTGCTTCAGACCATAGAAACCTGCATAAAATTGGCCTTCTTTCCTTAATAGAGCTGCATGAACAAAGATGAGTTTGTTGCTGACCAAGAACTGAAAGCTTTGTTTTATAAGACTCTCTGAATGTATTGCACTTTGCCAAAGGAAAAGGTTCTCTATTAAAAAGGAGAAAGAAAGAAAGAAAGAGGGGGAGAGAGAAGGAAAGAGAGAGAGAGAAAGAAGGAAAGAAAGAGATAGAAGAAAGAAAGGAGAAAGAAAAAGAAAAAAAGCAGAAACCAGACAAAGAAACACAGAAGTGTGCACTTCTGTGGTGAATATCTGTGAGTAAAGGGGGCTGAAACCCTTTTTTTTTTTTTATGAATAGTGGTCACATTTCTTGAGCTGAATAAAAATGAAAGCAAAAGGAACTTTAATTAATGGGATGCCTTTTGATTTGTAGAGCAAAACTGCCAGAGCAGATGTACCAGCAAAGAGGATTAGATTGTCCCTTCTCTGACGCACTGAAAATTTCTTTTTCCCCTTGTAGTAACCCCCATTGAGGAGAGGCTGTCTTTAGTGTCTAAAATTCAGCACTGCTAAAGAAACTGTTGTATTTGGGTACAATGGGCAGCTCTCACAAGACTAGACAGAATATGTGAGGAGAGAGCTAATATTCTTTTAAATCCAACGTTGATTCCACTTCAGTATTTAGAAAAGACTAAATAAAAGAGAATTTCTGAGATCTTTCAAATCTTATCAAATATGTATTAAAGTGAATCCTGAAGCAGTCATGATGAATGTTCATCCTTTTTACAAGGCTAAAGTATTAAAGAAATTAAAGAAAGAATTTTGAACCTTTTTGGTTTAGATATATTAGTCCATCAATTCACCTGTTTCTGATATCTTTGGCTGAAGTTCACCTTTAAGCAAGGTGGAAAGATGAAGCATGAATGTATGTGATGAATTTTATACACACAAATTAGGCCTGATTAACATATTCTTTAAGTATTTGATTTTTAAATACTAAAAATAGTGTATTTAAAACTCTAGTTTGAAGAAAAACAGATCTCCATTTCACTTGTATTTATTTAACTTCCTTTGCACTAGCTGTGAGATAAGGTGTATACTAAAAATCTTTTTATCTAGTGCTTGTTTAGGCTCCTTTTGAATTTCTTCTGTATTGAGAAAAAGAAAAAAACTCCAAATGGATTGCATTGGAAATATATAACTGTCTCAGTAGTGGACACGCTAAGATGGTGAATGCACAAAAGCCTGATTTATACAAAGAGAAAATAAGTAGCTGCAGGAATCAAAATAAATAATTTTTATTTTCATATATTATATTCCACCTATAAATAACACACATCTAATAAAGCAAACGTGTGCACAAAAAAGAGGGGCAAAACTATGGATTTTTCAGGCTAAAGAGCTTATTTCTTGTCTTTTTGGATCACTCTTGACATGGAACAGGCACACAGGGCTTTGGTTTACGTTTTCCTTCCTTTCCAAGGGAGAGTAACTCTGGCCTACATCTATTCCTGCCTTAGTCAAAGGCTAACCTTGATGCCAGCCTTTGCAAGGATGTATCCCAGGTCATATCTTATTTCTTACTGGCTGGGTAAGTGATAAAAATTACTTTCAATACACAATTTCCATCATGTTTACTTGCCCAGAGCAGTTTCTATTGCCAAATGTCAAAAAAAAGTCAAAGCCCTAAAATCCTTCCTTTTGTTAAAAAAGTTTCTTCTGCTGCAGGACTTGACCATGCATTGCTCTCCCACTGGGTAAGTTACTACATTGTTTAAGCTATGATCCTGACAAGCTCAAGTCCTAAGGAAACATTTTAAATGTGTTTTTTCTTCTTGCAAATCACAGTATAGACTATACTTCACATAACACCCCTGCTGCTACTGTAGTGTCAGTAGCTTTATATTGGCATCAAAAGTATGTACAGCACCAGAGACCTAAACATCAGCAGTGCACTCATAACTGCCTAGGAATTGGGACTTTTATTCAGCCAACTGTAAATCTCGTAGAACACAAATCAAAACTCAGTAAACTGGCAAATCAAGTCACCAACTTTACAAAGGTATTAAGCTCTTTTACCAAATTCTCCAGCATCAAGCCCTGGGATGGG
The DNA here is from genome assembly GCA_013396875.1 of Vireo altiloquus. NCBI lineage: Eukaryota > Metazoa > Chordata > Aves > Passeriformes > Vireonidae > Vireo > Vireo altiloquus. The sequence goes on from VZRF01009054.1 coordinate 682,263, forward strand.
ATCCTGTGATAGTATGACCAGCACACCATTAGACAACTTATCTCAAGGAAAGGGCCTACCAACAGCAGCTGTTTCCCCTGTGTGCCTAGTTAACCTACAGTCCTTTTTTTTCCACACTTATTTCACATAAAAACAGTGGGTAAAAATAAGCACATCTTATTATTTACCAGGGATGCACTGCTCTTCCCTTCCCAGAGGGAAATTGCTTGGTTGTATATTCAACTGTTGACCCTTAAACCCAGATTTTATATGCAGGGAAAAAAAAAGGGACAGGATCAGGAGCTTAAAAGTGTTACCTTTCAGCAAAAAAAAAGATGGGTGTTCTATGAAAATTTTATGTCCTCTGGACAACTCATCCCTAAAAAGTCCATTCTAAAACTAATAAGGTCATTAAAGCATAGACATCTCACCACACTGTAACAAAAATCCAAAATCAGCAGAGATAGAGATTGCAGTTCATATAGTGCACAAAAGCAAAGAACCAATATGTAGACTCATCTTAAGATGTTAATAACATTGTAATTAGTAACAAAATTGTGGCTGTGAAGTGATGGTGTGCTAAAACTGTGATAACTATGAGAAGCAGAAGGTTCAGGCAAGGACTGAATTTTCTTTTTCCATAGAATTTGCTAGGTGTCACTGAGATTCTCTTCTAGTTTATTCCTCTTTCATTTTCAGTACAATTTTTCACATAAAATTTTATGGTAGGTGCTTCAAATTTTATTTTAATGCAGTAAAATTAATGGACATAAAGATAGATTGGCTATAAAACTGTGCCTCTTTTGTTTAACTGTAAGTATAATATTTATTAGGAAGGAAAACATAGCTTTTTAATGTCCAGCTATTGACAGACTGAGAAAAGATGTCCTCCTCTACACTGGTTTTATTATAACCGCAGTGACAGAGGAAAATCCAGTATTTTGGGCTTGTGCATGGAAATTGAATTAGAAACAGAATGTAATGTGAATGAGTTTATCACAGTCACATTTCCATAACAGCATTAGAAACACTTTACTTGCACTTGCTGTGTAAATATATTCATGATTCAGGCTGTTTTGTTAAATTGCATTTATGTTTACATATGCAAAAACCCGATTCTTTTCCTTTTTCTAGTTAATTCTGGAGCAGACTTAAGATGGAGCCAGTTAAATCAATGCTTACCTATGAAGCACTACACTGATTCCTTGTTCCTTGTACTTTTTACTTTTTTAACCTATTTTCCTCGGTTTGTAGTAAATGCATTGCTCTACACCAATACCTTATCTTCATTATCATGATTTTTTTTATTATTTTTTTAATGTACAGCATTATTGGCTATACTAAGAAAAGGTAAGATAAGGTAATGAATTATCCTTCTACTGGTAAATTAATGCAGTATCTACTGATAGAGTGATGCAGCCCCTTTACATTGCCATGTGTGTTTCTCCAATTAATGTTGCTCACTTGTTGTAGTCTAAGTACTAAGCAAAATTACTTCTCCTTTAAACATCCCTCAAAAACTTACCTTATTTGGTTTCTTTATAGTCATCCTCACCCCAGTCTTATTGACAGCACATCTCTATTAAAAAAATTCCAGGGACTCTCAAGTCCAAAACCCATACTGTCATAGTTCCATCATTTATCTAAAATACAGAATATTCTAATTGATTCTGAAATTACTCATTCTGCAATTCATACTGTAGCTGCTAAAATATACTTCTCCTGTGATGTATGCTATTGTTTTTCTTTTTGTCCACCCATCAAACACAGCTTTTCAGGTTTTGTGTTTATACCTCAGAACTAAGAGGGAGGTAATTTGTGTGTTATGTTATTTGATTCAGACACTATCCTTGTTAATTCATGTGTCATTCCAGGAATCAGAAAAAAGTTGACCATTAGACCTTTACCAGAGGTGTTCTTGCCTCCTTACTCATGTGTGACATGAGAATGATTAGCGAACTAAGATTACCCCTCTCCAGCTGCATAGCCTCAGCATGACCACCGGTAAGTGAGGAGACATCAAACAGACATGGAAATGTGCATCCATGGAAAAAACTTCACAGTGGCTCTAGCTATGACTTTCAAATCAATTTGCAGAGCACAGAGCTGGGTTATTAGTCAAATGTTACCCCATGAACAGCAAGGTATTCGAGGCAGGGCTACTAAAGCAGCTCCTAAAGGCTGCTGTCCTCAGTTGCTTAGGGAAAGTGGGAGAAACAACAAGTGTTCTATCAAGAAGAAGAGAAGATGTGGGCAGAAATTCACAGGTAAAGGCTGAGGCAGAAGTAATAATTGAGAGAGTGAAGGTGTTTTACCAAAAGAAAAAAAAAAACAGAGCGGGTGGGATAAAGATCAGAGATCCACTTGTGTTGCTATGTGATGGCAAGACATGGAGGAGCAGTCTGAACCCCTTGCCACGCACACCTCCTGTCAAATACTGCAATATGAGGGCTAATATACTGTTTGGATACAGAGTGTATTCCATTCCCCTTTTTAGCGGACAACAAACCTAATTGAGGCATGTAATTCAGGCACAGATGCATTCCCACTTTGGGCACCTGCCAACAGCAGAAGGGACCAGAAAAGGAACTCCTGAAAGGGGAAGGGTTCTGTCCCTCTAGCCAGAGAACATCATTTTCCCTTGCCTTCTGCACACTGCACAGCCCTTTGCACCGTGCAGCTGCAAGGGAGCCGAGTGCCCTGGTACCCAGGACACCACAACACCGAGGGGCTGGCCACCCTGCAATAGCTTCTGAATGAAATCAAATCTCCCGCAGAAGACCTGGATCCAGGGTTTCTTGGTTCCAAGAATAAAAGCAGACTGCTTTTATTGAGGTTCAGGGTGGGAAATAATTGTGTGTCACCTCAGCAGGAGGGTAGGTGAGTGTCAAAAAGGTTTTTACAAGCTTTTCTTCAATGACATGTCTATGAAGATCAGTGTTTAAGGGGCTTGGTAGCTAGCTAAGCTGAAACGATGTTATCCTGTCTCATCCGTCTTTCACAAATAAAGTTTTATTTCTATTTATTGCAAGATCCAATTCTGACAACTTAAGTGTCATTGAATAAGCACCTTGAATTGTGAACAAATCCATCAAATCAATTGAATTTTCTCACATACCGAAGCTGAATTCAATATAACCCAGAGTAACAGAGTCATGATCTTCAAGAAAGTATGAGTCACTGTGTTACCCCCTCCCAAATAAAAACAAACAAACAAGACCAAAACAAACAAAACCCCCCACTTATCAAAGACTTTCTGTTATTGAATCTTCCTCTTTTTATGGGTCATTTATTCTGTAAAATGTGTCTTAAAAGAACTCTGCCATTTTCAAAATTTGCAGTTGCCATAAGCATACTTTATATCCCCGCATGAAAGGTCAGGACAGATTCTAAATTGGTATCAATTGGCAAAAATCCATGTGCTTCCATGGAGCTGAATCTATTTACATCAAATGCTTTCCTGGCCTTTTGAGAACAAGATTTTATTGTTGTTATTATTATTATCATTTTAAAGGCTACCAAGACAGCAACATTTACACAATCTGTTTCCTGAAACTTGCATTTGTAAAAAGAAAGCACCCTACTTTCTCTGCAGTAATTTTCTAATTAAATCCACATTGAGATAATTGCCACTTTAAGAATAATTGGGTATATATTCTTGTTCTTGGAAGCATGAAAATTTTTTCAGGATATACTGTTGTATGAAATGTCGTTTATAACAGGCTCAGTGGCTCTCACATATATTTATGACGCGATGTCATAGGGAAAAGTCCGCAATGCTCCTCCATCAGTGAATCAAAGAAACAAACATATTAATGTATACACAAAACCTATCCTCAAGCTAAACTCCTGCCTCGGGCTCAGAGCCTGACTTTGCTGATATGCCCACATTGAAAGGAACAGAATTCAGAGTGGCGTCACAACAGCCATGTTTTATCCAGAATGGATCAGGAGCATGTATTGCTGTTCCCTGGCTCACATATATAGAGATTTTGGTATTTACCCCCACACTGCAGCCTCCTGATGTGCTGTAAAATGCCATTTACTCTGTCCAGGTGACCCTGCCTGTGGAGTGAGGAGACCCTCTCTGCCATGGCAGAATTCCTCCTGATGACAAAAAAAGTGTCTTGCTCTTGGGTTGAATTTCCATGTCTGCTCCTGCCCAAAAGCAGGACAAATTAACACTGGTCTGCAATTTCAGGTGCTCAGTTGTAGACAGACTACCAGTTTCCAGGCAACACAGTTACCCTTTTTTTTGTTCAGGAGTATTGCTTTGTTAGGTGTAATTGTATACACTGTTTCCACTTTAATCAGAGACACCCAGTAAATTATACAGGGAAGCATTTTGCAGAGAGGAACACTGGCACCCTGAGAAACTCCAGCTGTTACTCAGTGATATATATTATTCATATGCCATCCCCGTTCTTTGTAAGGGGCACTTCACATTGCAACAAAGCAGAAAGAAAAGATGCTATCAGCTGACACCTTGCAACTCTGTTAAAAGTTTAACTGTTCAATCCCATGCCCTTCAGGTTCCAGAACCAGACAGGTTCCTCTAAGCTTAGTGGTGTTTTTGCTGCCTGGTGAATAGTTTACAGTATTTTGTACAGGATTAAATGAGGACAAGAAATTCTCTAGTCTAATATTAGGCTAAGTTTTTCTAATGGATAGCATTATACCTACACAGTAAATTCTCCCTTGTTCTAGAAAAGGACATAAGTATATGAGGTCGAGAAGAGTGTTACTTTCCATTGACAGCCAAAAGCAGGTATCCATGTGTCTGATCCAGTTGTGTTGTTAACTGAGGGCATTGCCAGGAGAAATGGGAGATCATTACAGCTCATTGCTATTTTTGTACATGCAGCAAACATGGAGATGAACAATAAAAAAAAGGCAGAAGAATGAGAGAAAAAAAAAATCAAATTATCTTTTCTTTCATTCTCATCTCTGGCTGACTTCTGCTCTGGGTGCTGTGGTGCTAGAGAAAAGCTTAAAAGCCCAGAGACCTATCAACTCATCCACCTGCCAACAGCACCCTGACATCACAGGTTTTAAACAGAAAAATAGACTGAAAAATGAGCCCAGGTGACCTCCAGCCTGTTTGATTTCATGGCACAGCATATTGAATGAACATTCCCAGCCCAGTTAAATCATCTCTGATATTTCTCTAGGATGTGCTTTATTGAAAACTGCGCTTTTCAAAGATTGCACGTTTGGTGACATCTTTTTGCCCACTGATAAGAGCTTTTCAATCCAAGTAAGGATGGGTGTAAGAGGAATACTTCCCACGTGCTTCAGAAAATGAGTGACAATTGATGAAAAAAACTTTGCATCACTTTAATTAAGCTTTAAGGTCTGTGGAATAAAACCACTGGATTCATGATTAACAGCCAAAACACATAACATTCTCTTCAAAGAAAAAAGTATTAATGTACTATTCTGTGGAGCACTGTGGATATTAGAAGAGTGTGGTAAGTAAGTGAGAATTATGGTGCCATATGGCAGCAAAGCCCACACAGAAACAGCAACTGCAAATCTACAACAGCAGCAGCAGCTGCTGAAAGGGACTGAGGAAGAGCAAGCCCTTATAACAGCCCTGGAATAGAAACACATCACGATGTTGGGAGGGCCCATGCAGCTGTAATTCCTCCTAGAGTTCTGAACATGGATTAATCATTCCTGCAGTGGAGTGCTGCAGGGTCGTAGTAGTAGTTTCCCAGTTAGGATTCTTTTGACCCACAAGAACCTCTCATATCTCTCTTGTCCATTTTTCTGTCCTCTGCCCCTCCATCCTTCTTAAGATGTCTCTTGTGCTCTTATGACAACAAATAACCTTGTAAAACCAGTTCAGTACTTAAACTGAAAGTTTTCTATACGTAGGTCTGCAATTTGGAGGTGGTTTAGGTGTGGCACAAAACCAGCAGTAGAGCAAAGGAGCCTCGAGTCAGCTCTCAACCTCCACTCTTCAGTTCCTCCTGGCTGCACCTACTTGCGGTGAGGGGGAAGGAAAGATACATGCAGAACAAACATTTAAGAATAACATTTTACCAGAGAGTTGCTCAACTCAAATAAATGTTGCAATAGCTTCTGTTATAGGTACATAAAAACCTATTACATTTCTAGCACCATAGAAGGAAAAAAACAGAAGGAAACACTATGGTAATTAAAACACAACCCCTTACAAAAGGAGCATTTTAGATATGATTTCCTATCTGAATAATTCCAAACCATTTGGAAAAGCACCTTATCTTCAAGAAAATTCCCATCAAAGGCAAATCCATTGAAAAACTGAATAACTTGTTCCTCTGCTTAATTAGCCTCATCATAATATGCTAATCAATAGTAAATAATATTTTTTTAATGGTTATCACTCTCTAAAGCCTTTAATTATCCACAGCCTTCCTGCAAATCATCACCATCTCCAACCAAGCAGTAAAATACTCAGTATTAGCTCTAAAGCTTCATAAAAATCTTTGGTGATTTGAGCATCTAATCCAAGAAGCTCAACATTTTCCCTCCAAAGTCAGGTACTCAAAGCAGATTAGCATATTTGGATAATCAGTATAGAGACAAAGATAAAGGCAGGTTTCACCCAAATTTGCCAGCAGAGTTCGGCTTTTACATAATTGTTTTTTCCTTTTGCTTAAATAACACGTTTCATTTGTGTTGAAAAAATTTCTGTCCCCATTTCATTTTGTATGTAGTACATATGGGAAAAGGCTTCCATGTGGCAGCAGTGATCTTAACAGATGCTCCCCTTTGGGCAAATGGGCTTTTAATGAAAAAAGTGCTGAGCAAGATGCCAGTACCTTGTTTTAATGGAGCAAAATCATTCTGAAATGAAAGTTTAGTTTGTCTCTGATGTACCTTATTTATGATGTCAGCTGTTAACTGTTATCCTGCATCATAAGCAATTTTGTTTAATTTATAGATAAGCAAGTTTAATTTATAGATATTCACATCAGATATAAAAACTGAGAACCGTAACTTAAATCAGTTAATAAGTACAGTCCATTAAAGAGCCAACCTAACCCATGAAACAGGAGATTATAACTGCAGCTTATTCTTTGTCTGTCACTCATTTCTCCTAAGGGAAATGATGGTTGCTTTCTACATGGAGTGATCAGTCAGACTCACGGGTGTGATGATTTGAACCTAGGAAACATAAAGAGCCAAGTCATTCATTACTTTCTCTTGTACACCACTTGTAGACAAGGTGCCAGCTGCAGGAAAATCTCTCTCTGCCCCACACTTGAGTTGCAATAGGCCTATTATTCAATGCCAGGCTATGGTTTCCTAACTTTTCCGGCATCAGCTTAATAGTAGCGTCAGCTGGGCATTATGCCATGTACATCAGCTATGCCTCATTTACCCTCCTGCTCCCAATTAGCTTGATCATGATGATAAAACCGGGAGAAAGACCTTTGGATAGAAGGCACATATTTATTTGGCCAACAGTCTAGTAAAAGGAAGGAAGGATGGGAAACTCATAAAGGGGAGGAAGCGTGGATTGTGATCTTGGCTGTTCTGCAAATGCTCTGCGTGACTGCCACTTCTCTCAGCCTTCTCTTATTCTTCCTCCCACAACCGAGATCATTCTTTGCTCTCCTCATGGGAGTTTTCAGAGCCACTCAGATAGCACAGTGGCAAGACACAGAAATGACTACAAATAAAGGAGTCCAAGAACTTTAAATAACCCTGATGTTCACAGATCTACAGTCGCTTGATGATGTCTCTTAATCAAAAATCTTTGCTGAATTTCATGTGATTTTATTTGCTGTGACTGTTAGGCTGTGAAGCAGCCATCTCAGTTGTAATCTGAAAGTTGAATGTGGTTATTCTATAATTCTATAGAGGCGTTCTACTTTAAGATTTTTGTGCTAGATAGAAGCCACAGCAATACAGCTATGAGAAAGCTCTTCGATTTACCCAGCAAGCAGTATTTGTGCAAGCACACAGGAGCAGACACCCCTAGATCTGAGGAACAAGCAGGGCTTACTATATGCTGGACAGGAAATGAGAACTTGCAATTCCATGCTGTTGACTCCACAGCATTATCTGGCAGTGGAAGAAAAAATCTTTTAAATGATCCTGTATTTCCTTGTGATCTTGGTTCCAAGTCAGACAAATTGAGGAAGAGGTGCTAAATACCTCTTCAGCAACTACAAATAAAATCTTCGCCTAGAAATCTCCAAAGTTTAAGAGTTCCTTCATTTTGGTATTTTGGACCATTTTCTTTTAGGTGTTGTCCATCCTCTAAAAAATACTTTCACCTACATAATTCATAGTCTTCTGAGGCAAGATGTTATTTTTGAAGACAATGGAATTGAATTAATATTGTGTGAAGTCCTTCAGGAAACCTGTACCTAGTATAGTTGTGATGAACATTCAAGGCTAGCATAAGCACTCTGGAAGTGCCAGCACCCAACACAGGACCTATTGCAGCCTCAGAGCACAGAGACAGAGGAAGAGACAAGGTAAAGGTCCTGTCAAGACCAAATGTCTGCCCATTACAGGTCAGGAAGGGAGTGAAAGTCAGCTGCTTATCCCATCTGACCAGGCATAGTTCCTGTCTCTTCCCACCATTGTTAAAATTGTAAAGTTCAGACCTGAAACAAGTCTTGTTTCCTCATCTGGGCCTCAGGCACGTGTCATGTGTGTGTCATTTTGGCTGTGACCCTCTATTCATCAAAATGAGTGACAGTGGAAGTGAGAGAGAAAAAGAGAGAGATCAACATGTGATGCCATTTTATGCCATCTGGTACTAAGTATGGGGTTGCATATGGGAAAACACTATTTAGAAGGCTTCTTAAAATGTTTACCTACAAAGACCTACCAGTTCCCTGCTGCAATCTTTCCTAGCAAGAATAATTCTCAGAATGATTGTATCCTCTAAAGCTCATGGTAGTATTCACACCTATGTTATTTAAAAGCAATGTCCCTGTTCCACCTAAACAGGCTTTATGTGGGAGGTACTGAATAGAGTGTAAATCACTTACAGTGCCTATGTATTTGTATGTGACTTCCATTCTCCTGATTCAAAGGCTTAGAATTTGTTGTGCACAGCAAGAAGACATCCTACTATTTAACTTCACTGAAAAGTTTCAGTTATTCCTTAGAGACCAAATGTAAATCAAAATCAAGTCTGTAGGAATTAATTTCATCTGCAATGTAATAAACATTGCCTCTGTTTGCTTTCATGTTTCTTTGCAAATTGGTAAACTAACACATTTGTTTATTTTTAGTAATCATAATTCCAGCCACATTTAAAATTAACCCCTGCTTTCTTTGAGAGTCTTATGTTCTTATCCAGAAGACTGATTTTTCATATTTGGAGAGTGCTTAGAAACACCCTCTCTCATTCCAGGCTGTGGTCCCATCCCTCTTTAAAGCAGCTATCCAAAATCTATATTCTGTGACGCCTTGAACTTGTTCCTAACTTTTCTCGCACAAATTATTAGCAGTCACAGTTTATAGAAGTGGGCACTGATTTTCTACCTGACTATGTAATTTAGGTCTATAACCTGCAGCAAACTGTGAAAGTGAATAGATTTATTTTGCTAAAGATAAAAAAGACTATTCCTCTTATTAATGTCCCAAATCTTTATTTCACTACTGTGTATAATTTAGTATGTCAGTGGAAAAAAATACATTTCAGTTTCACCACTATTTTGAGTGTTATTCATTTTTCCATCTGTAGACTTTCTACCAGGACATTGCAGCCTCAAGCACTCTGTCATAATCCCTCAAATAATTAACAAGGAGATCATTTAAGCTGAGCAAGCCTCTGAATACACCCATTGCTCTCTAACATGGGAACATCTACAAAATGGGATGGTTGTGCAATGGCATTTGTACACAATATCAAGTAATCTGAAACACCATATGAAGAATATACCAAAAGTCACTGAGAAGATGTCTCCTTTGCAGCCAAAAGAGCTTGTTTTCAACTGAAATATGAACTGGAAGAAATGCTTGCTTTCTTTAAAAAAAAGTACTTTGGTGCCAAACATTTTAGAGATATTGTTGAAGAACAGTCCTTCCTCACATAGAGGTTATCCCTGTGATGCTGCCAAGTTCAGTGCCTGAGTGGATGATTTGCCAAGTAAGTGCCAGTTGTGTAATATATGCTGTAGCAGGCATGGAAGCAGATTTTACTTTCACACTCGCCTTCTGAATTGGCATTCTTTGACTCTTTTGTGCCAATGTTGCTTCTCTTTCCCATTCTGTGCCCTCTTTTTTTCACTGGAATGCCCTTTCCCCTCACATATAGCTGAATGTCCCATTGTTTGCTAGAAAGCAAGAGTTGCTGAGGAGGGATTTTATGAAAGTCACTCAGGAAAGACAGACTGTATTACTTGCTACATACCTTTTTTACATGGTAACCCTACCAGGAGTACATTGTTTTAAAAACCCCACTTATATTTTGTCACATGCAGTTGTCTACCTTATATAATGGTAATGAAAATAGCTCTTCATTCCACTGGAGCTTTTCTTTCTCATACACCCTTTCTGTTTGCTTGACTGTCTAAATTTTGCTTCAATTTTTTTCTCTCCCAAATCTTGATTGTCTTCATTTTTAGTTTGCAAATCTCCACTATTTGGATAGATATTTTCCTACTCTTTAGTTCTTTGCCGTATGTCTTGAGTCAAGTCTCTTAACAACTCCACACAGAGTTTATGCACTTCTTTCCAAATGCTGACACTTACGTGTGTCCTCTCAAGCAGTAAAACTGGATTTACCAAAGGTTTTACAATCAAGTCTTAGTAAGCAGGTTTATGCAATCAAAATATATAAATTGTTGCACAATATTAGAAAGTTTCTGCAAGTTAAATGCAACTTCTAGCTCAATTGGAGCATGAGATTCCTGTTTTGTATGTTGCTTAAGTCCAGGTCTGCTGTAGACCATTGTGGTGTTCTTTGCTATGGGAGCAGGAAGGATGAGCAGGCTGCACAGGGACATATCTTTACTGTCCTTCACCTACCTGTCAGTGGCCAGAGTAGGATATCAGCCTCTCATCCTTTGAATTCTCAGAGGACGCCTTCCAAGAACCAAGAAGGGACTGGAGGACAATAACCACTCTGGGAGCTAGGATTTACATAGAGGTTGAGTCAGATGTGCAGCTCTCCACTCATCAGTCAAGCACTGGCATTAGTGAGGATGTGTGCTCTGATCCTGTGGTAAAAATCAGGTGTTTCAACTTAGATTACATCTTCTTCTTTGTGGCCTAATCAAACTCAAGTTTCTTTTCCCTGTTATTTCAGGATGCGTATATAGGCAACTACTGCCACTCAGCCAGTGCTTGGTCAAATGTTAAATACAATGACATGATGCGGTGTGGAATCTCTGAGTCACAATAACATTACTGAATGTCTCTAAGATGGACCATTTAAACTGTTCACTGGCTTCCCTTTCCCTAGGAAAGACCCCAAATATAAAGTCAACCAGTAGAGTATCAAAGTCTTTTGTATACATCTTTTAGCCAGAAAAACAGAAGGGACCTCAATGTGTAGGACCCATCAAACCTCCAGGGATCGGTGAGATCCAATTAATACATGCTCTCAAGGCTGGCTGATGCCACTGCAGAGTGACCGCTCAGCAGTCTTATACCTGGCACATGCAGAATTCTTTGGAATGCAATGATTCTGTCATGAGGAGAATTTTTCTTTGGAGGCAAGTGTTAGTTACTCGTTTATTAATGTCTACTACCAATCAGAAACAAACAATAAAGACAGCCTGCTGAAAAAAAAGGGGGAAGAAAGACTTATTGAAATGTCTGGACAATGTTCTTTTTTCTTTCTGCTGAGAGCAATGGCTTCATCTAAGCATATGTCAAAGTAAGCCGTTAAGATAAAGTGGTTAACGCTCAGTTTAGACTCCCTGTCAGATTTCTCCATTTCAGGGTTCATGAACACAGAGAAACATAGGAACATTGTGTACAGCATTTATATGGGGAGAGAAGGGGAATGAATAGAAACTCATTAATTTCTTTGGAAATGCTATTAATAAATAGGTCACCTCCTTTAAAAGGGAGGAGAAAGTCTGCAGATGCTAATCTTTGGTGTGTTTTGAATCACTCTTTCCCTTGTGAAACACTGATAACTGCATTTTGCTATCACTGAAATCAGAAGAATTGCAGACGTAGCCATCTTCTATTCTTTTCAGTATTCTAAGAGACAGACAGAGACTTTGCACAAGCTTCCCAATATTTCTTTGTAGAATTTGAATGTACAACAGAATATTTTGCAGCTGAACTAAATTTGGAGAAAAAACCCAACCAAACCAAAGCTTACAGAACACGTGAGAATGCATTCTTGCCTATGGCAAAATACATGTTATCTCATTTTAAATAAAAGTTTATGACTTACTGTCTTAGTGGGAAATTTTATCTCTCTAGCTCTTCCTACATTAAATCAGTGTTTCTTTTTTAATAACAATTGTTCCTTAACTTCTTTCCTATTAGAGATTGTAACAAGATGCTCTAATTATTTTATTCTTCCAGAGACTGTACTTAATCAGAAACTTCACTTTATCTTGTTATTTCTACAGTTATATTACTCAATGTATTTAACATCTATGTCTGATTTGTTGAAGTGTGGTGTCATGCATTGGTGAGTCTTCTTAAAGCAAAAAATAAGAACACAGCCAGATTTGTAAAGTTTCTTTATTTCTTAAATTAATTTTCTTAAATTCATGGGATAAAATAGAACATAAACACTTAAGTATTTGTAAAACTGGTTTTTCACTGCTAAGCAATCCATCATCTTTCCGATAACTTTTCATAGCCAAACTTCATTGGAAAAAATAACCAGCTCCTTCTCTCTCCTTCTCTTTCTCTTTCCCTCTCTTTTTCTTGCTTTTCCTCTTTCTTGTTCACATTATTATTCTCACCATCTTCCTCGTTCTTCTCATCATCCTCTTCCTCTCCCTCTACATCTCCCTCTTTGGCATCTCCTTTGCCTTCTTTCTGAACACAGGTTAGACTCAATTTATGTCTAGGACCCATGAAATTGTTCCAGATCTTTAAGCAGCCAAAACCAGACTCAGCCTGAACCAAATTATGCTAAATGACACGAAAGGAGGTAAGTCTCCACAAGGCTTCTGTGTGCTGACTCTTTCAAAGCTACAGCCCATGTCTGGGGATGACATTGACTTCCATCTTATTACATGCCAATATTGAAAGGGAAATTGCACTTGCAGCTGAACAATTATTCTCAAAACCAGAAGATAATTATGATAGCGTAAATCCAGGTTTTTCTTTATCTAATAAGTGCAATGGGGTTTTTTTTAAGAGTTTGTAGTTCATTTTAAGTTAAATTAACCAGGATGTTAAGTACAGAAGAAAAATTTTAGAAAAATTATGAGAAAAACTATTTGATCTAATGCTAGATGTTGCTGCAGCTATGCTGTTAGTAGCTTTCTTCATAAAAAGAAGAAGTTATTTTTGCATGCCTGGAGTCTCCTGATGTTATTATCTGAAACGCAATAGTTGAAGCATAGGGGAGTGCAAATGTGAGGTGAAAAATTCCTAATACAATTCATTAGCGTATCTAAGCAACCAAGTGGAGAACTGGATATGGTGTCTCATGGCCTTCTGAAACTTTATAGTACCTGCCACTCACCAGTGTGGCCCACTCTGACAACAGATGCAAAAAATGGAAAATTTGATAAATTTAACTTCAGGACAAGCAACACATTAAGCTGTGCTTTAGCAAAATAGACCCATCATATAAAGTATTCAAAAGAACTGCTACAGGCTGAGAAGAATAAACTTTCCATCTCTGGTTCATTCACCATGATGTGCCTCTCACTGCTTTCTTCTCTTCTTCAGCCCTAATTTCCCCTCCTCCTTCCCTTTTCAACTCCTAATTCTTTCACTGCTTCCCATTCAGGCCTTGCCCTCTGCATTCAGTTTCTGCTTCTCATTCCCCTTTGCCCGCTACCCGCCCTGCCTGGTCCTTTTTGGGTTCAGTTCTTCTTACTTCAGGCTTTTATTTCTCTAAGGGATTTGAATAATCACTCCTTCTTTTTTGATCTCATTGTCATCTCAAAAGGTCTTGCTGCCTTCCACCCTCTCCTCAAAAGGTAGGTTTCCAAAGAATGTATTCGTTCCAGAAAGGAGGAAAGGGACCTCTGAAACTCACTGACCCTTCCTAAATTGGGTGCTCCATTGTGTATCACAAAATTAGGAATTTTTCTATTGTATGACAGTGTTAACTTTGTTAGTGAATTTCTTTTTTAATGAGCACATTAAAATCCTCCTTAGCCTTAAAAAGACATAACTCTGTCTACTAGTCTATCATGATTAATTTCTGTCTCCACTCTGCTGAGGGTCAGCTTTAACAAGGCTGATTTAGTCATACATTAAATTTTATGTAAATCATCAGGTCAAGGAGTAGTCTTACTAAAGGCCAAATAAATGCTTTTGTAGTACAGGAACTGGGAATCCAAAGCAAGGCTGACATATAGTTTATACCGTTTACCATATTTTAAAATCCCCCTAAAATCTAAAATCTGCAACTGAGTGCCCTTGAATGCAAATATGCACAGCTGAGCATCTAATCACACTGCTTGAGCAGAGAACTCTTTCATATCTGTGTTCGTTCTTTGTCAGAGGTCAGACCAAAGAACCAGACACGCACATCAGGTATTCCAGGAAAAAAAATTACTGCGGTGCTTCAGAGTCATAACTACTGCAATAAAGTAGAGAACAAGTCAAAAAATAAAATAAACAATTTTGCAGCTATTATCAAATGCTGTCTCTTTTCACCATATATAAAAAAAATAAATAAAAGAAAATTCTCAGTGACACAGCAAAGGCCACAAAACAGGAAGACCTCGAGTCAAACATTTTCAAAGGTCAACCATATAGGTGTAATATATTTAGTCAAGCTTTTTGCTCCTTATGTATTCTTTCAATGGCAAACCACTGCAAGTTTGCTACAGTCCTTGTGGTGAGGAAATGTTAAGACATCCCTTTTTCTCCTGCAGCACCCAATCACCAGGGTACTAAACAAGCATTCCAAAATAAATGAATGCAGAACCATATGGCGAGTTTTGCAGAAAAAAAAATCACTCATGCTTCTGCTCTGTACTACAGATTGTTCTGATGGACAGCACATTTTTACTGCCTAGAAAAATGTGAAGACAATTCTGAAAATCTATTTATGGAACACTTTGTTTCTATTAGACAGGGATAGGTAGCCAGAGGGCACCTTTAAAGAATTGCCATTTCTATTTTATATTCTGCTGCATTATCTGATAATGCAAACACCTTAGTAAATGAAGTAAAAGTAAAGTAAATGAATTTTGAACAATGCATTGCTGCATTCAGTCTTAAGACTACATTTGCTTCTATTACTTGCATCTCAGTTCCCAGAATTCTCCTTTCTACCTGCTACACTGAGCCTATTGTTACTTGACCTTTTTGTGCATCAGTGTGGTTATTTTGTCTTCTAAACTTGGTAAGCATGGCTGCCTGGTCTTTTGAAGCCTACACTGGCCTTTAGTAGTTCCATAGTAGACACGTCTGACTCATCACCATATCTGTGGGATGTTAACTAGATTAAAAAAAAAAAAAACAAAACTAGCAACAAAAGTTAGTCCAAGGTCTGTTTTCCTTTGCATTTCCAATTCCATCTCAACAATTTTCTTGTTAACGGATAATGTAAACCAACAAGTACTTTTAACTTCTGGTTTTCATTTATTTTTTTTTTAACTACAGGACAGAAATGTCCAAAATATTCAATCTACAGAAATCACAATATTGCCAAATAAAATTCTACTGCAAAACATACATATTTAGATAAAATATCTCAAAATTATCTCTTCACAAAACATAGGAATATTCATTTAAAAACATAAAAGAATCATTCTCATGTCATCTGCCTGTGACCAAAATATTATGAATTTCAGTCTTCTCTCCACGAACTCAGAGGAAGGTAAATCCAGCCCATTCTCCCTCCTCCTCCTCTTTGCCCTTTGTAAGAATTTAAATAAGGTTTCCATATCTACTTTTACCACTTACATTCTGTTTCACAAATAAGTGGGTTTGTGTAAATGCAGATAGCACACGGTCACAGGCATTCCTGTTCTACACTCAGTTTCGACTAGTTTGCATAATTTTCTCTTTAGGGATTCTTACAAAAAGTGACAGGGGGATGGAAGTCTGTTTTTTACTCCTCAGCCATGAATTCCATCTGTTGTCATGGCACTGAACCCAGTGTTGAACAGCAGCCAGCATTGCTTTTGATGTTCTGTAGGATTAGTAGAGATGTCTGAAGTTATTGTGCGACATAATTCATTGGAATAGCTCTACCTGAGCTTTATGTAAATGTTAATTTGCTAAATTAATAAATAAATATGGTATGCCACCAAACTTCACATTCTGGGGGCAATTCCTTGGACTGGTACTATTTCTGTCATGACTCACATAAATTTTTTGCAATTGTTCTCATTTCTACAAACACAAATCAAAAGTCTGTAGCATTTTGTTAGAGGCAGTTCAAAAATAGTATGGCCAGTGAAATATAAATGTTGATCAGTAGCTGGTGAACTGAGGAGGAAATTTTTATTTTTGTAATCTTCTAAACAAAATATTTATGATTTGGTTCTACTTTTGACTCTAATATTTTCTGTTGAGCTATTGAGAAAGTTATCATTGATCCTAACTACAGGAGGAGTCAAATATTCAATATTTAGAGATATTATTCAATGCTCCAGATGTGCAGGTTGTCCTATTTCAGATCTCCAAATCTCTTGACATGTATCAATCAAAATTTCAGAAAAGCCCATAGAGTAGAAGAGTGGGGTTTTTTGTTTGTTTTTGTTTTCTTATAAAGGTAAGCATCAGCCCAGCACAGGAGTTTTTTCTGACATTTCTTTTCCAAAGAAAAGGCAAAGGTTGTCAGTCTAGCAATACCTTGTTATGCACACACTCTGGAGACATTTCAAGTTTGAAAATGGCATTTCTGGTCAAAACAAGGAATATTACACCTTGGCGTGAACTCAGGAAAAGGACATATAAACAGCTTTCTGCAACAGATAATTACAAAGGGTAGCACATGAATAGAACTCCGCTGCTTCTTTTCTGTCTCTGAGAAAACAAGTTTGCTTCTGCTTCTCAGGAAGTAGCCAGGTTATACTGGGCCAGGGCAGCGGCTGGGAAAGAAGAGGCAGCAGTTGGTATCTCCTATCCTCAATGGTCTTTCCCCACAGGAGCAGCAAGCCTATTTACTCTGCTGTTTCCTGAGGAGAAGCAGTATAGCACCCCATCCCTGGAAAACAAGCCTTCAGTTTTGCCTCTGCAGCTGAGAAGTTCTGTCTCAGCTCTGCCCAGGAGAGTAGCCGGGTGGGTGGATGGTTCTAACAGAAGATACAGGTCCAGGATGCAGAGCAGACTGTGTGGATTTGGTATCCCACAACAAAGGCCAGTGCCCTGAACTGACTGTGCTCTATGGCTTCAATAAAATGTTTTAGGGAGAGCTATCTTCCACTCTCTGCATACTGAGAGGACAAATAGGAACTAGATATGCATCTTCTTCTCTAACTTCTGAAATATTATTGATTTGAAGTCCCTTAGATTTACGCTATTTCTAAACAAAAATAGCTCTTTTTCCCTTAAATTCATTATTTTCATATCAACAGTTTTCACAGACTATATGGTATCTGAGAATGGGATTGGACACTTACAAGTGTTTGGAAATTACTCTGGCTTTTTCACATGTGACTCTCTTCAAATAAATTGATGCAGCCAGCTCAGGTAATGTTTATGCAGAGTAAATCCACTTATTTCAATAGGAGCATCCTGAAGCTACTTCAGTGCAAATTAATATGTTATTAGAGTAATTAATCGACTTCTTATTTGAAATTCAAATATAGAATACAGTTACATTGCCTTGCAGTCCAGCAGAAGTCTTCTGATGTTCCCCAAGGGAAAAGGATAAGGATGACTGGAGTTCTTGGGATAGGGGATGGAACACAGAATGACAGTGTGCTCTGCAGGGCAGGTGGGTTTCACCTGCGGGTGTCTTGCCCTGACTGGTGAGCAAGTAAGGCTAAATTTGATAATAAGGCTAACTTTGATAAATTTAGTGAAGGGAGGGAGCTTTAAAACTGCAGCTGCAAATACAGAAAAAAGCACCTGCTGCAGAGTTAATAGAGGTAATATCTTGTTTATTTTGAGAAAAATATCGGGGTGATTTAGTCTTTTGTGTGCGGACTGGCAGAAAGTGTCTATTTTAAAAGAAGAAATAATCATGGCTCACAGTATTTTTTCTCGTTTCTGTAAAGGCTTTTCACCGTCACCTTCATTTCAGCCTGTTAAATGAGTGTTTCTTTTGTAGCTGGTGTATCAATGTCTGTACACATGCACCATGACACAAGAATGACTGGGAGAGGGCTGGACAGTAAATTGGTTTGGGAGAAGCACAGCTTAGCCACTGGTGAGACAGAGCCCAGACAGTTACTTTACCAATACGTAAATCTCATTTCTTTGTGACGCCACCATCCCCAGCAGCTGCAGCCTGCAGCAGATGTGGCATGGGAATGGCATCAGCTTGGAAACTCTGCTGAGCACCAGCTGCAGCCCTGCTCACCTCTCTCTTCATCCTCTGGCAGATGCAATATGCTCAAATATTTGCTGTATGGGCTCTGTGTCCCCAGGGCTTGACCATACATCCTTCAACAGGACAGAGAGATTACCAGAGAGAGAAGGGTGTTAGCTGCACCCTTGCTAACACAAAAGTGAAAGCAGAGAATCACTGAAGCAAATACAAATTACCGTATCTGGAGATGCTCTGCTCTGTTCTGCTGCAGGAGCCCCTTCAAAATTAAAGATTGCCTTTTCACTGATAATTTGGTTTATGAAACATATCCATTGTAGGCTCCTGGTGCACATTTGCAGCATTGCTAGCTGAACATGAGCCCAGGAGCAACGTGGTAAGGAGAGATGCATATGTATTATCACCAGGCTGTTATCAGTGAAATTGTTTTCCTCATTCGCCGTCATAGTCCTGCATGTTAGACTGAGCTGCCCTTCAGGAAACAGAGTCAGGCGTGGTTCCCTGCGCCCAGAGGAAAGAGTCTCATCTAGTAAAGAAGTGTCATGCTATTTAATTGTGTTAATTTTACTCAGCTTCACTTTTTGAGCTGTTATTATCTCAGGTACCCATAGATAAGGTATTATTGCAGGAGAAACATTACGTCCAGGGCCAGAATGATCCTGTCTTCTTTTAAGGACCCTCTTTGGCCACTAAAACGTTTATCCTCCTTAAGGAGACCTAAGACCTAGTCTGTGTGTTGAAAAAAACACACAAAAGAGACGTTGAAGCACTATTTTTTCAGGGTTTTACAGTTTTTCAAACTGTACTGTTTGCATTTTATTTGGCTTTACACTGCACTGAGAGTGTCTTCAGAGACAGAAACCTTGTTGATAAAAAGCACAATTGCCTAATCTGTGTCAATCATGCTGATGGATAGTGTAGATATCTTGATATTATGGTGCTTAGTATTGTCAGATGGAGCTTGAATATCAACAAAAAATGATATTTATAATGGAGTTGGGAGCAAACAGCAATTAATATGTACTGTTAACAGGTTTTCAAAAAGTGGCAGGAAGCCTACTGAGCCTACTCTCTTTTCACAATATATCACCAGAAAAAGTTTTATAGATAACCTGTTTTCAAAAGATAGAGAGATAGCAAGACAACTAGACAGAGATCTATCAAAGCAAAAGCATTTAGGGCAAGATTATGAAGTTGTTGAGCACTTACATGTCAAATCCTATTGACTTCAAATTCTCATTAGCATGAGAAAGAGTTGCACAGTTTGGCCTTTAGTGAGACAGTAGGCTTAAAAATACACATTTGTCAACTTTCAGATGAAGCATCTCACTAATACTAATTCTATTCAGATCACCCAGCTAAAAGAAAATCTAATAAAGTACCTGCATGGGAGGTTTTTTCTATGCATTTGTGTACAGAGGAGTGAAGTTCTGTTCAATTTATGGAATATAACTTCTACTCTAAGATTTTCAAAAAAAGAATCACCATCTGCTGTATTTTATTCCTCAAAAGCTGAACCAATCTTTCTAAAACTCATTACAATTTGGAATCAGGTTCTGAAATGTGCACAGATTTCACAGGTATCCTGAAATATTTCTTTCATGTATAGAGAAACAGTGCAAGAATTACCAGCCACTGAATATTCTTGGATGAAACCTGCCTTTAATAAGTCTGCGCTACTAGAAAAATATGTTCCTTGACATAAAAATAAATTACAGAGGGCTTTCCTTTACTCACTAAGAATTAGTTCTTTCCTAAACTTCTGGAGATTTTAGAATTACATGATGCAGATATGTTTTTTAAAGCTACTCAGACAGTGAAAGGGAAGATAATGATTTAAGAGCCCCTTTTCTGAGAGAATATAGTTCTTAATATCCTTGAAGCTATTTTGTATGCTAGACAAATTAAACACCAAGGCCTGAATGTGTACTAGGCTAGCCAAATATTTCAGGGTAAACTTTCAGGGACCTCATCTCTTTCAGTTATCCTGTGTTTTAATACATTAACTCAATTCAAGACTATTTTTTCCTTTGAGGATTTCCATAAATGTTTTGGAACATCAGCATACACTTCCAGTTGTTTGTAGATAGAATCCATTTGTAGCTAAAGACACAATAATAGAGGCATGGCTCTAGATTAAAAAACAAACAAACAAACAAAATCCCCAAAAACAAAAAAACAAAGAAAGAAAGAAACAAACGTTATAGAATTGTTTTTCCATGGTATTTTAAGACATGGTGAAGGAAAAAAACAGGCACATTTGGGGGGAGGGGGTCATGTATTAGGTTATGTTTGATGATGCATTTTAAAATCATTCCACCAGTGTTTTTCCTAGTCTTTCTTGCTTGACACTGTTAAAAAAGAATAACATATCACACTATGTATTATTTCTCTGCATCTACTATTTGCCTTTCAAAAATATTTGTATCCCACTTGGACTCCAAAGGCAGAAGGAAGTACAGCATTTAAAAGCATAAGGGCAGTACCTATGCTACTAAAAATTTCAAAGCTCTACAGGAGTCTCCAAGTACTTAAGAAATTTCACCTGCAGCACACAAATGTGTTTTACAAAGTACAAGGGATTAGATTAAACCATGAACTCTTGGAAACAAGGGAGCTTTACCACTGACTCTACTAGAGGCCAGGCTTTCATCCACATTGCATCTCATAAAAGATCTATTAACACAATCTGAGCCTGAATTGTCCTTCTGTAAAGACTCAATATTCTCATTTATATGGAAATTAAGACAGATTTGGAGTGGAGAGATGTAATGCAACAGCACTGTCAATCCCATAACTAAAACTTGGGTTGCATTTTTACAGGTATACCCTGGGACTGGACGAGGACTGTCTTATCCACATGGCTCCTGCCTCTGTCATTGTGGACCTTGTGAGAACATTTCTCACAAGGAAATGACTACATGAGGGTTATGTAGACAACGTAGGAAATATTAGGAAGAGAAAGGTCATCTGTATTTTCAGAGGCCTTCTTATTCCAGGGTTGACCTAGAGAAAGCACTATAAAGCCCATGCCAGAAGGATTGCTGGGTTTTACAACAGCCATCTAGCATTTGTGGAAGAGAGGTATAGAGGCAATGGCATTTGAGCCCAGGCTTTTAAATTTTGCACAGTACAGTTCAGAAAAATCCATCTGTACTGAGGAAGAGGAACCTTTGTGCCTCCCAGAATAATTTATAGCAGGTCCTAAGGTAGGGCAGGCACAGTCCAATACTACAAGTATGGATAAATTTATATTTTGAATTTGAACTGGCCAATATTACAAAGGCCAGTGGTAGTAATGTTGCATTTTAAGGCATCACATTTTATGTTACAGTGGTGCTTCCCAGCCAGCTGATTAGTACAGCAGACATGTATGCCCTGGAAAAGTGGGGAGGACAAAACATTTATGAGATGAAAACCCTCCATTATTTAATGCTAAGAGTACAGGGAAACTGAATGCAAAATATTTCAAATTCAGTCATTTACTTACAGTTTATACTAAGAACATCTGAAACCGTTATTTCAGTAAAAAGCCAAGGTGTTTTGCACCTTTGTTTCCTGTGTCAATTGGACTTAATCCAGCCCCTCAAGATTTGAGTTACAAAAACCATTTATTTTATGACAAACATGCTTGTCCATATCATAAAATGGTGGTGAGACCTACATCTTAATAAAAAATTTGGAAGTGTCACCCTGTTTTCTGATATTCTCTGAGTTCCAATATCTGCACAATGTAAATTGTGCCTTTTTAGTTGATTTGAGCAGTTTACAGAGTAAACCATGGATTTTATTCCAGTCTTTGGTTTAATTGGAAGCTTTCAGCACATAGTCTGAAAGTATGGAAAAGGGACCTGTTTTTCACAGTCATTTATTACAGCTATGGAATTTTTCACACTGTTACACACTGCAAATCCTTCCACAGCAAGGCTACTTCCAACTTCAGGACAGTTAGAAGACAGGGGAAGCCTTCTCAAGACTGACTGCCCAGCTCATCATCCCTCAGGGTAAACTGGAGTGCTAAGGCAGCTCACACCGCACTGGTGACATTGATCAAAGCGGAAGAAATGTGCAATTTCATGCAAATATTTAATTTCTTTTCCATATTCTTGACTGTTTCTGGAGTCTAAAGTCTAGTTTGAGATGACAAAATTAAAAAAAAATAAATAGTGTGTGAGCTTGCTGCACTACTCACACATACGCACACATACACATACAAACCTCTACCCTCTCCTGTTAAAGTAGCTATCTTGCACATCAAAGGTTGAAGGGTATTTTTGGTATATTCAAAAATCATTTAGGAGATGAACAAGCTTATTTGCTCCAAATGATGAAAGTTCAAAATATTTCATTTATGCTAACAGTTCATTAGTGTAGCCACTCATGTGTGCTAATCCCACTTATTAAGCTTCCCCGTCTCCTACTAATAATAATTTAGCTAAAAGGGAGATGTTTCAACAAGAATATTCCTGCTGTCATATATAATTATACTAGATATGAGTATACTATCTTGACAATAATCTTCCTTTTCACAAAGCCTTTAATCTAAACAGAGCTTGGAATTGACACAAACTACACTAAGAGCTGCACAGGCTACATTTGTCTGAAATACTGCTACTGAGCTGCTTGTACAGTGCTCACCTCCAAAAATCCCCATGTGAGTAGATTAGCACTGGTATCTTTCCTGAGCAGATAGAAACCTGTACAGCAGAAAACCACTGGAATAGAACCCACAAAACCACTCAGGCAACTTAGGGCATCTCAGGACTTTCAGGCAGACCCTGGCAATGAAAAAGAGGCAGCGAACTTTGCAGAAGCAATGGAGAGAGGACCTGAGTGTCCTGTTCGTGCCTATGTGAGAGCTTCAGCTTCTTTACAAAAAGCAGCCATTTCCTTCTTCAGCTGTTTCCAGAAGTGAGATAATTGTCTGTACCTTGAGAGATGATTTACACAAGACAGTTAAGCCTTGGCAGCCGTGGTTGCCAGATCTGTTTTTAGGATGTGTTACACCTTTGTTCATCTCTACTATAGGTAGACAACTTTATGCTTCTCTGCTCCAAGTCCAAGAATAGCCCATTTCTTCCTCCTTTTCCATTAATATATCACATCTTTCCTTTTTTCTCTGCACATTTCTGTCGTCTCATTGACGACATCTCAGTTTCCCACTCTCATACAGGGTAGCCCACCTTTCCCACATACAGCATTTGCACAATCAATCCCCAAATGGAACAGTGCAAAAAGCCTGCCTTTCTCTCCATCCTCCCATTTCTGGTTTAATCAGCCTACCTGCTTTCTCTCTCAGCTGTCTCACAAGTGCCAAAATCCTGTTCCACCAAGCACCACAGCAGGATGAAAGATATCTCCTCACCACCACCAGGGAAGAAGGAGGAGGCCAAACAGAACAGAACACACATGTTCCTAAGCACATAGGACTGTGTCCTTGACTGGTGCATGGGCCACAGTCCTGCAGGGAGGACAGATACTGATCTAGAGAAAGAGGGCATGTCTGCCCATCCCTAACTTCTGAGAGGCACAGAACCCACCTCAACCCATGAATCTTTCTCCAACAGTCAGGCATCTGAAGGCGATATGGAATGAAACTCAACACACATGCACTCACAGCCCTTTGGGAATTTATCTCCTAGCAGTTCCCTGAAGGTGACAAACCAGGGAGATTTAAGATGATGCTTGAGTGCATGTACCCATGTACAAGCATCTAGTGACACTCAAGATGCTTTATGAAGGAGTTTCATGCAACCCCCTACTGCTGTAAGTCTCATCCAAATCCTGAGGTGGATTTAACATCAGAGCGTGCAAGTCATTGAGGTTCTGAAATAGCCTAATAACTAAATGCCTATATTTAGGAACTTGAATTGAGCCCTTTAATTCCTAAAAGTATATGAGTTTTCTAAGTTCTCTCGGTAAAATTCTAATTGAGGCATGCGATGGCATTCAGAGAGGTATTCAACACGTCCTGCAAAGCAGACACAGAATTTTGGTCAGAAAACACTGTCCAGTTCTCCATGACCTATAAAGGGGGCATAGCCATATTGGAGGCCGTTATGTTTACATGTCTTTACTTGCAAACTATAACCTCCTCATCAAGATAATATAAAAAAGAACCAGGAATTCAGCACGGGCTTTTCAACAAAACTAGGAATGTTACTGATTCTGGTAGGATGAAATCATGTAATATGACACTAAGAATTCACTCTAAGTATTTGCCCAATATTATACAATAATTCGAAACTGTGAAAGATCACAATCTAAAGGATAATCCAGGAAATCACATGGATCTTCACACACTACTGCTGATTCATAATGCCAACTGGGAATGTTTCAGTCAGCTTGATTAAAGTAAAAAATACTTATTGACCAATTACCTGCTCACACATGCAAGCCCTTTTATGCTCCTCACCAACATATTCCCAAGCATGTTCCCTCATCCTTCTTGATCCTTCACTTTCTTCTCTTGTTTTCCTCTAGATAAACAACTCTTTTTTATTTTTCTCTACTTGTCCCAGTTTTACTATATATGTACTCAAATTTGGTATTTTTGACAGTTTCCCAGATAACCTTGACCTTACATGAGTTTACTGATACTGTTACCTAGGCACTGCTCCCATTAAGAGTTCCTCTCCCCAGAAGATGACACTATTGCCCTCCAATTATTGTGAATTTTGGTCAGCCCTCAACTCATGTAACTTATCCTCAACCAGCTGTGAAATATAGCCAGCCAGCACTATTTCTAACTTTTGACAGCTTTTCACTCTGCTATTCATTATGTCCCACAAGAAAATGTCTCGTGCCATGTTCAATTAGCTGAATCTCAAGCCAGGGCTCAGTCATCTCCGTGCATACCTTACACTTGGCTGCTTAGCTTTCACTTAATTGGTCCCTAACCCTCACCTTAATGATAAAACTTGCTTAAGTATTTAGCTTTCTCCTGAAATTTAGCTCCATGGACATATTTACATTTTTTCCAGCTGCATTTTAAAATAAACACATGAGATTTGATAACAGCATAACTGAATGGCACGCTCATCTATTGGAGGGAGAATATTTTGATGTTTAAACACAACTGCTACTTTCTTTATCCTGGCATATTTTAATATGGCATTGTTTCTGTCATCAGACAGGACCATACCTGTCATTGACAAGACCTCTAAATGTCTCAGGTGTCTGTGAGGAATGAACATATAACAGCATAATCCAAAAGTGTCATTTGGCTCAGAAAAAAACAGCCGTTCTTCCTCCAGTGGTTAACAGGTCCCCAGGAAAGAGAAAAGAGAAAAAGAGGACTGGTACACAACACTTCACCTAAGTAACCTGCAACCACTGACTAATTCTGAGTGCAGATTTACTAAGACTGATGGTACATGTGCACTTAGTAACCTTCTAAACTCTTGTTGGCCAGTCCTTCAACTCTCGTGAAAACACTGAATCCAGAACACCATTGCCAAGGATTTTCACAGGCCTGAATCTAATCAAAGAAAGAACATTTTCGGTTGGAGTCTTTTCAAGCTTGGCTCATGCTATCTTCCTTTGCTGCCAGCAGTTCTTGTTGGACAAGTGAGCAGTCTCCATCTATGATCTCCATGGTCTGATCTGGTTCTACAGACCTTGGTTGTGGTATGTCTCTTCCAGACTGAGAAATCCCAGACTCTCCTTTCCTTTCCCTCAAACATATTCCTTCTTGTTCCGTAAACATAGAAACCATCTCACCTTGTCTTTGTGGTATTCTTTGGAGAAGAAAATTTTGGTATTTGAAAGTGTGGGGTGAGGAAAAAAAACCTGAACAACAGAACGTAAGGAATAATTTTCTTTCAGTCATAATTAGAAGCGTAAAGAAAGGTAAGGATTTATAGAGTGGCATAAGTAATTATATTGTCTGTTTTGTTCTCTATTAAGAATGGTTTTGCCATTTTTTTGACATCGACCAAGTAGTAAGACTTTTCATACAAATGTCTATCACAATCCCGAATATTAAATAGTGCGCGGCAAGAGTAATCTCAGATCTGATAATTTTCCTTTAGATTGTAGAATTCTTCTCTATACATGTGTCACATATTTCTTTGTAATAAATTTTGTTCAAATTTTAGAAGTTACTCTTTCTAAGAGATGTTTTGAAATCTTAAAAGCCTTTACAATGGAATGACTGCCAGAAATGCTTTTAGAATAAAGAAGGAACATTGTGTTATTTAGTTATTTCTTTCCCTACTTGGGAAACTTGAGGATTTTGTTTCTATGTACTAGAAGCCAACATGTCTGCCTCTGTTTATTTTTGCTATCAATGGTCTAACAACATGTTGTACTGTCAAAATAAGGAGTTATGAGTTTATTTTGTGGATACCTTGAATGCTGACAAATAGCTGCTATTTTTGATATGGGCTATGGCATATCTGCATATTTTGTTGTTGTTTTGTTACTGCATACTTTTATCCCCAGCTGAATAATAGATTTCAAAAATACTTATATATTTAAAAACTATGAGAATAATAGCAGTCATAATATGCAAATTCATTTCCATAATCTAAATAGTTTCTTACTCCAGCTAAAATTAAAACATATATTGTAAAAGTGCTACAATTTGCTATAAGAAAAAAAAAAAAAAGGCAGGAATAAAATTTTAAACATATATTTAAGAAAAAAAATCCCATGCTTCATTTTCCAGCAGTGAAGTATTCCTACCATTCAATATGCATTATTTGACAACTCCTCTGTGCAGCATCATCAACAATGTTTACCCAAGCATGATGATTATGATAAATTGTTCCAGGGAGTTCATAACTATTGTGCTTGTAGGTCAGCACTCACTGAAGAGCGACTGGCTGTAAGAAGAATGCCACGAAACTCCAAATAAAAGAGAAAAAAAATGACAAATGTGACATCAGCATAGGGAAAACTGTTTGATAAGATCTGTGAGTGTGCCAAAACAACTTGGTTTTGACTGGGATTGACCTAGGAGATCTCAGTTTAATGGCTTGTTCCAGGGAGATTTATTTATTTATTATTTACTATTAAATGGGCTATTGTTAAAGCCTGTTGCATATGTAGGAAGGGGGTTTACTCTGCATGACCAACTTTGAGTCTATGCGTGCTTTTTATCCATAGCTTAAGCATTGTCTGCAGTTTTCCATTTTGGATTGATGTTTTTGAAAGCATACATTTTGGTTTTATTTTCCAAATTTCCTGTCCATATGTACACTATCTTTAAAAGAAGGCAGCAGAAAAAGACCCTTTTAATCATTGACATCACTGAAAACAGCACCTTATTCTGCAGCTACTGACTGAAGAATTTTCTTCACTGGCACAGAAAATGCCTCTTTACACTCCTTAACAAGAGCTTTACCAGCAGTAAGAGCAGGAGGGGAAGGGGACACGTGAAATTGTAGGCACAGCTCACTGCGTGGGTGACATGAAAGACAGTGGGTGCCTTATGTGTCTCGAAGTGAAGGACCGAATTCAGTGCCTGGGTAGGCTGCAGAGGAGCTGGGAGCAGCTCTGCATGCCACCACAGTCCCCAGCAGTAAGGCACACCTGCTTCCACCCGGCCTTTCACAGAGAGCTGAGCAAAAGGTAAACCTCCCAGGAGGTCACACTACCCTGTGTTTGGAGACTGCGGGGGAATTGGATGTTAAATAATTCACTCCTGCCCACTCTTCATTTGTCATTTCAAGAGTTAGCCTTATCTATCTCTGCAGGAAACTACTGTGTTGCTAACAGGTAACCAGGCAGTGGGATGATGTTCTAGTGTGGTCGAAGCTGTGCTTTGTGTCCCCAATTTCACATTTAATAATCCAAGCAGAAATGAACAGGAGTGTTAAACAGGAGTGTGAAATATTATTTTCATTTCCTCCTTTCATTTCTTTGCTGCGTAGCAGGATGGAAAATAACCAAATGCCCCTAGAGGCATATCCATTGGTTTAGAACATAGGAAGGGAGATTTGCAGCCAGAGTAAGAGCGTTTTACAACATGGTCATGGTTCTCACAGAGATTAAAACATAGTCAGAAACTCAGCTAGTGGTGTATCTTTCTCCACAGAAAGGTTTCATGAAGAAAAAATATAACCAACCTTCATGAAATATGTTGGAAAGACTTGTTCACAACAGGTGTTGAGTAGCAGCAGTGGTTGTCAAGTTGTAGTGTTGAGTGCTACACAGCAGACACGTGAATTGTAATCAAACAGCCAAAAACAAGTATGAAGGAAAAGCAGACAAATTTGACTCAGTGCTCATGTATGTATAAATGTGTGTGTATATATATGTGTGTGAAAAAAAAGTATATATATAAAATGTTCAAAATTTGCTTTTCAGTCCATCATTGCTTACTTCTCCTACTCTATAATCACTCTGCTCTGGTACATAGTGGGGTTAGAGGGTTCAAAATTTGCTTTTCAGTCCATCATTGCTTACTTTTCCTACTCTATAATTGCTCTGATCTGGTACATAGTGGGGTTAGAAGGTCGTTCTTCAGCAGACTTAACGAGGAGCAGCTGTTTTGATACTTAAAGGATCAGCTAGGTACAGACTGGTTTTGCCAAAAAAGACAGAGTTGGTAGGGAGACATGGAGTTTATTTTAGAATCACCTGGTAAAGCTGGGAGAAACAGATATATAAGATTTTTAGCTCACAAACCTTTCGTTTGCTTTGCCAGAAGATATGGTGTTGAAGGCTTTTACATGGCTAGGCCAGACAGATAGCTGTCTAAAAAGACAAGTTTAAACCCTGCTTTCTTTAGTGCATCTAAAAGTTCAGCTTTTTTCAACTGGTTTTTACATGGAAGTAAAATAATACAACCAGATTATGTGAATAGACTTTGTCTCTTATACAACTCTTCCAAGAGTCTGATGGCACCTGGGTGCTATCAAACTGTCAAGTTTTGATCTTTCTGTGAGAGGAAAATATATACATGTACTGCCACTTGGTTTTGCTTTGAAAATCAATTGGTCTACATCCTCCCTTTAGGAAAGGGCCAAAAAAGAGATGCAAAGTCATCATTTTTCTTGTCTTTTTTGTGTTCTTGGAGGCAGATGAATTGGGAAAGTAATGCCTCAGACTAATTAAAAAAAAAAAAAAAAAGAAAGTAACACTAGATAGAGTGCAAAAAATTGAATTCATTTAAAATATGGAAAAAAATCTTTATGAACCTGTTGATTGGTTTTTAATGATCTTGAAATGCTAACATGCTGAACAAAATTGAGGTAGACAAAAACAGTCAGTTTACTTTCATTTAGTATCTTATTATTACGAAAACAGAAGTCTGAGATCCTGTGCTAACCCTCTTCCATGTAGGGGGGCATTTAATATTAAACACCCATGGGAATAAGTAAGCGCTCTGAAGAAAATCAGTATTTTAACCTGACAGGTCTGACACATTTGATTTCAGCATGACTCCTAATAAATTTGGGGTTTGGTTTTGTAGCAGGTATCTGAACAATATTCCTAATGATGGTAGTGACAGCCATTGCCAGGACAACACGTTTTTGCACACACCTTTTTAATATTTTGAGTTTACATGTGGGTTTCTGCAGCAAATTAGAAACTAAAGATGAAAGTCCCCCAAATTCTTTGTTAACCTACTGTACCATACATATCAAGACATATTGGTGGTAAAAGAAAAGAAAAGAAAAGAAAAGAAAAGAAAAGAAAAGAAAAGAAAAGAAAAGAAAAGAAAAGAAAAGAAAAGAAAAGGAGCTGCATGTAAACCCAGAAATGGATTTGACATATATCAAAGACATTGAAAATTAAAACAACAGAAGATAAATGCCACAAGAAATTGACAATATTGTGAAAAAACATTCATAGAGCATGCAAGGCTAGAAAAAAAAATTAAAAGCTGAAGGAACCATGCAATGACTCACCTTGGAAATTAACAAGGTTTCACAACACAAAGGGAAATACAGCATCAACACAGAGAAAAATTTCATTTAGTCTGATAAAATTGTTGCAATTGATAAAAACAGCAGATCTGAGGAAAATATTTAACATCAGGTGGGAAAACTGAACATTAAAGAAATTTAAAAACAAACAGAAAGGCTTTTCAAAAGGAGAAAAGTTTTCAACAGTAATTAACAGGGACCAGTTTCTCAACAAGATTTGCTAATGTTTCATAAAAGTACAAGTAGAAATACTGTACACTGAAAAAAAAGCTGTATGCAAATACACTAAATATTTACTGTACTGTATAGTGAGGATAATAAGCCATATTTTCATTGATAAGTCATCAGTAAGAATAGTAACTTTTAAAGAAATACAAATCTGTAATATTAACTGCAAGTCCATTTCACATCTGCTTGCTTCTGTGTCATGTTCTGGGTTATTTATACTTCATACAGGAGAGAGGAAGCAGTAATACAAATCATGCTTTGAGCTACTGAATTGGGTTTTTTACACATTTGTTTATTTCCAAATTAATTTCTGTGAATTTGGGTTGTCACAGTACAAGCTAAAACATCATGAACTGGCAGCTGAAGGCAAAGATGAACACAGGAAAACATAGGAAAACACTATCACAGCCAAGTGTTTCCTATACCACAGAGAGCTTTCTCCCCAGCCATTCCTCAGTTCAAGAACCAGAAGGGAATTGTAGTACTTGGCCTCTGTCCTGTCTTTTCTAAACCACTAAAACCTATTCAAAGCAGCTGTAAAGTATTATGACATCAGGATATTATAATTTAATTCTTATACTAACCAGCTATGCATATTCACTGAAAGGCCAGAGATGAACCTTCTAATCCATCCTAATCATCTCTGTATTATAGGCTATAAAATTGCAGATGAGTTGCTTAGTGTGGGCATCTGTGGTTGTGTTTTAAGGAGACTAAATTTTTGATGTAAAGGTTTGAAATGATGGAGTCAAACATATTCACTGGTGATCTGCCTTAAATGTTACAAAATATTATAGTGTATTACCTACTGAAAATGAAAATTAACTCTCAGCACAATGATCATGTCAGTCCAGAGTCTCCCTGTGTAATAATTGTTATGGAAAACTGGAAAATAGTAGTGCCCTCTGTGAATGCTGTGCTTACGCGTCAACATGGACGTGTCCGTGATGGTTAACTTATTCATGGCATAAATAAAAAGGAATTCTTAAAGAAACCCTGTAAGAAAGGAATACGCTAACCCATCTAAAGCATTTCCAGCATGTACCTGGGCAGCTAATCAGGCAGGTTAGCAGCTGTTAAGAGGAGGTCCTTTAGTCTTTTCAGACAGTCACAAACCTCTGGCTGCAGAGGAGCACCTGGAGATTAAAAAGTTACCAAACTGCTTAAAAGTTGGTTTCAAGAAGGATAGAGGGGGAGCCTGGAAGTTGCTGCAAGCTCATGTGAAGTTAGAGGCAACACAACTGAGCTACATCTACCTATCATGCTGAGAGGAAAGCCAAGCAGAGGTATAGCCTGAGAGGTATAGCTATAGTGCCTGCAGGCACTACTGCAGGCTCTGGCCTTATACTGCACATTACAATGATACCTCTGTATATTACAGTAATACCTCTACATACTGCTATGCAATGCTGTATTATTCTTATTCCTAGTGAGAAACAAAGCCAATTGCAAAATGGAGTTGGAGGTGGAGTTTGTCTCAAATATATTAACTATTTGTATTAGTATCTTGTCTTCCATATGTGTATCAGTGTGTTTGTGCATGCTTGTCTGGATATGGGTTTGGAAATCACTATAGTTTTTTCCTAATATTTAGGTTCTTTCAATAACATGAAAATCAGCAGACTAAAATCTTAACATTTTCCCTTAGGATAATCCTAAAATAGTTTTTTATTGGTGAAGCTCAGCACATGGAGCTTGTTTCTTCCCATGATACCACAAGTCCATTTAACAAGAGCTGTCACTCAAGTTAAGCTTTCTCCTAATGAACCAACCTCCATTGTATTTAAACTCTGTAGTACCCTGAAAGATGCTGACTTTGCATGAGAAGACCCATCTACAGTCTGCTTTCCAAATACAATTGACTGCTTGAGCATCTTGGTACTTTCTCCTCTAACTTTTGTTCACTCTGAAATTTCTATTTTGCCTAATGTCAAGATAGCTTATAACATTCCAAACAACCAGGTAAAGTGGGTGGACATTGAAATGAGAAACACAAAGTAGTGGTTTTTTGCTTTCTTTGAAGGACAAGCTGCAGATGCATCTCCTGTCCCTGAGGACTGAGAGGCTCGGTAGAGCAGGGTATCCATAAAGCACCAAGTGTTCTTACACTTAAGTTGCCCACCATTAAAAGTCGCCTCACATCCGTGCAGAGCGGACCGTTTCACTCGGATGCAAACAGTATCACAAACACAGGGACCATTCACACGGCTCCTGGGCTGCACTTCGGCGAGCCTGGGATGAAGCCGAGGACCGTGTGTACCATCCAGCGCTCCCAACATCTCTTACGTTTGTCAGGGGTGTTTCCAGCCCCCACTTATCTTTTCCCATGAGGGCTCAGCTCGGCGCGGGAAGGCCGTGGGAAGGCAGGCGCTGCCCAGAGGGCAGAGTGCCCACTCCCACCGGGTCGGGGTGCGTGCAGGGCAGGGGGGCCCCCCTGCACCAGGCCTACGAGCGCTACTCTGCATCCCCCCAGCCCGGTGTCCGCCCCTCCGCCCCGCACTTGCCAATACGCGGGACCTGCTGTTTGTTTGCCTTCATTTTTCACTTCTGCTTTGGGTAGTTTGGGTGGGTTTTGCTTTCTTTTTTTCTGGTCTTGTTTTGACTTCCCGCAGAAACGGTGCCAGTGCCTGCGCCCTGACCCACTTCTCCGCCGGATAATGATATTCCGCGGCTCCAGCCCCTTCCCCCGCTGCCACTCCAGTTCCCAGGGAACACGCAACCCCTCCGGTTCCCGGGACAGGGAGCAGCGGGCAAACGGCACCTCTTTAGAGGCGGCTGCGCTCCCAGCGCCGCTGATGCCCCGCGCCCGTTCCCACGGCTGCCCATCGCGCTGCTGCCCGCAGGACCCACGGCAGGGCACGGCCCGGGACCATCGCTTCCAAACGGGGCCCTTCCCTCGGCTCCGCCTGCTCCAGGTCGCACGGGCCGGCCGGGCACCTCGCTGACCTTGGAGACCCCAAGAACCCCACAGCCCCCTCCCCTTCTCATCCTCGAAATAAACTTTTCTTCCCACGCCTAGGGGAAGCCGGCGGTGTCTGAGGGTCTACTCCCGCGCGGGGCCGCCCTCCCCCTGCCAACGCCGGAGCTGCCTCCCAGTCCTCCATCCCGGGGCCACACTCTGCCCGCACTGGCAGCAACCCCTCTCGGTCCCCAAGTCCCCGTTCACTCCCTCCTGCCTTTTGGGAGGGGCGGTGGGGTCTGCTCCTCCCGTCCGCCGCACTCGCCGAGCACAACACCCCCCCCCGCCCACGCACTCCCCATCCCTGCAACCCCCCTCTCCACAGCCACATCCTCACCCCCACGCACAGTCTCACACAGACACACACTCCCACACGCACACCCTCACACACGCACACACACGCGCACAGACTCACACACGCACACTCTCACACACGCACACACACTCACACACACT
>VZRF01009054.1:716341-878869 GCA_013396875.1 Vireo altiloquus
CCCCGCCCAGCGGAGCGCAGTCTCCGCCCCGCGGCGCGCACACACATACACGGCACACACACACACGATACACACACACAGACACGCGCACACGATACGCACGCANGCCCGCGGAGGCAAGCGGGCGGGCAGGAGGCTGAGACAGCCGGACAGGCAGGCAGGCAGTCGGAAGGAGGAGAGGGACGATTTGGACATGCTCATTCTCGGGCGCTTGGTTGCCTGCATCCAGCTCATCTGTATCCTCAGAGTGGGTGAGTAATATCTGCATGAATTCATCTTCGGGCTTCGGAACAACTTTACTCCCCGGGCTCCGGTGGGTTTTGGTCTCTCTGATCCCTTTTGCTTAGATATGCCGGCGCGGTCCCTGCCTGTTCCACGCCGCGAAAACACGCTGTCAACATCACGGATGGGAGCGTTTCTCCTACCCCTTTTAGCTCAGCCGCCGGGCTCCGAGGATGCGCGGTACCCCACGCCACCACCGGCACCGGCGGGCTGCTCCGGGAGGGGCTCACCAGCCCACCTTGCCTCTGCGCCCTCAGCGCGCCCCACCAAGCCCTCCCAGGGGTCCGGCCTCGATGGGCTGCCTGCACCCGCGGGGGAGGGACCGGGTGTGCGCCGGTGACAGGGGAAGAGAGAAAATCCATGCCCAGCAATGGTGATACCGAGCTTCTTTGGGGACATGAGATGTGAGATGTTACTTTAGGCTCTCGCATGAACTGTTCCGAAGAGAAGGGGATGGTGCAAAATTTCATTTCAAAAAAGGACTCGTTCTCCCTGAACGGATAACGTCAGTGGTTATCTTAAACCATGCAAATTACGAGTCGTTCATTCACGTGAGACCTCGCATACAGAATATGGATTCATATATAGATTTTAGTAGGACTGCTTACATAACCAAATTCATTTTCAGCTCTTGCAGACCTGTGCAACTGGAGTGTATCCTAAAAATCGTGCAGTGCCGTTACACGGTATGATGTTTATTATAACCAGCGTGAGTCACTTGATGCTGTTAGAAGTGCTCTCTTCAGTACATCGTCAAATAAATACAAGCAGCTTACATGGTAGGGTTTGTCTTGTTGGATGATGGATTTGAATTTATAAGTTTTTATCAAATAGATCAATAGAAAATACCAGTTGGCTGCTTGTATTTCAGTATGAGGAACTTGGGAGCCTCACCTCCATGTGTACAAAACCAGTCTTACAACAGGTCTGTGGTGACAAAGTAGTCACTAACCTACATTTGTCACCCAATAGGTGGTGCTGCTTCTGAAACCATGCAGCTCTATAAACAAAGATTGGGGTTAGGTTACTCGCAGTGAAAGCAATTTCGTACCAAGTTCTGCTAGTTAGAGGAAACTACTTTTTAATATTTTATGGGAAAAAATATTTTTGCCTCTTTTCCTAAAATACAGTGGAATGATTCAGCTATAAACGTGATGAATGTAACTGACCTTCAGTTAAAATGTATGATCTTCATAAGGGTATAAACAACACTTTAATGTTACTTTTAAACTAACCCATTCCTAAAAATAGGGTGCTTATTCCAATTCTCTTACTTTTAATAATTCTCTTATTCTATGGCAACTAATGGCCTATTACAAAACTTCTGGTAAGTTTTCATAATGTCTTCCTTATATTACCAACCTGTTTCTTAAAATCAGATGTACTATTTAAAGGAAAAAAAAATTAGCAGATGTTTTTACATTTGTGTGGAGGTATATGAAAATGTTTCAGAAGAGATCAAGTATACAATGATATGATCATAATGTAATACAACTCTATTCAGTTTTGGAAAGAACTTCCCTGTTCAGGTGATCCTATCACATTGGAAACAATGCAAGAAATAAACATAACTTTTGTAACCTTTTTTTTGTTTTGTATTAAATAATTTCATCTAGCATTTTATTAGAAATAAGCTGGTTTTATATAATGTAATGTTTAGGTACTTGTTGTGCATATGTATGTTGTATCCATGGATTTACAAGACCTGACATGATGGGAAAGGATTTTCTACTCATACATAAGCTGTAAGTGCAGCTACTTTTGTTTCTCTAGACTGATACACTATTGTTTTCAAACCTGACCTGAAGAGAACCCCTTAACTAGATGTGATGGATTGATTTGGTCTCAATGGTGCATCATTCTGAAGACTCATGGGCTCACTTCTCAGTGTGTTCAGCAGTATGATTTTTCCCAAGAATGAATACCCTCTATAGGCTATTAGATTGATTTAATCAGATTTGATTTGAATATGTTCCTATTTGAGTACCTCTCCATAACAGTGATGCTATAATCTGATAGCATTAGTTTGTAGAAACAAATTCTTAGTCAGAATCCTGATACTGTTTTCTTCTGTTTTTTGTTTGTTCAGGGTTTTTTCATAAAAAATAAAATAAATTATTGCACACCACCAATGTATAGTTCTAAGGGTTCGGTGAGAGAGATGAACTGGATGGGGCTGTCTGGCTCTTACCATTAAGTATTTCTGGTGCAGAAGAAGCCAGACCCATGGCTCTGTGAATGGGCTGGTGCTGGTGAGCATGGCAATCTGCCTTTGCATTGTGGAGCCTATGCTTATTAGTATGAGGCTAGGCAATGTGTAGATCCCAGCCTCATTTGCTTGTAGTTTCAAAAAATGTTGTTGAGTCCTCAGCTGATCTGGTACAGAGCTTTATAAGTGGTCCTTCCTGGTGAATCTGACTGGGAGATTTGCCGTTGATTTTGGGAGATTCATCAGGGAAATCTGTCTCGTATGTCCAAAAAAGACAAGGCAGCCAAGTCACCCTCACTAAGGAATAAACTCTTAGAGCAGATGAAGGCAAAAAGTTCTTCTGGGAATGACAAGACAGCGACAATTTATTCTCTGTCTTACTGAAGGTATGCTTAGGAACTTAATTCTAATATCCCTCCTGAGTTGTGAACAGCACCTTCCTTCGCAGTGTTACTGAAGCCAAGGAACTTGATTACATCGAGTACTGATGTAATTTTTTATGGAGCAGGGTACTATCTGAGTAGTCTCAGTGAGTGCCAGTCAATGAAACTTGGGGAGTGAGATGCTATTCAGTCACGAGTAAGAGCTCGTAAGAAATCGTGTGCAGTTGTTTGTGAACACTGCTGTGTAGTTAGAGATTTCCTATTAAGTTCTTTCTTTTACTAAGATTAAAGGGAAAAAAACCCCAACTCTACAAGGACAATTCACTTGGCTTTTTACATTTTTATTTTAAATGAGAAATTTATGAATCTGTAGTCTTCAGTCAGCATATATCTCAGACTGAAGATATTCTTTGAAAATCTGCTCTGGCTTACTGATGTGTTCCATATAACCTGAAAGTCAATGAGATGTGCCCTTTTTGTGCCTTTTGTGGCATTGTTCCAAAGGAAATAATATCTGAAGTCTTTTTAATAAGTAGACTATTTATGAGTTTGTGTAGGCAAGAAAATGTTCATAGAAAAAAGAACATATTTTAACAAATTACACTGTAATTGTGATTAAATTTGAGTCAAAGAAGTGTAAATATTTAGGCAAGAGGTAAAAATATTCCGTGCTCTCACTAGAAAAATGTAGGGGTAGTTTCCCCAAATAAGGTAAAAAGTTTCTCTAGAATTAGCTGATCTGCATCTTACTGCTATCACTGTCTGACCTCGACCAGGGTTTTGCCTTTCAAAATGCAACTAATTAATCTATTAATTCCTTAATTAGTTGTGTCTCAGTTTAATTTCCCACTATCTAGAAAATATCTCTCTCTTGTTTTTAGTTTGCTTCTGGCATCCCTGTGCCATGACTTTATTTGCACAAAGGTGGTAACAGTTCCCTAAATATTCTTGTTTTTCTTATACAATTGACATCAGGACAGTATTTCCAAGCTATCAGGCAGCATGCACCTCACTATCAACATTAAAACAACTTCTCTGCAATCTTTACTGGATTGTCACAACCAAAAATAATTAGAATCTAAAGCACAGCACCACTTTGGCTTTCTAGATCCAGTCACACTTTGTGTTCATTCTCATGTCCACTCAGTAAGCCCTTAGACTGTTAAAGGACTGTGGGATCAGATCCTTCTTTCTTGCTCTATTCTCTTATTTTGACAATATTGTTGTAGGCCAGTTCTTTGGTACACTTCAAAGTGAATTACATCACAGTAATATGAATGTATACCATATCTAATGCTTTAGCACATTTTACACTTAAGATTATGTGTTCCTATGGATGATGACACATAGCTCCTATGGAGAAATTTAATCCTGCCACATCTAAAACATAAGAGCTAAAAGAAAAAATAAGAATTTTGGAACTGATTTATTTTCTACTTTAACCATCTGTATTACGACCATATATATATATTATGCATTTTTGTATAATAGAGATTTATATCTATCAAAATCTAAATATACAGTATGGATTTCTTTTAGGTTCAAATACTGGCAGGTATGAAAAGTGATGAAATGAATGACATTTTAAAATTAATGTCAGTGCAGCCAAATATTTACTCAGCACACTAGTTTTCTGCAGGACATATCTAAAATTGTTACATCGTTTCCAACACTGAATCAATACAATTTATAAGGAGAGTTTTCTAAATTGCATTTGGCCTTACTTCATCTCTGAATTTACCCTTCTATCTGGATTCCTGGAGAGAAACTAAATAATATATATAAAAATAAGATGGTAATTTGAAACTATTATAATTATAATCTGTATTCTAAATAAGGATGTTAATTTATGAAAATAGGCACTTGCCCATTTCTAAAGGAAGGCTATTTCCTAGATTTTTGGTGTTCATCATTTAAGGGGCACTTCCCGCTATGAGATCTCTAATTAGGAATTTAAGGGTGAACAGATTCTGTTCTTTCCCTGACAATTTCAATTCCCCTTCAAATGTGCCGTGCTTCTCAGTATTCCCCGTAGGGCCTGGAAGTCTGTGGCAGTTCCGGAGCCCCCAGCTCCCATTTAACAGCTCAGTTCTCACAGCTTCTTGCACCATTTATGTGGCTTTCCTGTACAAGACATCCTTTGGCTATTCAATAAGCTTCTTTTCCCATAAAGACAAAAGTTACCTTTTTGAATACATGTCAAGCCTTCTGTATTAGAAAGATGAATCTACAGGAAGAAAAGGACTTACAGTATTAAATAAACAAAATCCACTAAATGAAAGATAGCAAATATTTCAAAGTGGCTGGGACTATAAATGAAACTTGGCTCCTGCAGGTTGTTGAGGAGCTGTTGGCAGCCGAAAACTTTCGTAGGAAGGTATGGTACAGGTTGCCTGTTGAATACAAATTACAAATACGAATTAGATGTTGGTCCATCAGTTGAGTCTTGAGGCTAAAGTGGAAATAACTGGAGATTTTAGAAACAAGGTGAGGGTTTATTTTCCTTATTTTGCATCACCGGCTGGTAATGGTGACCCTATCTGATAGAGGTGACATAATAGACTTTTTAAGTAAAGTAGACTTTACTTGTGTAGAAGTGTCATAGATTATTTTAGATGAGGCATGCCTCTCAAAACCTCCTATTGCCTTCTACATCTTGCCCATACGTGACTTTGGTTTTCTTTGATCCACTGGAAGTAGCTATATTTCACCCCACAAATCAGTATTTTTCATGACTATTTGAAGACCCCAGGAGCTATTGTTTGAGTTAGTTAATTTCAGAAATCATTATTGTGGTGAAAGTCATGAGGATGCTGAAAGTATCCTACATCTGATGAGGAAAGCTCAGCATGAAAGTAGAATGCCTGTGGAACTTACGCGTTTGAACACAAAGTTTTAATCAAAAGGTTCCCTGACTCAGCTCGTACCTCGATGGCTTCCTGGGCAGCTTTCAGGTAGCTATAGTTCCTCTGCCGCATGTCCCTTACCTGACCCTATTGTGTGCATCTCAGTGTCTCTTTAACTCCAAAGTTTTGTTGGATGCAAACAGAAATATCCTTTCAGATGACTTTCCTGAACCTCAAGGCAGTAAGGCTTCCCTAAATATGTGCTGACAGAATCAGGTATCTTGATCTGGCTGCTGCCGCTTCTGTTCCTGATGAAGGACAAGATGATAGCTGTGCCACCTCCTCATGTTGTAGCCCAGTCACTGAAGCATTTTACTGAGACAGTCTAGAAAGAAGGACGGGTCTGAGATAAAGGGATTTGAACCTACATCTTCTGTCTCCAAACATTAGGTTTTGTCAAATGAGAAGACTTCTCATACTTCTTGTGTAATATGAAGCGATTTAGCTTATTTTCAAAAATTTTTTTTTGAAAAATATTTTGAGAGGATTCTGGAAAAATCTTGAAAGAGTGTTGCTAAGCAGTTGAAAAACACATCTATTTCAGGAATTTTTGGAGCTGGAAATGGAACCTGGGAGAGTTTGAAAGAAAACTTCCCAGCATTTAAGTTTGCCTTTTTCTCACTGTCCCATAAGCATCCACTTGAGGCTTCTGAAGCAAGGACTGAATTAGTGAGATACTGCCGCCGGATAGGAAATATGAGGTCTTATTCTTACTCCTACTCAGTATTTCATCATCTACTTGCTAGATACAATGCATAAATCACTACCACTGCCTTTTCTCTGGTTGTGCTCTAAAAAAGAGCACATTTTGCTTGTTTCTTTAATAGTTACACTTGCTTATTTAAAGAAGGGAATTCTAGGCTGCACTTCTGAAAGACTAACCTCTCAAAGGTGGGCAAAGCTCAAATATATTTCCACCAACTCAGCATTTGACATCAGCTGTCATGGTCAGCTGAGTACCATTTGGGCTAGCCAGTTGCTTGTCACTGCACTCAGGTGCTTAGATCACCTAAGGACGGTGGAGAAGCCTGAGCTTCAGGGCTCTGGAGCCTTCTGCTGCTGTGTGACAGGTGCATGATTCTGCTAAAGCCATCTTGCATTTGATTTTTTTTCTAAGTCAAGGCTATTGAGTACATTCTTTGCACCACAGTTTCAGATTCAGCAGCTAAAAAATAGACTAGCTAGGTTTGGCTACTTGCCATATAAAAAGCACTATTTCCTTGTCTAGATTTTTACAGCATGAAGTTAGACATACAAGGTGACATGTTTGGTTTTTTCCTACTCCCCTTTATATTTCACTAAACGTAAAGAATGTAGTTACTTAGAAATTTTCTCTGTGATATTGAAATATTAAAGATCCTACTGTACAGGTAGCATTCAGCAATTTATATTTCTATATGAAGATACTAGGACTTCTCACCTGAGCAGTGAGAGATTTCGTTAAGAGTTTTTGGGAGCAGTATATGTGTTAGTAATTTGGCTGTGAATTGTTATCCTCATTGCCAAAAAACTTCTGCTAAATATTGGATAACCTGGAGGCTGAAATACCAAGTAGGTAACATTTGAAAAGGTATCCATCTTCA
The DNA here is from genome assembly GCA_013396875.1 of Vireo altiloquus. Classification (NCBI taxonomy): domain Eukaryota; kingdom Metazoa; phylum Chordata; class Aves; order Passeriformes; family Vireonidae; genus Vireo; species Vireo altiloquus. The sequence continues at coordinate 723,705 of VZRF01009054.1, forward strand.
CTTCCTCATTTATCTGTTTGCTGAGATAGGATAAGAGTAAAGCAGTAAAGAGGTGGTTAAACAGTTACATGGAAAGGGCAAAATCAGAGACGTCTAACCTATTTTTACTGTGTTAAAATCATGTTACAAAAATCCTGTAAATTAAGGATGTTTCATGAAAATAAATTACATCAAATATATCTTAGTAAAAGACATGTTTTTGTAAATTGCCCAATAGAATGTGACAAAGAATTCCTGATTCATTTAAAATTTTCTTGGAAGTCATGGTAATTTCTTTAATCAGAACAGATTTTTTGTTGTTTTTTAAAAACTATCCAGACCAAATGAAATATTCTCCTAAAGAAAACTGAAGGATTTATTGAATTCATTGAGATTTAGACTGGCTTGTATCATAATTCTTCAGAATACATTTTTCCAAAAATAATGCTATATTTCAAAGCTGTCAGATCCTTAAAAAAGATAAATCTGAAATGGTCTGCAGGGGCAGCATGTACCGAAGAAACGGAAAGCTTTTTGAAAGCTAAAGCAAATATTTTCAGGAAAAATGAAGCCTTTAAAATCAGCGTTTAAATAAAGACTTGATTCTTCAATTGCTTTATATGCTGAACTCCATGATTTCAGCAAAAGTTCCCAAAAAGAAAAACATCTGCTTGCTGAGACTAAATAGCTAATGATCAGAGTAACAGCTGGCTTTATAAAAGGGACCTAATATTACTTCAGGCATTTTTTCTTCTGGCTCCATCCCCAAACTGACCAACTGTGTTTGATCTATTTCTAGCCTTTTAGAAAAGTCATTTTTTAAAGTGTATGCCGGTTATTTCTGTCATTTCCTTTTGTAACTCTTATTCTGATAGGCATGTCTAAGTAAGATAACTAACAAATTTGTAATTTTTCCTTCTGGGACTTCCTGGGAGGCCCAGGAGCCTTCTTCCAGCTTCTTGCAGCACTCCAGTTAGGTGTCTGTGACATGCCATGCCAAATGGTGCACTTGCCACACATCACATCCACCTGTCATTTGCACAGAGTTTGGGGCAAGTCTTGTGTGGTCTGTGCCTACCTCCTTTATAATCTTTGAGTTTTGATCACTACCTTTGCATTTCATGTATCTCGCAGAGTTGTAAAAAAACTTACTTTGTGTTGTTTTTGTTGGATTTTTTCTAACATGCCTTAGTGTTATGTTAAAAAATCCCTGTGTATCACTGTAGATCCACAGATCACAGTAGTTACTTCTGGCTTACGTGCACAAATAAATCCTGGATGAGCACCAAGGAGAAAAAATTCCCAAAGACCTATTTAAGCTTCAGGATAGCGCTAACATAAACTGAAATGACTGTAAACTTGTAATGTGCAAATTTATAAAGAAAACTCGAAGAAAGTTCCTAACCATTACAACAGTGAAGTTCTGAAAAGTGTATGCAATATTAATAGTGGGAGCAAAAATCCAACCTGAGGGTTTTTTTGTAATTGTAGAGTACTATCTTTTTTATAAGAGCCTGTGGCTCCTGAAGCAGGAGAGAACCCTGACAATGATCTAGGAGTTCCTGTCAGTGAGTAGTCTGGCACAAACTGTGCTAAATAAGAAAACTGAGCAGTGTGCACCTGGCTGTGCCAGCCAGCTGCCCACCAAAACAACATAAACCAGTCATTCCTTGTGATGGACTGGTGCATTTGTAAGCTGATATACTAAGGACTGAGTGCTCACTTAGCATCTGAAGTACCCCTCAGCATTTCAAAATGCATACAGATAAAGAAAGAAATATATAAATAGGAGACTATATATGTCATAAATACAATATAAAGTCATGAGACTTAAAAATTTACATTTTGTGTTTGCTTATTGTATTTTGGGGCTCTTGACCACTTGATTTTTTGGGTAAGATTACTTGTACAAGGTAAGAAACCTCCATTAAAGAAAAGTATTTGAAATAGTGTTGTATGACTTCAGGGGCAAGAGGTAGACTTAAAATACTAGGCAATTGAAAATCCTACAGAACTAGCAATGTTCTCACTGTCTGACCTGATACAAGCATAGGAGATTTCAATTCATTTTATTTCAGATTTTGCACTGGATGAATTCTGAAAGCATTTTCAGGCTCATCTGCCCATTTCTCATTATTCCTCTCCACGTCCACCTCTCATATTCTCTTGTAAATGGTTTGGCCTATCTGTCAGCCCCATTTATCACGACATACACATTTCTCCAAAGACACAGGCAGTTATGTGGTAGTTTACTCATGTAAAATTACTCCAACAACTTTGTAAGGGTTCTTCTTGATTGGTTTCTGCACCCTTTTTACAGCGTAATTCTACATATCTGGTACAATTATTTTTCCTTGTTTGTTCCTCTTCTTTTATTTGAGCTGAAGAAAAGGGATTTGTATTTTACTTACTGCTTTATCTGTGTGGTAAAAAATCAATCAAACATAAATCAATATGTATTAGAACTAATGAAACACTGGGTAAAAAATGTAAATTCCTTATTTTGTTTCTCTATGAGTTTTATTTTCTGCACTGTTGCCCAATCAATTTCAAAGGTTTATTTTTTGGTATGTCTTGATGAGAGACATAAAAGATTTCTGTATTTAGAATATGTGTATGTATTTGACCAGATGTCAAGAGAGTACTACATTCAACAGAATTCATTCAGGAATACTTAGACTAAAAATTATTCTTTTAATCCATTAGTGAAAAATACATCCATGAAAAATTCCTGAGGATTATGCAAATATATCCTTTAATCTGAGTCTTTTTCAGTATTTTCTGTTTTGTGCTATCCACTGTGAGATTTGTAATGCATGAATCCGCAGACAAAGTATGTTTCCTTGTGGCAGTGGTCATCTCTGTCTGTATGGGAAGTTCCAAACTTTTTGTGTGAAGTGATAAGACTCTGACAAAATCTTCTAAAGATTTGTCTGAGCAGTGGCTGTACTCATGCAAAAGGAGGTTTAGATTAGATATTAGAAAAAAATTCTTCACTGAAAGGGTGTTCAGGCATTGCCCAGGGCAGTGGTGGAGCCACTGTTCCTGCAAGTGTTTAAAAAAATATATGGAGGTGGCACTTGGGGATATGATAAAGTGGTGGACTTTGTGTTGGACTCGATGAGCTTAGAGGCCTTTTCCAACCTTAAAGATTCTATGATGCTGTGAAAAATGATGAAAGGAACAGATATACCCTGTTGCTAGGAATATGTGCACATCTTATATGATCAGATTAGCTTCTGCAACTATTTTAAGTGTTTACTGTAGGAAAAGAGATTCATCACAGTAAAATGTTTTGCAAGTGCAGTTTAGACGAGATTAAAAATGTCGTTATTGCCTTGCTGAATGGAAGAAGACAGGTTCAGCTAAATCTGGTGAAACTAATAAGGCAGTGATGCATAAAAACAGTTTCAGGTTACATGCAGTCAAGTGAAATACAGGAAAATGTATATGGAGTAACCAGGAATTCTAGCCCTGTTTTTGGTGAATAAGGTAATATGAGTTAATCAGCTTTTTCTAATATGATATACACATTCTAACACAATTGTAAAGAGTGTATTTCGACAAAACTGTAATACAGATTTTCATGGTTTGCTTCATTAGTTAAATAATTCCTTGGATGTGCAACAGCTTTTCGAAATACATGTAACCCTGAAATCTGCTGAAAGCAATGGGAAATTAAGCCTACTCAGTGTATGATAAAATCAAAGAGATTTCATCATCTTGCAGTGGAACTCAAAATACTGGCTGTGCATAGACTGGTACTCACAGCAGACAGCTGTACTAGGACATGAAAGCTTGGCTAGTAAAATAAAGATCAGTGTAGATAATAAAGTGTGAAAAAATAACTAACTGGGACATGCCTCTCAGGGCTACATATTGGAAATAACTATGCTGAAACTATCTAAACTATCTGTCTTATTTAGATGGCTAGACTTGGGAAATTCAGAATTGTTGCTATTACTACCTTAAACCAGATATATGATGCTAATACTGGACACTTCCCATCATCATGTAATAATACAACATTTGCCAAAGGAACAGGAGGTGGCAATCCTAAACATTTCCCGTGTACCAGGGTTTAAACCACAGCTGTGGAGGGCAGCATGATCCACAGTATGACAGAGCACAGCAGTTGGGGGTGGGCTACATCCTTAATCTGTACCAGGCTGAAGATGGGAAGTGTAGAAAAGTTTGAAAGAGAAACCCTAACTATCCAGTCCAGTGGGTGGGATAAAGTGGTTCAGTGCAGCATTTCCAGGGGACAGTCTAGATTTTTGCCCTCTCTTCTTCACTGCACCCTTGCTACCCTGCTCCAGAGCATCAGCTGCCACTGTGTGTGAGCAGCAAGTGCCTGGTCTCCTCCTTCTCTTGTGCCTCCCTGCTATCTTCCCCCACTACACCCCCACAACACTGTCACTCTGTGGCTGCAGTAGAGAGCTCTTTACTGGGATGGACACAAATGTGCATTTGGCAGCCTGTACTGCTGGAAGGACCACTCTGTTTGTGATGGGCAGCGGGCAAGAAAATACATTCTGTAGGTTGGTTTAAAGCCTTGGGTCAGCAGTTGGACCATGCTGGGTTATATCTGTCATAGAAGGAGTGATACATGGGATTCCAGTCCCTGTCATTTTGATTATTTTTGTCTTTTATATAGCTGCTATCCAATGTAAAAACCACCATGATTTTTACTGTCTCCTATAGTTGTGAAACCTGATGAAGAATGCTGCTGTATCTCCTGGTCAGGTCAGTCTGGTGCTTATCTAGGTCTTCTGGGGTTCTCTGAATAATCACCTGCTTACCCTGCACCCATGAAGTCTCTGCATCTTTCAGGCTTGGACCAGTTGCTGATTTTTTTGTGTTGCAGAAGGTGAACCAGTTAGACACAAAAATTCATTGTAACTATCCCAGAAAAGTGTGTAGCTGTATCATTAGTCTGTGTAAGAAATGTGTGCATTTGCACCACCCCTGTTGGAATAGCAGGAGGTTTTCTGCCGCAGGCAGGTATGGCAACCGAGTGAGCAACTGCTGCAGTGCCCTGGAAGAAAATACAGCATGTGCTCCTTTTTGTAGCAAATCAGATGCTTTAGATGGCATAGAGACAACAGATGCATTTCCCCGGTGAGTCACTGAGCTTCCCTGAAGCCCCGTATCTCCAAGGCTTTCTGCTGAGGTGAAGCACGTTACACTGCTCCCAGTACAGTCAAAACCTTAAAGGCTTAGTCAAACCTATAATTAATTAATGCTAGTGTAAGACTTAGAAGATATCTCACTAGAAGAGCACTAAGTCTGTTGCTAATGATTTTAAATCTATGAAGCAACTTCCTAAAGCACTTTGAAATTGGCAATTATAATGTTCTGTCTTACACGGGAAAGCTTTGATCACTCCAGAGCAGGAAATAAATGCATGACTTAAACTGGAGAGATACAGTGACAGAACAGCACCAAACTGTGAAATACAGTGGCATGGCAGAGAGCCAGAGGAAGATTTGCTGTTGCTCCTTCCAAAACTCGATTTGAAGTCATTTCAGAATTTTGTGTTGCATAAATGACTGTGAAAGTCCTAGGGGGTCTGCAGTTGCATGTGCTGGAAGTCTGAAGATAAGACTTAATTGAAGAATCTTTGCTTTCATGTCATCTTCTTTTTTTCTTTTTTTTTTATTAATTCCTATGCAATTACAAGGCTACACTCTGACAGAGCTCTAGAAGTGAACCTAATGAAAATCAGACTTGTCTGTCACAGGTACTTAAACGTGATTAAAAAAAATGTTAAAACAATAAGCTTTCAGACATACTTTCTGTTCAGCAGTAGGAATATTTTGCAGAGAAACTCACTAGCTACAGTCTAGAAGCTTCATTTTTGCCATGGTGTTTTCTGAGAGCAAAACATGTGAAGCTGTCCTCTGTGCTTGACTAATGCTTGTTGTGGGTTTACCAATGACATCCACCAAACTGTTTCCCTAACTAATTCAATTTTTCATGAGACCATTTAAAATTGAGAAGGTTCTTAGGTATAAAGGAGTGTGGTATTTGCTTGTAAACTTTTTACGCTTCCTCAAATAACTTTCAGTTATTAATGTGTAGAAGAGAGAAAATAAGAACATTTTAAGAAAATAAAAATGAATTCTAAAAAGACTCTGCTTTTAAGGACGTATGGCGTTTTTTTAAGCTATTGTAGTGCTGTCACCTGCATATAATATCCACCTGCTGGAGGCACCTTCAGAAACATTTTATTTACTTTGATTAATTGCATAATAAATTCTCTCTGGTGGCTGTTTGATTAAGTGAAAAATACTGCAAGTTGCTTCTTGAAGGAACAAATATTATTGTAATGATTTTATATCATAATAAAATAAAGTTACATCCAAGTAAAAAATGGGAAAAAGGTCTCTCTCTCTAATTGTCCATGAGCTTTCCACTGAGGGATTAAATGTTAGCACTGTGCCTGTAGATGCAGTTCTAGTACACTTCAGATATTTTACAAAAATTTGGGAAATTTATAACTGGTTACTGGAAATACAACCATTTAAAATACACAATATATTTATTTCATTGCATACAGAGATTAATCCTTTAACTGGGCTTCTACATATGTTGGATATTTATACAAAAATGAGATCTGAGGTTAAACTATGGAGATGCTGTATAATTCATGTTATTGCTACCATTTATTTTTTAGGTATTTACAACATTTAAGAGCATCTGGCAGTGACCAGAGTTTCATTTTATAAGGTACCATGTGAACACAGAGCAGGAATATGACTCCTGCTCTAAGGAATTTAGAAATAAAATAACATACAGAAAGAGAAGCTGATACGACAGAGAAGACGGGAGTAACTGCTAAAAAAAGTCATATATTAGTCAGTAAAAAAAACAGGTGAGTTGTTGAAGCAGCAATTTGTCATATTTTTTCTAGCTATTCCTATGAGTATCCATTTTCAAAGAGTTATTGAAGGGGTCTCTCAGTCCTACGTCTGTAAGGTAGAGGTAGTAATACTTTACTCAAAGGTGCTTTGTGTGAACAAGAGTATGTTCACACTTCTGAAGCTCTTTCAGGAGTGAAAAGTTGGCTCCAAGCCATAGGTTTTAGGGCAATGTCCCTCTGTGAGGAGGTTGTGCAGGGAACCTTTGCAGCTTCTGAGGACCCAACCTGTCTGAGTAGGCAGCTCTCTTTGCAGTCCCCTGGAGTCCCTGGTGCAGCCCTTTTCATGCTCTGTCAGCCCCAGGCAACACTTTAAGCTGAAGAAGCATTCACCTGAAGACCTGCTGTGTCCTGAGGATTCAACAGGAGACTGAAAATTACGAGACCTTGGAACTGAACCTGGCAGCATCAACTCGAACATGTAATTTTAACTTCTTTGCTTGTTTGCTTTCTGCCAAGCTGAGATGTTACTCCCATACTTTCTGACATCAGTTCAGGAACAAAAGTACTGCGTATGCATGAGGGTGCAGGCAGCGTGCACGTGGGCATGTGAGCAGCCGAGGTGTCCTGCTTTGCAGGAAAAAGGGAGCCCTTTCAGCCTGAGCGCAGCCTTCCTAGTGGTGTGTGTTTGACTTCACTTGGGAGAGACTGCATGTACATTTACACCTGAAAACATGAGTCAGAATAGCTGATCTGAAAATCTATCTTGTGGTGGATCCTCTCATCATAATTCTAAATGGAGGTTCTCACGCTATGTGACCCACTGCTACCCAGAAACTGTGGGTTGCAACAAGATCTCATACCTCATTGTCCCTGAATGTCAGCATGGAGAAATGTGGCAGTATCAGGTAGGATTTGCTGTGTAAAACAAAGCTCTAACATCTCACAAAGGGAACAATTATACTGAATAACCACTGATGTTATCTAATCGCCGTAATTTAGTGTTCATGTGGAGTGTGGTAGTACAGCCATAATATTCTGAAAAGTTAGGTTTTCCTCAGGTGTAGCAGTCAGTAAAGCTTGTGTCCATGTGTCATGTTTGATGATCATAAAAATAATTATATATTTATCTTGTGTTGTTTTTCTTCACGTATCATTCTTCTTCATGCTACAAAGGTAGCATACGAGCACAGGTACAGGAGTGGTGGCTGTTGGCAGCTGTTCTGCATTACCTGCCATCTCAGTTCCACAGGGTCTTGCAATATGTGTTTTCTAGGTGATCCCTGGTGCTGAATGAATGGGTACAGCTTTTCTGTCCTATGCCCTCCATACTGCCACTTCATGGGTCACCCTGCTGGCTTCAGTGTTTGCTGACAGTTACCACACTGCAGTGTCCTGATCCATTCTTGTCTGCAATTTTGACTTTGGGGATGCGATGCTCTGTATCCCTTCATTACTTGTACTTCAGAAATAAATGTTGATTTCTAAGTTGTGACCATAAGGCCAAGTACTGACATGGACAAAAGTTTTAAATTGCATAGGTGCAGTGGATAAAAGCCTACATTTCTTTGTGTTCTCTCTTTTAAAAATAGCATATGTTAAAAAATGAATTGAAGGACCATTCCATATTTCTGTTGTCTTCTGGCAAATGATAACTTATGGGGGAAAAACAGTAAGAAAGTTGATGGGTCCTCCTAACAAGAGAAAGAGACTGAATGGTAGTTTCCAGAGTCCTTACTCTAGAGTTCGTAGAAATCCCAGAGAGATTGAGAGAGTAACTGAAAGAAAAGGATAGCAAAAAAAAAAGAAAGGGAAAGGGATAAACAGGAAGGAGGGAAGAAGTGAGGGAGAAAGGAAGGAGTAAATTTACAAATGAGACATATCTGCCACTTGTGCATGTTCTTTAATTCTGTCATGTTCTTTAATTCTTGTGCTGCTGCATTCTGGAACTACTCATCATTTGTAACTACTGGAGAGGGAGACTGAGGGAGTCAAGTTACTCCTGCTGTGCCTTGTACAGGTATCACATCACCAAACCCAGAGAGAAATGAAATGAAAATGAAAATGAAATGAGATGAAATGAAATGAAGTAAGTGAACCTAAGTTTTCAATCTCAGGTTTTTTCACAACTCTTTTCCAGAGAGTGAGGAAGATGAAGAGGGTAGTCCTACCAATTTCTTCTTCTTTTTTAATAAATGCAGATAAGTGGTGTTTATTGTAGAGCAATTTATGAGGTGCTCATTCATCAAAACAGAGAAAAATGTTCAGAGCAAGGGCTGAGGAGTCTTCACTTGCTTCTAACAGGAACTGTTTATGTAACTTCCTTGGCATCCTCACCACAGTGATCTCTAAAGACACATGGGTGTGTAATACTTCTAGCCAGTGTATGATAAATGAATGAATTATAGAAAGACACTTGTTGACACTTGCAATGAGAGATTAAGTGATGAAACAAGAGCAGTGATGGATTTGGGGAAGGAAGAACCACCACCCACTTACCCACACTCCCACACTGCCTTGGCCTTTGAGGGTGACCTTCAACCCTCCTCCCTCTTTTCCTTCTCTCTCCTCATAGGGATTATGCATTCCCCTTCCCCTCCTTCTCTTTCTGAGCCCCACATCTGGATGTGAACCAGACTCCCTTCAGAAAATCCTACTCTTCTAGAAGCATGAACAGTTCTTTTCTGAGAGTAGGAGGCAAAGCAGATTCTGGGTAATTGTCACTCACTGCCTGTGGCAAGCATCCATATCTTTTTTATATTTACCATATAAATTCTATTTGTACAAGACACGGTCTGAATGCAGCTTCAGTTCTGTGGATTTGTTGGCAATACTACAAGTAAATCATTATAATAGTTGTTAAAAAGTGAGCATTGACAGTGATATTCAGGCTGTAATGACCACTGTAACCTAAAAACCTCCAAGGAGCTTTATTGTTTTTAAAAGAGAAATGTGTGTTCTTAGGCTGAAAGGTAATTTGGTTGGCGTAGTACCTTTCATTTTTAATGAATACATCCCAAACTTGTGCTGCTGCCTTGAACAATATGCAAACCCAGGATTTGATGGTAAAACTCAGTGCTCCTAAAGATGGCACACTGCTGCCTCTCTGGGCAGGACACAGGTGTGTGCTGCGGATAAAACACGGACTGCTGGTTTTCACCAAGATGTACAGACCTTTGGGAGTAACTCTTTGTGAGGAAATATTTGAAGGCGACTTAAAAGCCTTGGACTTGAGAGGACCATGTTGGGAAGAGTTTTAGCATGCAACAGGGAACAAACAGGCTGGCATGGCAATAAGTTCTGTAAATTTAAGTTTTTTTCAGGGAAATAATATTTAGAAATAAGTTTCAGCTAAATTTCACAATTATTTTAATTGGAGAAAACAACTCTAAATTCTTTTTGATGCAATAACTATAATGAGTACTATTTTAAGAATCCACCCAAGGCTCTAGTCATGAAAGAACATGTGCTTGACTGGGTTGCATTCACTCTATAAAATAAAACTGATGTTCTACTTGCAGCTCTAAAGAGAAGATTTCCATTCTTTTTCTTCCATGCCAGAATTCTACGATGGCTGTGATGAGTATCCTAGTTTTCTGTGGAAAAAAATTGAAAGAGAAACAAGCTGTAATTTCCTATGGAAAAAGAAAAATAAGTAAAGAAAAAGTTGGCAGGAAAAAAGGCATACTAGTACAAATCTTGGTGAACAAAATTCTTGTGCTCAATTGTAAAATGTGTCCATAACATTTTTCACGTACATCTACAAGGCATTACAATTTTCTGATGTACATTGTACAACAAATAAGTTTCTAAGAACAGGGTAATATTAGGGTGTTATGGTTTAATCTCAGCTAGTACTAAGCCCCACACAGCCACTTGCTCACTCCCACATCAGCAGGATCATGGAGAGAATCAGAAGGATAAAAGTGAGGAAACTCATGGGTTGAGATAAAGACAGCTTAACAGGGAAAGCAAAAGCCTCACACACATGCAAGTCAAGGAATTTTTCCTGCCCTTCCCATGGGCAGACAAATGTTCAGCCATCCCCAGAAGAGCGAGGCTCCATCACACATAACAGTAATTTGGGAAAACAAATGCCATCACTCCAAATATTCCTCCTTTCTTCATTCTTCCCTCCACTTTGTATACTGAGCATGATGTCATAGCGTCTGGAATACCCCTTTGGTCAGTTGGGATCACCTGCTCTGACTGTGTGTCCTCCCAGCGTCCCATGCACCCCCAAATTCCTAACCAGCCTGGTAGTACAAGTAGCAGAAGAGGCATTGGCTCTGTGCAAGCCCTGCCCAACAAAAACAAAAACATCTTTGTATTATCAACCCTGTGTTCAGCACAAATCCAAAACACAGCCCCATACCAGCCATTGTGAAGAAAATTAACTCTACCCCAGCCAAAACCAGGATGTAGGGTAAGAACTATTATCCAAGAGCTACTTCTGCCTTTGACTCGCATGCTCAGAAAGAAATTAGAAAAAAGTTAACTGCTAATGCAAATAACCGTATAGCAAACTAAATTTCAAGAAGAGGATTGATTCCAATTACACATAGTTATCTGCTTTCTTTGATGTAGAAAAATACCCAAAACACAGCCAAAAATATGGAGTTGTCAGTGCTTGCATGAGGATGACTTGTTCAGCTTATACCAGTGTAGCCTCTCAAGAACCATAAACATAAAAGTAGATATTAAGATACCAATAAAATTTAAAAAACCCTTTTTTCCTACAGTTATATTCTGTCATTGCCTTTCTTTTGAGTGCTAATATGGAGTTCATAAGAAACCAGACACATTTTAGTGAACTAATAAAATTTAATCCTAACATAAATGTACTAGTATATTGCCTGTGTAAGTTCATTGTTTTGGCAATAAGCCAGGCACTGCTGGATAAATTGAAATGCAACCCTTTCATCACTGCTTGATTTAGCAATTAGTTGATATCAAACTAGGAAACATGTGCTAGACAGAGAGTACAGAATGTCATTTCTCCATATTAATATTCAAAAATATTTTATTGCATAACTATATATCAGGCAGAATTAGTACTAATGGGATTTCCTCTGTTTACTGGAAAAAAATCCCTAGTCATCTTAAAGTGTTATTTTGAAGTCACCTGGCACTCAGTGTAGATAAAATATTCCTTCATCTGATTATGATGAAATTAATAATAATAAGCCTGGAGAAGATTAAGTGCGTGACAATTAATAAAAAAGTGGGTTAGATATGAGGGAGTTTGTGTTGCTGATGATGACAGGGCTCAGCCCATAAATCAGCAGTATAAAAGGAGTATGCTGAGAAAAGACAATCATAAAGATAAAGGTAAACTACGAAACCTAAATGAGACCCTGGGGACTAGGAAGATAATGATGTAAATCAAATCTGATGTGTGGGCTGAGGCACAAACGTATAGGTGAGAAGCAGAGATTCAGTTTAATACAAGAAAAAGGAAATGTTTGAGAAATTATCTATGTGGCCTCAGAGAACAATTCATCCATCATTCAGCTGACTGCTGACAGCTTGCTTTCCCTGGGGAGTTAATTTGATGGCAACTGCCTCCCCTTAGCTGTCATTTTTATAGGTGTTGATAAGCTTATTCCTATCACCATCAGGCTTATTGAGCTCACCTGACACCCAGCATGCACATAAATAGGTGTCTGCCACTCTGGGGCAGAGAGAGCCAGCTAGAGTGGACCAGGGAAGTTAATGTGGTCTTTAAAGAAGCTCTTGGTTGGCTCCCAAGATGGTCCCAGGAAGAGGATCTGAATGCTTTGACAACTGAGCTGTCCCTCAGGCACTGCCAGCATTGATTTGTCAGTGATACAGGAGCCTGCCCTAGTAGCAGGAGGAGGTATGGACCCCTGCACCAGGCTGGCATTTGTGTGGTAAGTGTATGGGAACAGGTTATATACAGCAATTAAAACATTTGGAATCTGGAAATAGGTGCACATGAAGTGAAAGTTGGCAGGAGGGCTAACTGGACAGCTTAAACATTCCAGCTGTAAAATAAAACAAAATGAAAAGGAAAAATTAGGAATGAAAGGAAGGAAAAAAGAAGGAAAATAAACTAGAAGACAATAGAGTGAAATTTGGGTCCTATTCTGAATTAACAAAGGACTTCTTCCAGAAGACTTTTAGTTTTTTTTTTCCAAAAGCTCTGGGGTTTTTTTGCACTTTAAGCTTCATGTACATGCTATAGTTTAGATTCCTTTTTTTTCTGGAAAGAGAGATGAAACACTTGTATCCTGCTTTGGAAAGGTATGATGATTTTGTTTTGATCTTCAGCCCACAAGTAGGTCTTACCAATGAAGAAATAAAAATGACCAGATACCCACTATCTGGTCTTCTGCATGTTGGCCTCAAAAGTGAATGTGTTCAGGTATATATAAAAAGCCATGATCCTTTCATAATGCTGCAATCTCTTATGAAAACCAAGATACATTTACATAAAATTCTGAATTTACAGTAGAACACTAGACCATTCTTATTTTTTTTTTCTCTCTAATCCCATCTGTAGGATGTGTTTGATTGATTCTGCCATGGCCCTCTCACATATTATTATTGTGCCTCAGAGTACAAGAAAGGGGAGAGTCAATGCTCATCCATATATTCTAACTGTTGAAGTACCAAAGATGTACCTTTGGGATGAAGATTAGAGCTTCTTTTCTAATGCAGACTTTGATACAGTTATCTGTTTCTTGTTGAATTCAATTACCTATAATACATGCCTCTTGAGAACTTTAAAAAGGCACTGTTTGCACAAGTTGTATGTAGCCAGCACACTCCCAAGAGATGTGCTTTACTTTTCTAAAGAGAGCATTTACTTCCTGCTACTTTCATATGCCAGTCTCTTAGAGTGGGTGGGGGGTGGGCAAAGTTTAATTTCTCATTTTCTTTTCTTATTTTGCTTTGGTATACTTATGCAGAAACCCATGCTTTGGGAAAGAGACAGTACTCTTCATCACAGATTATATATAGCTTCAAATGAAGCTTGGAAAATTTGCATTTCCTATAAATGAAACCATATATAATTTATATAATGCTTTTTCACAGAAAAGCTATTTTCTTATTATGGAAAGACTTACTTTGATATAAGTCCCTTGAAGCTGATGGTAAAGCTGAAGCAACAAGTTAATGAAATGAAGTGCCAGAGAATATTGTGTGAAATATTGAATGCTGAATTGCAGAAAGCTATGTGGATATGTGAAATATGTTTGTTATTAATGATATGGTATTTACAGACCAAAGAAAGATTTTTGCATTTTCTTCTTGCAACTATCATCTGTTCTGTGCATATCATTGCACAACAATCATTTAGAAACTCAGTACTTATGTCTTTTTTAGATGAGTTTCAAGATACTTGATTTTTTTCCAAATTCATTTTCAGAGTAGAATTGAAGGTACAACTTCAAGATTACCTTTGAAGACCCAGACAGAGGTTACTATACTACATGCATGCATGATTGTTGATGTCAGTTAAGGAATTCTAGAAATCTCTCACACACAGAATAAGTGGTTGAAAAATATACTTAGAATAACCAATGGCTCTTACTGAATTCCCTATTTTCCTTTACTAAGAAATGTGTTTTATTGTTTGGAAATCATTCTTAAACCTTGTATTGGGATGAGCAGATAATTTAGAACATAAGAGGTACTTTCCTTTAAAGGACAATAGGATAAGAGAAAAATTTATTTCAGTTCATTTGTGGAAATTGTGTTCAACATATTGGAATTGAAGACATTTTAGATAATGAATTTTTTGTACTTTCAGATCATACTTGATCTTTATGATCTCATCAAAATCAGTGGCAACACTTCCTTTTTTTTAATGAAACTATGGTTTCTTGTGGAGAGGCTTGGGTGTATAAGGGAGACAAGAAGGAGCTTTACAATTAAAACTGTTACATGGTAGTCTGACATAAAAGTAATTCAGGGCTTATCAAAGAAAACAACAATTAGATCTCAATTTGTAAAATTTCTGTCCTTAAACATAAGAGAGAAAGCTCTTCACTTTGTAATTATTTTTGTGGGCTATAAAAAATAGGCTCCAGATAAAGAAAAGCATTTCCTTTCATTAAACCCCATGAGTACTATTAGATGGACAGAGCTTTGCTATGAAAATATCAGTCAACTTAAAATCTCAGTGTGATTCTGCTAGGAAAAACCCCACAGATATGTATTTCTTTATTGAAAATTCCTCCACTTTTACACAGCAGAGTCATAGGAAAGTTTTTTTAGGAGCAGAGGCTGATGAAAAAGGTTTGGAAACCAGCAGAGGGAGGGTTTTATGGAGGGAAGACGTGATGTCAGTTAGCAATAGATGGACTCAGAGGGGTGGAAGACTGAAGATTAGATGACAAACTCAGAAATGTAAATGGAAGCATTTTGGATAGACTCAGTGCATTCCTCAGTGCCCTTGGAGTAAGAGATTGTTCTGGTAAGACACGGATCTTCATGCTGTAACATACCTTTGACTAGAAGGTTAGTCCAACAGGACTAATCCAGATTCCTCATAAAGATCTGATTTTTTTCATCAAGAGGCATGTGGTCCAAGCAGGTGTATTCCTGCTTCTGAGGGAAACATTTTGAAAAGGATTCATGTAATTTAGGTGCACAATATCCTACAGTAGGAGCATTTTAATTTGGGAGTATTGAATCTCCCAAGGCCTTTTTTTTTTAAAATTAATTCCTAATAATGATATATAAACATAGTTACAGTAAATCCTGTAGCTAGGAGATCTTTTCCTGGCCTCTCTAGTGATTTCAGAGTCCTTGAATTCAAAATTGCAGTGATGTCTTATAGACCAAAACTGATTTCAGTGGCATGTTTTAAACAAAAAGAATGGGTCTGAGGAGAAAAGAAGTACCCTCTTTATGTTTGTAGATCTAGTGATGGCAAGGTCAGCAAAGCCAGACTGCACTGAGTTGGTTAAGTGAAGGTATTACACATTCATTTTATTTTATGTGTGACAGATGGACTGCTGTGACTTGCAGAATAATTTTTTTACATTAAAAGTTCACTACAATGGCATAGCAGAGTGGCATTTTTATTGTACATAGGATATTCCCAAACTGTTTTAATTTTGCAGCTACTTAGTCTGGGGTAGTTGGATAGTGATTACTTATTTTAAAAGATCATTTGAAACAGTTACCTAAAATACTTTTTTCCTTGTTGTTTAACTAATTTGCAGGTTTTTTACTCTAAACTGTATTTTAGGAGGAAAAAGTATGTATTGTTTGAAACTTTCATCACAATATCCATGTCAGTGAAAGCTTGACTGCGGGTTTTCTCTGCAGACTTATGTAAATTTTCGGGGACCTTGTGTGAATGGAAGGAGTCTGAATTTGTGTCCATGGTAATCTGTTCAATGTGTAGAGGAAGTTACAATGGCCTTAACCCATGAAAAGGATCATTTGTTTTCATGGAAAGCAGTCAAGACATGCTTTGAATTCAGATAGTCAACTTAATCAGAGCTGGACTTTGTTTTGTAAGGATTTCTCTTTGAAAGAGCTGAATGCTGGTCACCTGCTACAATCAAAATACATCATTCATCTGTAAAGGGGCATAAAAATTTAACAGTTAGCTGAAGAATGGATACATCCCTGAAACAAAGGAAAAAAAGTCCTGCAGTTATTTACAAGCTCTACTTGGGCATGTAGAATCATGAAAATGCCACAGTCATCCTGGCTCATTACCTGCCTTCAGCCACGGGCAGATGAGTGAGTTCATACCATGCTTCTTTAGGACTGGGAATTCAGCAGCACTTGTCCTCACTGCCTTCCTGGGTGTGGTGGGAGTCCTGCCTCAGCCAGAGTGGCCAGCACACCTGATAGGCAAGACACAGAGGGGTTTGAGTAAATGTGGGAATTCAGTGTCGTATGTCATCCATCAGAAAACATAACAAGAATTCAAGTCTAGTCCTCCACCTCATCTTTATTTTCCTCAGACAAAATGGTTTTGCTGGTACAGCTTACAGACCTGGTAAGAATAAAGTGATTGAAACTATATTCCTTTTTTGTCTTTACTAAAAGAAATCATATATATCATCTAGGTTTTTTTTTTCCTGCATTTAAATGAAACTACCGTACAAATATTAGAAGTATCATTAGGCAACCTATGTTTATTTGGCTATTCAGCAGAGATTTAATTTGGAAGATCGAATAATCCTTATCTCAGCTTCATCTGTTTCAGCTAGTGAAAGTAAAAGATCCTTCTGCTCCAGATCTTAATAAATCTGTTGCAGAATATTTCCAGAGATTAATGGTAGATTTGTATTAGGGATGGCTTGGTTTCAATGATGAGAAGGATGACAAGGTTAAAAATAGTAAATACAATAATGTAAGAAAATAAACAGTTCAGTGTCTATAATTCATGCAAGGTATTTTTTGCAGTATCTATCAAGTGCTACTTAAACATTTTCCACCTTACCAATGTTAGCTAAATAAATTTGCCCTATTGTTGCATGAAGCTGCATTTAAAGAGCATTGCAACTTCATCTCTTGGCCTTCCTTGAAAATGGCATTACCCAACAACTTTACAGGAGGAAGAGGTAGATCTTTCAATGCAGAGCTGTGTATTAAGACAGCAAGGACAGCTGGTACTTACCCCAACCCAGTTCAAGAGCTGTAAATTCCCAGAATTATTTTCATAAGAACTACTGTGCCCTGTGCTTGTTCACCAGTGGAGATGTTTGGATGCTAAAACTGTAACAGGAAACTTGGTAACTGCTCGAGATGTAAGAGAGAAGACCATGGATGGACGATCACAGTGTAAGCAGCAGCATAATCTCATCCTGGCAGAGGAAAAACAGTTAAGTACTGTAATGGCTGGCATTCTTACTGCACATTTAAGTTTTCTTTCTCCATGGGAGCAGACAATAGCAGCAAGGTTTTCCTTAACAGTTGCAACAAAAGATAAGAGGTATACTGTATACCTCTTATCATAGTATAATATGATAGAGGATAATAGGCAGAGGTATACTCTTAGGGAATATCTCAGCTGTCTTTACAGGTGGCATAGAGGTCAATGGCCAGATCAGGCTATTCTCTTGCTTCTCCACGTCAAACACAATTGGATAAAGCAGAACGTCTAGAAACTGTTCAAGGGAAAAAACAATATTAGAAATAGTAGTCACTTAAACTCTGTAGAGTAATTGGGTTTTGTACAGTGAGGATGTCTTGGTTTGAAAGACAGGTATTTGCTAAGGGGGGCAGGAGCCTCCCTTGGAACAGAAGATGTAACCCCCTTCCCTCCAAATTGTTATAATTTCAGAATCAAGGGGCTTTCAGGCAAAGATATGAGGAGTAGGAATAACAGTTCTTTACTAATGGATATAGATATAT
This sequence comes from Vireo altiloquus, assembly GCA_013396875.1. Taxonomy (NCBI): domain Eukaryota; kingdom Metazoa; phylum Chordata; class Aves; order Passeriformes; family Vireonidae; genus Vireo; species Vireo altiloquus. The sequence goes on from VZRF01009054.1 coordinate 741,898, forward strand.
ATATAACAAGGCAAACAAGCAGCAGTAACTGTGGCAGTGATAGCAAACAGAGCAGAGCCAGAGCAGCCTCTCCCGGTGAGCAGGGCGGGTGCGATGTTCCCCCGCGGCTGCAGGGGGCGCTGCGGAGCGAGCTCGGCACCACGCGGTGATGGCGGAGGGGAAGTCACTGCACAGACCCTGTGAGGGCAGAGGGACCTCGGGAACAGCAGGCTGGAGCAGGAGAGATGGACCCAAATCCCGCGTTGTGGATGAGATGTACCAAACTCCGGAGCTGCAGCAGGACCTCCGGACGTCTCGGCAGGCAGGGGGTGCCGCGGCTACAGTGTAGCAAAAACTCACAGCAGCAGCAGNCCAGTTCCTTTGTTTTCTCTTAAGTGCCCAGCAATTTGTTCCTTAGCAACACAACATGGGGAAAAATTCCTTTTAAGGAAAAAGAAAGAACAGGGAACTTCTAAAACCCCAACAGAGGAATAACAGAATTGGAGCATTTCAAAATGTATTGCCCACAATATAAAGGGTATACTCTGCAGTGTTGGTTAGGCCAAAATCTGCTCTACCTTAACTCTCTTACAAGGGCAGTGAAAGACAATGTTGTCTAAAACCAGCATTTGCTCTTTGAACAAGGTGAATATTGCAACACAAAAGTAAGCATTGTGTGATCCCAATTCTATAAGGTAGCTGCAACTGATGGATCTGATTTTTCCTTTTATTAGGTATATCCCTTCACAGTCATGTTTTGTGTCCCTGACGGAATTTCAGAGTCCTAAGGGGGACATTGCTAAAGAGCACCTAGGGACACACTCCTGTGGATTGAAGCAAGGGAAGAGTCAGTCATATCACTTTCTCCAGACAGCTTCTCAAAGTTAACTTTGTTGTTTACCTGGATATAAAAGTAGAACAGTAAGTGATATTTATTTTAATTTTAAATAGTAGTTACATTTCATCCAAGACAAATGCTGTCACTGTTTCAAACACCATGGATCATTCATGTGCAGTATGCAAGTAGTAGGAATAGCCATTTTGGGTCATCCCTGCATTCAGAATTCAGTGTGAGAGGCTAGTGCAGATGTTTCAGAAGAATGGGTATGAAATCATATAGTAATTTGATTTTCTTTTCTTCTATTTCTCATCTATACCAGGTACCTTTCAAAATGTATTGTGATAAGACCAAGTATTCCTGATATCCTTAGTTATTTCAGCCTTCATTTAGCTGTTATTCTGAGCAGTTTCTTGCTATGATAATTGCCTAGACAGATGTGAATAAAGTGAATCCTTTCACTGCTTGCTTACTTTCAGCCTCCTCATTAATGCCCCCGGGTGTTCTTGTTCTTCCAAAGAGATGGGAACAAAAGTTCACAGTCTTCATCTTAGCAGCATTCATTATTCTTTTTATTTGTTTTCTTTCCAAAACAAGCATTCTTAATTTTTTCCATCTCCTTGATCTAGAACTTTTTCATGGCCACTTTAATCAATGTTCCCTCTCACCCATATTATTGTCCTTAATTGTTTTCAAGAAGGCAAGTTCAGTACAGAATGCCGTTTTCCAGATGGAGCCACGCTGATGATTTGTTTTAAGGGGCAATAATATTTTTTTCTTCACCATTTCTCACATATTACCAAATTTCTGCTTGGACTCCAGCTATATGCTGAATTAAGATTGATTTTGCTGTCCAGGGATGCCCCGGTCTATGCTATTAGCTGATAAAGTTAATTGGAAACCCGACAAAGTAAAAACAGTGGGCTTTTAAGTGTGTTTTTTTTCAGTTACTTTTTGCTGCTACAGCTGTCAAAGGTGATCATCGTTTGGCATTGTTACACATTTATCTTGTGTGTTACAGGTCTTTGAACTTCTTGAAACCATAGTCTTACCCAATCTGATTAAATGAAACCTCAGTGCATCACAACATTTTGCCATATCCTCTTGGATCTTATAACTGTTTCACTTTCTGGAAAATCAGTAGATATTTTGAAGAAATGTTGTATTGCTATTTTGGGAAACTTTTTAAAAAGCTTGTTCATTTAATTACTAAAGATGGGTGTAATTGTACTGTTTTGCCACCTTTACTGTCCCTTGAACGTTAATTGGATTTATGGTGCCATCATCACTCTTTAATGACTCACCTGCTGTTCACTGGGTGACCTGTCTGCTGTGCCTATTAGAAGACAAGCCTTGGCTTGTTTGTGTTCAAGAGGTACTTTTCAGATTTGCACCAGCAGTGTTACTCTAAGCTTTGTCCTGCTGGGCCATTTGCCCATTTCACATGTGGCCATTGAAGTCATACTGGTTTGTTATCCTGTGCTGTTATTTCATCTTGCTCCCCCTTAGGAATTCAATTTTCCTTTCTTTGCTAGCCCTTGTGACATAGCCACGTATATGCACAGTTATATATATGTTTATATTTATATGTATTTTATGTAGTATACCTATTACCAGGGCTCTAACTTGTTCTTATGGAGTCAGCTGCATGTTCCTCTCCTCTTAGCACTTTTATTTTCTCCAAAGCAGTCTCCAGCACCTAGAAGTTTAAACCTTCCTTGCTCACTCAAAGAAGTGAGTTTCAGCACTCTGTTCATTTTGTCTGTTTGAGCCTGCATCCTTAAATTGGAGCATTTATAAGAAAACAGGCAGTGAGAGAGCTTCTTCTAAGACTATATGTAAACTTCCAGGCCATTCCCTATTCATAACTCTGCATTACTAGGCGTGATATGTAAGTCAGGCTTCCTCCCTAGCACAATGGCCGAAGTGTCTAAATGGCTCTAGGACAAAGCGTCCTAATTATGTGCCCAACGAGTATTCACAGAAGACACTCTGAATCCAGCCTATTGAAGTTTTTCCCCGTACCATAAAACCTTTATATAAATATTCATAAGAGGGGGGGACAGGCAGACATGCTTCACAAGCTGCTAATTAACGCCTTTACCCATGGTTTTACTGCTCTACACCTAAACCGAGGACAGGCTGTTTATCAAGGGCTTTGAGGATTTGGGGAGCCTGCAGTGGGAGTTCAGTGTTAAAATCCCTTTCTGGTACTAATTCTTCACCCCCAAAGAGGCAAAACCTCTTAGTTCTGTTGGAAGCTGAGATCTGAAGCAGCAAAGAGTTTAGGTAGGTGAATTCCCAGTGTGGGAATGACTTTATCAGTCCTGGTGTAAATTCACAAGCTGCTTTAGTGCACTGAAACCTAAGTACAAGATTCAGGCATGCTCATGCTACTAACTTAACTTTCTATATACCTTTTTAAATAATGTTTTCTGGATTCTAGTTGCTGTTAATTAATGGAGCAATTAATTATTAATTGGTTATAAAAATAATTCAATCCTGGTACATGAGTATGTCAGCATGTTTTTCTATTATGTATGTTGTATTTAATTTATTCACATTTCAGTGTTTAGTTTGTAATACAAATTTGCCTATGAATCACTGTAACATTCCAGGCTACCAGATTTTCATTTCAAAGATTTCATTTCTCACTATTAGAAAGTCACAGTCAATTTGCAGTTGGTTATTGAGTGTTGACAGCTGACTGCCACAAGTATGAACTTTCAGTTGTATTGAGCTAATGGGAGCCTAGGAGGAGTGCTGCAACAGGATTCTCAGTTCAAACTGTGTTACACTCTCAGTGTAGGATTGCAAGTAACAAGAGGTCAGAACCTCCATTTTGTGGTTCAGTGCACAAATTAAGGCTTTTCATGGAGTGCCACCACCACCTGAGACCTGTGAAAATGCTTTTTACTGCTTTAGCTAAAGATTGGATTGTATGGGAGAATGGTTATTGCAGGAAGGTGAAGTTTGATGTTACAGTGATTTTTTCAGACCAAGTTTCTATCATCTTATAGGGCTATTATTTCCACATTTTGGATCTAATCTTACTTAACTCAGTTTGTCTCCTTACAGAATTCAACAGGCATTAGTACTGAAAGAATATAAACTAACAAAATAATGCTGCAGGTTTGTTTTTCTGATGAATCTGCATAGTCTGCTATTACTATTACGTAAAATCTGCATAAAGTAGATGTTAGGAGGATGGGTAGGTGATGGTTGTGTGGCACTGTGTAGTGGTTTTGTGTTCTATCTGCATTCATGTGGGCTTTATAGCTTCCCAGTAAGATTTACTGTCCCAGTCCAAGGTGAAGAGTGTATTGATCAAATACAAATGAGCAAGATACATGACTATATAGATCATGCAAATTATCTGATCAAAACATCTCACTCTCTACTTCCAAATATTATTAGTATCTGAATTCCAAAATTGTCTTTGAAGTTCCAGTTTTGTGGGTGATTGGTACAAGACTAGAATGAGATTCCTATTTCCTTCATGGTGCTCTCTTGGGCATAAACCATGAGACAGAATTTGACTCTAAGCTGTATCAAATGGTAACTACAGAGTAGAAAACAAGTTACTGAAGAGAATTTAAAATGAAGAAATGTGAAGAAAATAGATTTTAAATCAGCCTGACCTTATTTTGTTTGATATCCCCTCCCTTTTTTTTAATTAAATCTATCAGAAAAGAAAAAATCAGTTAACAGTTTTTCTGTAGTTAGCTACCGTAAACAATCACCTCCAGGAACAATCAGTATACTATGTTGTTTTCAGCAGTCTGTGAAAGTAAAAATATTGTTCTGCAGAACAATACACCATATTTGTGTATGTTGATGAAGTAGGGGACCAGGTACTGAGCATTTGCTTTTTAAAACACGAGTAAAACGTGCTGGTGAGTAAAAGCCTAATGTGAGCTCTAAGTGCCTGGATTGTATGAAAATACAGCAGTGGTGTGGCACTCTACCTATATGATGCAGGCGTTGGCAAAACACAGAGGAAAGCCTAGACCATCCTCTGGAACTTCAAGCCTTCCCCTTTTTTTTGGTGCTCTGTCTTTTACTTCCCAAAGCAATAATGAAAAGCTAAAACAATGTCATTTAATCTGTCCATATTGACTTAAAAATTTTTGAAATTAACTTCTGAATAACAGCTGAAGTGGAATGATAAAATGATATTCCACCAAAAGCAGAGGCCATAATAATTAAACTTGGGACTGTGTCCTTGGCAGCTGTAAAATCTGGATGAGGATTATGGGAGCCTCAGCCCCATCCAACAGCACCAGACCCTCATCAGTCAGCCCCTTCCAGCTGCCACTGTCTCTGAGCAAAGCTCAAGGATCTGGGAAAAACTCCAGCTGAGTGGACTAAATTTTTTTTTTTTATGATCTATGTGACATGAACTTAGTTTTCCAGTAATTTCCTGGTTTAGGTTGTGCCATAGAGGTTAAAGTCAATATACATTTCAAACATATTGTGGTGAAATCTCACTTAGAGATTGTACTGAGACTACTTAGTCAACAGGTGTGGTTTGGCCTATTCAGCAGTGAGTTTCCAAAGGCTTTTGTAATTTTATACAGCACGAGTCAGACTGAAAAGTAACACTTGGGCAAAAGACAGACACCCAAGTCCTGAAAATGCTGAGAAATGGATGCCTGACTTTACAGATACTTTACTTCTTCCCCTGGAAGTCTCCAGAATGCTTAAAATTCTGCTTTAGAGTTCACCAAGAATTTCTTAGTCTGGATAGCATGGAGCAGCCTGCAGTCTATTTCATATCTAAACCGTATTTCTAATTTTAAAAATTACTCACCTTTCAGGCACTCTTTAAAAATTAAACATTATCAGAGTAGGTTAAAAGGCATGTTTGTACTGTTAAGTTCCGTGTAATGTGTTACTGACACTAAATCTCCTTTTCGCTACTTCCTACTGGCTTGAAAACTCCATGAACATCAGGATACAGATTCTTTTTCCTCTCACTGGGGAGAAATATGTGAATCTATGGGGCCATTGCTCCTTAAGAGCACCCAAAAGGCACCTGCAGGGGCAGAGGGAAGATACTGCCCTGTGCTCATGGTGAGGGGAACAGAGGACCTGTGGGGTAAAAGGCAGCCCAGATTTTGGTTCCTCACCTCTGTGTATTGTGAAATACAGTATTATGAATTAATTTTAAAATAATTGCATTATTCTGATTATTTTCTGTGATCTCCCTTATGCCACTATATTAATAATTCTGCTGCATTCTCGTAAAAAAGAAAATTATTAAAAAATCATAACACAAACCCATAAGTTGCCTGTCTGTGTTTTGACTTTGGTTTGTGTTTCTAGTGTGCCAGTGTTTGTCACATTTTTCTCTGGTATCTCTATCAGTAATGAGACACTGTTTTCTTTTACATATGATGTGTATCTGTGATGAGTTGCAATAAGGAAATGGCGAAAGGAAAAGAGTAAACATGAGATTTAAAACATGATGTTCTCATAAGGAAGAGCAATAAGTGTGTGTATGTATTTATATACCCCTTTTTGATAAATCCTTATAAATGAGCATTTGTCTGGACATATTGATGCAAATATATAATATACCTGTTAGGATTTGTCAAAAAATGGCAGTTTGTATATTTGATTATGTGTTTTTATTTGTTTTGTTTTCACTATGTTCATATATTTGTTATGAAATAGAGACAGATCTTTTTAGAGGTATGCAGTTGGTATTGGGTTTTCATTATGTGCTTTGGGATTTTTCAGTCTTGATGTTGTGGTGTGCAGTTTCCTCAAGGGAGTAGAATGATGCTGGTATTGTTTTATAAAAGGTATGTGGAATAATCCCTAGACTTATTTGAATACTTATAAGAAAATCATTCAGGACAACCTCTCTCTTCCCCATGGTTATTGAAAAGTAATTTCATTGAGACTGTAATATGACTGGAGGGATAAGGGTTGAGTAGAATTTGCAATTCCAGCGTGAAATAAATGGGAAGGGAAAATATATAATTATTAATTCCTCCTGAAAAGGATATCTTTCTCTCAATACCCCCTCCACCAACATCTTCAAAGGATCCAGTCTAAGACTGTTCATTCAGGTCCCCAAGATGATTTTAGCTATTTAAATATTCCACAAAAGACAGTTTCTAACAGCTTGACTTCACAGTCCCTACTGTGCTAAAAAAAGCATTTGTTTCAGTAAATGCTCCTTTGAGGTGACTTACATAAGTTCTACTCTCAAGAGTTTTAGAGAAACATTGCCAAAGATTTAGAGCTTTACTGGTTGGTAGCTGCTAATATTAACAGGCAGAGAGGTATTGAAGAAATGTAGTAATATTAAAAAAACAACTTTCCAAAATCTACTTAATTGTGAACTCTGGGATTTTGGAAAGAGGAGTTAAATTTGTTTTATTTTTCATTGCATTTTTATTACAATGTTTCTTGTTTTCTGGAAAGGGAACTGTGTATGTTATTACGCTTAGCTGTGAAATATAAGAAGCAAAGCACGTATTCTTCATTCCTAGTTATATTTATTGCAGTACTTGACACATGATTTTCCTAGAAAGTGGGATAATTTAGGTTATTTGAATACCTAGAATGTTGAAGAGGATTCTGTGAATCAAATTGAGTTACCCCTACTATTTATTTGTTTAAACAAAGTCCAGTTGTGTTTATCTCTTTCTTACTTCTCTGATACTGCTGTAAGAGAAATAAATTAATTTTGAAATCAAATGCCTATAGTTTCCCTGACTTGATTCAATTCTTGTTTGTTCATGTCTGGTCTGGATTTATTTTTTATTTGTATGATTCCATGAATTTACATGTGCTGTGTTAAAAGACTCTCTGGATATGGGGAAAAGAATCTGGGTAGCAGCAAAGTTATAGAAAAGTGTGTCTTTGAAATCACTCCTTGGTACCTGCTTCTTTTGAATATCATTTTCAATTTCTACCATAAACACAGCCTTGCCTCAGTTCATACACGGGACAATGGTGTAACATTTCTGGGGGAATTACAGTCCTCTTAAGTCCTTCCTGGTTTGGGCTTTGAACATTATTTTTGGGTGCTTCAGCAGCAATCAATTCCAGTAGTTTTGCAGGGCTATCTCATTCTGTAGGTCCTCAAATTACTGATAAATTTTTGTGTTTAGCCCAAGGGCTTCACAGGCACTTAATTTCAGTCACCTGTGCCTGTTCAAAGATGAACACTGGTAAGTACCACTCTCCCATTTAAAAGCTGCCCTGTTACCTTGGTCTCAGTGGGCAGACACTTGAATGCTACGTCAGTGACCAGAGAAGCCTCAAAGCTTGCTGCAGGTAATGCTTCAGCTGCTGTCCAGTGGCTGCATTGGCGTCTGAAATCTATCAGAACATTTGGGCGTACAAGGTCCCAAGTGGATGGACACATCTGACATTTCCTGCTACTTTGCCTGTAGTCAGAGTGAAGGTGGCAGCTCGTAATTTAATCATGTTGAATCATACCCTTGAGTGTCCCTCTCAGCTTCCACTGGCTGCTTAGGAATTTCAGGGCCTCTCTAAACCTCAGCACATAAAATTCTGGAGAAGTAGAACCTAAATTGGTCAAACCAGCGTCCTTGTCACGTTTGCATAGAGAAATGTGCTGGAAAATTGAGATTAAATGTGATTTATAAACCTTAGCTTACGACATAGGTATTAAGATTTGTAATTCCTAGCACTATTCACTGTAAAGTTGTGACAGGTGAACTAAGAAGCATGCCCATTAATGCTCTGGTGCTTAATAGTAGCTACTTTTAAATTAAAACAGTCAATCTTCTACTTCTTCTTCTAATTTTTTTAAATTTAAACACAATTTGTGTTAGTAATAAACAACAATGGCCAAATTGTAAGAAGAGTTTTATTTTGGCTTTATATTTAGTGCAGGAAAAGTCTCACTTGTCAATCTGTAGTGGAATGAGCAGCCTACACTCAAGTGTGTTGGAGGGGACTGACTCTTCTTTGTATATACCCAATAATGTACCAAAGCCTGAAATAAGCCTACAGAGAAGAAACTGGGAGTAAAAAAAAGATTTTTAAATTTCACTAAGGGTGTGAGAGTTCTCAAGCAGGTCTTGGCAGAGGACTTGGACACTTTGGCATCCAAGAATAAAGACGAATATCATATATTTGACAAAGAAAGGATATATGAAATTGTAGAGGTGGATTATTAAAGTAGTTTTTGTGTTTTTTCTGAATTTTGCAGATGGTATTATATAATTAAATACATTCATAAGAAGAGAGATACCTTACTCAGGCAAATGTAGATAATTCTGTTAAAGGGATTTATAGTTAGCTACTGTCTTTTAAAACTTCAAGACTGTTAGCAGGTTGTGCTCTGAATCTTATAATTTCCTCTGCCAGTATAAATCAAGAGTGATTTCAGTTGAGGCAATGAAGCTACACCATCATAAGGTTGATGAAAGATATAGATGTGGATCCTGTGACCTTCTTGTCAATGAAAGAGGCTAAAATAAGTAAATTAAAATTGTTGAAGAAGCAATCCATTTTTCATCAGATGTGATTTTGCAGTTTTTCTCTATCTAATGTTCTTAGAAGCAGAACATGCATAATGAAACTGTCCAATCTATTTAATTGTATTCTTGTCATATTTGACAAGCACTGAGCATCTCTTTTGTTAATTACATGTAGCTTCTTTTTTTAAAAATTATTTTTATGCCATTTTTTCAGTTTATCTTCCTCTCTTTGTCTTCTCTGCAGAAATTTTTTACCACTTCTTAGCCACTTGCCATGCAAAAATTCTCTTTCAGCTACCCTATATAAGCATTGCTATTACCATACAATTTCAGTTTGTTCTACAATTCCTTATTCTTCTCCAGTGAAGATGTGTATATCTTAATCTACAAATAAGCCTGGTAACCTGTCTCTGATAATAACCAATGCCAACTGACAACACAAGTGGATTAAAAGAGGGCAAATATGCAATGAGAATTTCCCTGTATAATCCTCTCAATTTCATCAATGGACTTAGTGAGCCAGAAGTGGTGTCACTATGTTTAAGAAGTGTTTGTGGATTTCTCCTTCACAGATTTTTAAATCATTTCCAAACCTGTATAATCCTCTGATATTCATAGCTTCCCTCTCTGCCATCAGTAATACCAGTGTACATAGCTGAGCTCTCATGAGACACAATTTGCTTGAAAAAACAGCTTCTGTATTTCTCAAAGAGAAAATTATCACATTTTTCAGTGACTGCTCATCCTTGCTGGTATTCTGAGAGTTCCTGTGCACTTCCTTGGCCTAAGAACCATGTATTGAATCTTCCCCTTGTAAATTGGAATTTTAATAACAACAAAGCCTTTATCTTCATGACTCTAATACGTTGCCATTATCCACTTATACCAGATCAATGCTAATGACTTTAGAATCTATCCTCTTTGCTCTCAGATTAGATTTTAGGAGGAAAATATTGAATGGACCATGTCCAGGACAACATTGTGTTTGTGATCTAGATGTGTAGTTGATAATATCTACCCATACTGTACACACAGAACATCAGTGTCCCATTTGTAGATCTCACTAACACTTACCTAATGTGTACCAGTTCCCATAAATGAGTCATTCTGGGATCAGAATCTCATAAATGCCAGCTCCACTGCAGGTGCAGCTCACAAGTTTGGGCTGAGTGGAGGTAAATCTTTGAGGAGGTTGTCCCTTTTTCCTCTTGAGTCTGGCTGCTGGTATGTCTTGACACTGCTGTGGCACAAAGGACATAAAGGGTGAAATTACAGCATCCTGGTATAAATGTGAGTCCCAGATTATGCCTGAGATTGTATCCTTTGTAGCCAAGCAGCAGGCTGAGTGCAGCATCCCCAGTGTCTGAAGCACTGTCCTTAGAAAGCCCTTTTTACCAAGGCTTAGGAGAGAGTGGTGGATACTTAGGGCTTGTTGCTTCAGCATCTCTGAGAGGAATTTCTCCAAGAGTATTCAGAGGTTTAGCATCCCATTTCCTCTTCTCTGACTTATTTTTCTGGCACAGAGTGTCAAATGAAGAGGATGTCCCTCATAGACAATTCTTTCTATTAATCATTAAAGCTGTTAATTTTTCACCTTTAGATGTGCATAAACATATTGAAGATTAGAATGTTTCGTTCACAGCACTAAATCAAAAGCAACTCAACTGAGGCCAGTAAGTACAAAAGGAATATCAGGCTCAGGTCAGAAAGAAAATCTGGTTATTTATATGTTTTAAACAGGAAAAAGTATCCACAAGGTCTTATTACTCCTAGCACTATGCTTTAACCAGAGATCATGTTCTCTCTTTGCCCTTGTGACTGAACATGAGACAGGGTCAGTCACAAATCAGTCAGTCCTGCTACCCATGAATAGCAGGGGAGCATTTGCCACCATTATTTCTGATTTCATGGGCCTTGGGCACTGTGGCACATACTGTTTCAACTGAATATAGAAAAGAAACAAGTCTTTCAGCCTCACACAGAAACATTTAACTTTGAAGGAGGGTAGTAAAGGGGAAGGGGAGGCATGTCTCCTTAAATGGTGTAGAAAGATAACCATAAAACTGTTTAAAACATGATCCCAAACCCAAGCTGCCCTGTTCTGTGAATAAATCAACAATTTATTGAAACGTGTTCAATCACTTCCTGAAGAAAAGAATATTTAGTATTTTTTTGCTTCATAAAGCAGTACCTCATCCAATAAAATTCAAAGTATTTTAGGCACTGGCTGGAGATGTCAGTCAGTGTCACAGGAGTCATGTGGACTGTCAAGCTGATCAAGCTCAATCATTATCAAAGATTTACGTATAAAACCACAAACTTCACATCAGTTTTACCTTTTTTTTGTGAAGATATTCTCCCATGTTCTTTTACATTAAATGCAAGGAATTTAAATACAATATTTAAACAGAAGTATCTGCTGTCATATATCATCAGCAAAAGGGATGTCGATTTTTAAACTTTAAATAAAATAAAAAAAAAACTAAAAAATAAAATAGTTTCCTTCCAGCTGGTCTCTACACTGTTAGCTGTTTAACACTGACAGCCATAGAATGCATAGTTGTGTTTCCCAGGGCAATTTACACCAGCAGCTCAAGGAACAATTGCTGCATGGCTTGTCCTTGCACTCACACAGCACTTTCCTCTGCCACTCCTGCTAGCTATGAATCTTCAGTCATTTCCCAGATGAAATTTGCTTTTCTTCCCCAGTTTTGCCTCATATTTAGAGGGTAAATTAGAGACAAGACCAAAAGCACTGAGAGTCCCTACAGCTGCAAGAAGGTTCATGGCTGTGAGTGTGCTGTGGAAGGGCTGTGGGCACACAGCTGGTGAATAACAGAGGAAAGAAGGTGTATCAACTCCTGACACCTCCTGGAATCTTTGAAGACTTTCTGTAAGATTTACTGGGTCTATAAGTGTGTAGTGCACCAAACAAAGAGAACCTTGCCCTGTTTTTTTCTTATTCATTAAAACTATCACCCATTGTTCATCAGAACTCCCTCTGAAATTTAAAAAGTGGAGGGAAGCTCTCATGCCAAGCCCTGCTTAGTTTACATGTGACTGATCAACTGACTGTGGGAAGTAACAATCAGGAGGACAATGGATAAAGGAAGAAACTAGAGAGCTGTGAATCACAACTTACACAGCTTTCTTTTCCATAATTAATTGAAGGAGCAGGTGCAGTGCACATTGACTTGGAAATGCGGTCCAAAGACAACATGGGTGCGTGTAGGGCCTTTTCCACTGCCCTGACTTACCTGTGAGGTTTGATCTTAGTCACAAGTGAATGTTGTGAATTGTTACAAGGGATAGTTTGGGGTTTTTTGACAGGGAGGGTGAAGGCAAAGAGAAATATGTTAAAGGAAAATCACATCACATGGAGGAGGCAGAAGTCTGGTGAAGTTAATAAAACATGGACTTCAGATAGGTAACAGAAAGTCACTGTAACACACACAGACATGTGTAAACTTGCAAATAGGAGTTATGATTTAACATCCTGTAATCAGTACTACATTTCTACGTGAAAGAAAATGAAATGGGTGTTATGAAACTGTTTCATTAAATTATTTTTTCCAGAGTATGAACAGAATTCTATGGCATTTTCTCAAGGAAGTAATCTATACATGTGTTCAACATGCTCAAGGGCAAATATTTCTCAGATAAGTTGTACTGTACTTCTCTAGAACAGTAATGAGATTGGTTAACATTATGGCTCTTGAAATGATAGTCTCAAAAACCCTGTATTTGCAATTTACATGCTTTAGTAATTATTCAGGGACATAGTCATCTATTTCCCCTATATCACTGTGTTGCTAGAATTGCCCTAGAACTGGCATAAAAAGAATAACAGTGAAGGTTATCCAGTACTCATAGTAAGTCAATGACCATTTATGCAGTTAGATATTTCTCTCTAGAAAAATATAGCATCATTTAAAAGTAAGTAGTATCTAACCTTCTCTCTCCATCAAATTTATGGACATATAAAAGTAATCTCACTTTATCTATAATTATGGCAATGATAGAGCACAATGAAATTATATTTTAGAATATTTTATTGATTATCTTTATCATTTATCTTGTATCAGCAGTACAAAGTTACAGAAAACATGTAAAGTCATGACCACAATGAAGCAAAAGTTTAACTCTCATTGATGTTCTAGTTACCTAGAATGGTTCTTTCTAAAGGGCATCTGTCTTCATGAAAGAGGATTTCTTCATGGGAGAGTTGTATAAATTTTAAAAGAGGAGGAATGGTTGTGGGAAGGAAGGATTGGAAATCTTCTGTTTGCTTTGCTTGTGTCCTTAATATGCTACAATTTTAATGATACTTATATTCTGTTTAACCAGTATTTACCATTTCAGGTCTAAGATAAGGACAAAGTAAATTATTCATCAGTAATTAAAACAGTGATTATCTTGTTAGAGGAAGCATGTCATCAACACTTCAAGGTCCTGTTAGGCCTCTGGTTTTAATACTGTAATTTCATTACTATTTTTCAGATTTGGTGTACGGATACTATAGACAACAGCGGAAATTGATTGAAGAGATTGATTGGTCATATACAGGTAAGCAGAACGGTCTATTGAAAAACTTCACTTCAATATTTTCATGTTCATTGTTACAATTTTAATAGCCTCATGTGTCTGTATACCACTTGCCATATGCCTAAACGATTGCTAAAGTGTAGGAAATGGAATCTGAAAAATACAGGAACTTTACAATAGAAGAGCATTTTCATCTATTTAGATTTGTATTTTAATCTACTCAGTAATAGATTACACCTATTACTTTTGGAAAGAGGAAGTCCTCATCCTTAAAACTTCAGTCTGAGACCTGACTGATTTGAAGGCTGGACCAGTAAATTGTTAGGTGCTCATTTATTACCTGAACGTTAGTGTTCTAGCAAATCTGAAAAGCAGACAGAAAGGCTGAAACAAGGCACTATACTGCATATGAGCCTCTACCCTGTGCTTCTGAGCACTTGAGCATCCTTTCCAAGTCTCACCCTGACTCTCCTAAAAACTCAGTCAGTTTGTCTCTCTCATTTGCATAAGAAATATATACCCTGAAATTCTGCATGACCATTGCCTCATTAAAGAAGAACAATGGGAAATTCACAATGAGCCTCTTAGATTCTTGTATATATGTCAAGTACTTTCAGTAATACTGAAAAGGTAATTTTGTCCTAGGTGTCTTTTGCCCAACATGTAGGAAGTGACTTCTTTTGGATGTGTGTAGATTCTTCAATTGCTTAAATTACTATTTCAAAAACATCAAACTATGAAAAACAAGGACTGTCAAATTTCAGTCTTTCATAAATTGGATTCAAAATATATTCCTGTAGTTAAAGAAAATTACACCATTCTTTTTATTTCTCTCACTTTCTCATTTTCAAGACAGATTTTATCTTCTAGTGTAAAACATATCTAACAAGTTTTAGGCCTACAGAGAATTGAAACAGACTAGTCATAAACCCTTCAAAATTAGATTCGTAATGAAAACTCCCACTTACACAGCTTGTAGTGCAAAATTCAAGCATAAGATCAATCAATACAGTATTTCATGTTCAAAGTCGATCCTTTTTTTAATATTGCAGTTAGAGGACTGCAGGGATAAACCTCCTGAATTCCTGGTGACCAGAGGATAGAAAATGGGGTTTGTTTAGGATATCAGAGAATATAGCTCTTCCCTAGGCTGTACAGAGCACCCATGCATTGTGCAGCTGCTGCAGCGTCCATAGGTTGGTATTGATGGTATTTTGTATGGAAAAATAGCACAGACTTGGCATGTTAGATGATCCATACCTGTTGTTTCTCTCCATTAATGTGTGAGGTACCTGTGTGTACTCATCTCAAATCTTATGCTTTGCTCTAGTGACTCAACTGTTGGCAAAGCCTTTCTCCCCATTCAGACCCATCCAGGAGCCCTCCTGAGCGCTGTGAGCCCTGCCCAGCACCCTGCTGCTCCTGCAGCCTCCTGCCCAAGGTGCATCCTGCCCTGCTCCTGCTGCCTCACCAGGCCCTCTGCTGCACGAGCTCTGTGTGCCTGTTGGAACCCAGGGAAGCCAAAAAACTTCTCCTGATCTTTTAGGGACATATTTTGTCCCTAAAGCTCCCCAAAAAGGCTTAACCTATGAACTAAGCCCGTGGGAAAAACTCCCCCCTCTTCTGGATGAGCTGAAAGCACCAAAGAAATGAAGAGATAGTTGTTTAGAGCACCACAGAAAATGGGTTTGTAGTTTTAGGTTTTGCCCTATATATTAATATGGGGACAATATGGAGAATTCAGGGTGTTGGCCTCTCCTTCTTCTTCTTCTCCTTCTTCTTCCTTTCTTCTCTGACCTAAGTTCCTATGATTTAGTGATTGGTAGAAAGAATCTAGTGTAGAAGAGACATAGTAATAAAATTGATAGATATTGCTTTTAAAGACAAAATAAAATACGTAGAATTTTCCTATTTGATGATAAGAACTATATAAATTCTCTGCAACCAGCCTCTGTGGCCATTGTGCACCTGGAAGCAGCAGAGAGGCTTTGATAAGATATAACAAACAAACCTGAAGCAGCAGAAAAGTTTCTTCGTTTTTTTTCCTGACGTGAGAGATTGAGAAGAGAGGACTCGGAGCACAGTGAACAACACAGAGCCCCTCACAGGGGCCACATCATGTCCCCCCAGCATTCTTAACACAGCTGACTCCAATCCTGGTCCAAAGCTTTTGGGAAAGGCTGCATGTAAATCAGGCACTCGGAGCTTAGGACTAGCAACTGTGTTGTGAGCTGAGTGTTATGGGATGCTGTCCCATTCCACTATAAGAAGGAGCCAGGAAGGATTCTTTCAGTAGATTTTCTGACAAAAAGTTAAGCAAAAATTTTCTTTACCCCATTGGGAAAAATGCTGGGGCATATATGTATTGATCCCTCTCAGATGCTTTGCTGGAATATCAGGTAATTGGTGCATGACATAAGGAGGAATACACAAATTCAGTTTTCCCTAATAAAAAGACAGTCTTCCTGAACGTGAATAAAAATTACATATTTTAGTATTGTGTTTTGGAAGCACAGAAGTCTAGAGACTGAAGTGTATAGGTTTTGATCTCCTTCTTGAATGATTTTATTCCTGAGGCAGGCAATGTTGGGTGCTGTATGCATAACCCATGTACCTAGCACAGGCTTATGGTTGTGAGGCACAGACCAACATGCACCTTCCTGAATGGATGAACTACGCTTTGCCAGTACATTTTTTCCTCAGACACCAGTTATATTCCTCTGTCTTATAACCTGCTCGCTGAAAGACTGAAAGTGAAAAATTTCATTGAAAGTGAAAAATCAGACTCAACGTGCCAATGAAGTGTTTTGAATGGGCCTGGGGATCCTGCAGCTGTAGAGTTTAATCCACCATGGGTAAGAGAAAGCCAGCTGGTTTGGTAAATTAGCCTGAGTTTGAACAGATGTAATTCTCTATATCAATAAGAAGTTTCAGATACATTAGCCACAGTGGGTCAATACACTCCTTTGCCAGGATGGTGAGGTGAAAGTAAAATGCAACTAGAGAGTCTCACCTGTTAAAATCATCCCATTTCTGGGGGTGAAGTTTCATAATAAAGCAATTTCACACACTGGAAATTAATGTGAGTCATCATAAGGTTTTGACTCTTGGGTAAATGTATAACAAAATCATAAATGCTACTGGAAACATTTTGTAATACTTCTAAGGGCTCTGTTTCAAGCCATGGACAAAGCCTGCATTTGCAAGTATTAATTTAATTTTTTGTGTCCTGACTTTGCATGTATTTGCATAAACAAATACAGTGTTAAAGAACTGGAAGGTGCAAGTTTTTGTTACAGATGCATCCAATTTTTTCTGGAACAAGGGGTTCCTGAAGCTAGCCTATTTGCAAAAATTATTTTAACAACCTTTCATTGTATTTTTCATTTAAACAGTCATAGAAATTTAAAAAAATATCATTAATATTTTCAAAGGATGCCATATGGCAAAAAGTGAATCCAGCCATTTTTTTTGTTGTAGAAAAATGCAGTGTACTGTGAAAATTAAATTCCCCTAAGTCATTTTCTTACCAATTGATAAACCAAGATCATTTAGACAATATTTAACTGTACCACTAAGTTTAGTCATTCATGTATTATTTCAAAGCATAAAGAAAGTAATATGAACTTCAGTTACTTTCTGTCGTAAAGGTGAAAGCTTAAATATTTTTGATGCTTTGCTTATCTGTGTTGTTTTTGGCAGGAAGAATGATATAATGATGTTTTCTGGTTCTGATGTTTGGGGGTTTTTTTAACATGGCTGTTTGATGGTAGTCCATGAAAGATCCAAGTCTAAAAGTTCACATGTAAAACTGGCAATTGATACCATAAAAAAGACTTTTTTCTTCCCCAGTGAAATGTCTTTTAGTTGAGTTTCACTCTTGGGATTTTCGTTCTTGTTCACAGCAAACAAGTTATGTGCTTTAGGGAAAAAAAAACAGCTGAAATTTGTTAAAAGCAAGAGATTCTAAACAGTCTTCCAGGAATTACTAAAGCTGGGGGTTTTAAACACTTTTAGAAATTGAATGTACTGTGTAAATGCATACCATAGTCAGATCAGTGTTCTTTGTCTCACCATGTAGGAGTGTTATGTTTAGCCTGTGCTGCCGTTTATTATGTGATATGCTGTTACACAATTGCCTTATAAATATTGGCAACTCTGATCTTGAGGAAAGGGTAATTTTGGTATAAATTGATTGGTCTCCTGGTATTCAAAGAATATTTTTATTATTTGCAAGTAGAATCTGAATAATATTTACTTTTTCTCTGGAGAGAAGCATTATGGATCGCAGAATCGCAGTATAATGTAGGTTTGAAGGGGTCCTTGGATGTGGGTCCAACCTCAGCTCAAAGAGGAACGAACTTCAAAGAGGAAACGGGGATACTATTGAAAATCTCCAAAGCAGGAGATGCTGCAGTTTGGTCAATGTGTTCCACTGTTATTCTGAAAACACTTTTTCTTTACTCAGCTGCGATATGTCTTATTGCATGTGGCCATTGCCTCTCTTTGCACTGCTCTGTAGATTGCCTTTACAGAGCAGGAGACTTCAGCTAAGCTCCCTCTCTCAGCTGAAGCTTCATCAAACTCAGGTGCCTCAGCCTCTCCTCCTACATGATGTACTCCAGGCCCCAGAACATCTCAGTGGCCCTTAGTTTGTAAATATCCATCTTATACTGGGTTCAGGAGGAAATCAAAACTGGGCTCTGCATTCTCCATGTCACCTCACTGGTGTGCCGTAGAGGAAAAAAGTCACTTCCCTCATCCTGCTGGCTGCAGTCTTGCTAAGGTAGCCAAGGACAGTGTTTGTCTTCCTGACTGCAAAGGCACACTGTTAACACACACACGATTCATTGTCCATCAAGATTATTAATTATGATATTTACAGATAATTTTTAATATCTGGTGTTTCTCAGTAGTAATGTATAGTGATGATACACTTCTGGTGCTTGCACCAATACTTCAGTAACAGTGCCTGAATGTAATGATTTCTTTGTTTCGTTCCCCTGTTGAACTAACTGAACTAATCTTGTTAAACCTGAAATTGTTACCTTTTTGTATCTGATTCAACAGCCTCCTGGGGATATAACCCTAGTTTATGATTCCCATTACTATTGCTACACGGACAAAACTTTAGGGTTTTTTTGCAAGTGCTATAAATTTGCAATGATTGCTTTAAATCTTCATGCCTGTAGTTTGGCTCAGAAATTAAAATAGCCTTTGTTTTCAGTGGTACTGAGAAAATGCAATTTTCTTTCTTGCCCAAACAAGATCTAATATTTTAATTTCAAATGTTCTATCATATTTAAATACTGAGGAGATTCTATTTCAAAGTCACTGCTCATAAAGTTTATGGAAAAGTATGTTGTTGCTTATATCCATAACAATGTATGGGTGTATTTCAGTTCTCACTCAGTCTAAAATGTGAAGAAGGATCTGCACTATCTCAGCTGTGGCTCAACAGAATGATTTTAACATTGGAAGCTAATTCTGCTTATTCTGTAAAATGTCTGCTGCTTCTGCTACCCCCCCCCCNTGGTCCAGGTAAAGTGGAAAATTTGAGGCTTTCCCCTCATCCTCACCCTGTCTCCATGTTCAGCAGCCATCTGCTGGGAGCATGGGCGAGGTCGGGCATGCCGGTGCTGCTCCCTGCCCTGCAGCTACAGTGAGGGAGAAGCTGAGTTTGTGTGAGTGTGGGCACGGTGTGTGCTCCCTGTGAGACTGCTCCAGGAGCAGGGCAAAGGGAGCCAGCAGGGAAGGGCAGGGGTCTGGCTCCTGGCCATCACCTCCCAGGCGCAGCATGATAGGTGAGGCATTTTCTGAGCCAAAAGCCTGTGTGGGAGAGTGGGACGCACCAGCAGGAGCCTACTGGAGGCAGCATCCAGGAGCTGCCAGCTTTAATGGACAGTTCTACCAGACGAGGCTGAAATATCTCCAAGAGAGCCCTGGCCAAGAGCTGATGAAACTTTCTGTTTTCAGTGGCTTGATAAAACTGTGTTCTGGGGAGATGATGCATACCAAATTAAGTTCAGGTTTTTTTCCCTGCTGAGTAACTACCATGGCAGTATCAGTATAACTTCATGAGAAGATCCAGTCTTTTTATGACCTCCTGAGAAATACATTGTTTTGTGCTTTGTATATAACCAGGTATAATAATGACTGATGTGCTGTATCCATTGTGGGTAATAAAGAAAAGCCTATGCTCTTGGGCTGTGTGGATTCCTTCAATAAAAGGTGCAGCATAAGAAATGACAATAACATTCTTTTATTAACTCATAGTAGTAGTTCTGCAGAGGGTCTTTTTTTTTTAGTAGACCTTATGCTTCAGAGGATGTCATACCTTTCCTTGCATGATAGCTCATTACATGTATTTATTACCCCCAGATCACACAATCACTCGTGCTTCCAGTCTTTTGTCACTACATTCACAGCATTGCTAATTAAAAAGCCCATTACACTGTTATTGTTTTTGGAAATTATGATTCCACAGCAAAAATTACGTAGTTAAGCATCTGTTTGCATCAGAGGGACAAGGTGTCTTCAAGCGAAAAGCCACAGGCTGGCATTTCTGACCATCAAGAAATTCCTTTTAAGATGTCTCAGTGTACTGAGTCAACAGCACAAAGCATGTTATTCAACACAAAGATGTCTATTCAGTATATTTGTGGATTTTGAATTAATATAAAATTATATAGTTCAGAAGTCTGTTTACAAGAAGCTTTGTTTTCAATGAAAAAAGCTGATCTTTGAGCAGTAGAAAGCTATTAGCAGCAAAGTAGAATATATTTAGCTTTCATTCAGTAATATTTCCAGGATAAACTGAGTGGAAAATATTTCAAGGGGTTTTGGGGGAGGAAGTAAGAGCATTGGACCCCAAATTAATGGAATTTTCAAAGTTGGATGCTTGTAGGACAGGTGTGAAGAACTGCATGTTGGTATTCATATTTGCCTCATCACTGCAAAATTACAGCATTTTTATTTCAATTAATATTGAAGTGATCAATTTGCCAAAGTTTCCTGGTAAGAAACTCAGACAAGACTGTTCCTTCCTCCATCTCAGTCCTTTAATGGTATAAATGAAGGAAATCACTGGGTCATTTTCACAAAGTGCAAAACAACTTTTTCTGAGTATCATCTAGATTTTTCAAATGTGAGTTTGGTTTCTGAAGTACAGAAGTAAAAGTGTGAGGTATTTGCATAGCGTGACACTGCTGCTATGCCAAGGTCTGTCCAGGGGTCAGAAAGATGTAGAACCTGCTCATTGAGTAAATGCATTTGGAAATGAAAAGCTTTTTTTAGGAGTGCTGTCTTTGGGAATATACCAAAGTGAAATGGAAAAAAAGAATTTTTAATATCTCACAGTAATATTAAGCCTCTTTGCCGTTCAAAATGATTGTAAAAGTATCCTTATGCACATACTACTGAATTATTTCTCAATTACAAGTGCGTTCAATCTATGCTGCAGTAGGAAGGTTGTGTTCTTGGGGACTACTTGCTTAACAAATGTGCAGATGATTACTTTGAGATCATCACCTCCATATAAAGATGATCTATGGATTTGTGAAGTTTAGAGCCAGCAAATAATTCTCACATTGCTTACGTTTACAGAAGGCCTTGTTTAATTATCTGCTACATGCAAATTGTTTGGGGCGTCCTTACTGACATTTTTACTCAAAGGCTATTCTGATGTATTTATAACAGGTTTTGTTTTTTCCTGATGAATTTAAGCCCCACTGATTTCAGTATGCACAGTTTGATAATACCTAATAAATAATTCCATTCAATTTACTGACAAATTTGAAGCCAATCCTGACCTTGCCATATTTTATTAGTTCAATAGATATCATACCCTTCTAGTCAGATTTTCCATGTAATGTTCTTTAACCTGTAAGTGTTAAAGCAGTCCACCAAAGAGCATGGCTAGAAAAGTCTGTGAGAGAAGAAAGATGAAGGGGACAAGGAAGGATCCTAGGCAGGAGGTGACAGTGGAGTGTGGCTTCTCTCTTGGCAGCACAAAGACCTCCTATAGGCTCAGGTGCCCCTGAGCACTGGAACGAGCTCCTCGGGGAAGTGGTCACAGCACCAAGCCTGTCTGAATTCAAGAAGCATCTGGACAGCACTCTTGGGCACATGGTGTGATTCTTGAGGTGTCCTGCACAGTGCAAGGAGTTGGTCTCAATGATCCTGATGGGTTCCTTCCAACTCAGCATATTCTGTTGTTCTGTGAAGCCACAGCCTCCAAAGCTCAGGGAGCGATGTGAGCTTGGCATGTTGCAAGTGAGCTTGACTTAGTTGGGGAAAGCATAGGAGGGGCAGCACGTGCTATTTCAGTTTCTAAATTCTGAATGCTAAATTACTGCAAATTACTGTAAACAAACTTAACTCAAATTTTTGTGCTGTACTATGGAATTTCAATTCATACGATTTCAATATTAACATATTCAAATGTTAAAACTTTTTTCCCACAAAAAAAAAATTCCGAAACTTTCCAATTTGAGAAACTAGGGAAACACATCAGCATTTCTGTCTTGGAATATTCAGCATTTGCCACTAGATTTATCAGTTGAACTGTTCCATCAATCATTCAATTGTCAGAATGACAGAATTTCAGTTCTGAGCATCTCTTCCAGCTGTTAAAAGTGCACAAGTCCTTTTTGTCTCTCTGCATACATATTTAGCTGGTTCCTGCTATGCTTCAGCAGTTGTACTTGCAAGAAACTCCATATAAAAGCTGTGATGGCCTCTTTCTTCTCTCTTCCTAAAGTTTTCTTTATAAAAGAGTAAACTGTGGCTTGATCTGCTGCTGCCTGGCATCGATCCTGTTTTAGGAGCCACAGAAAGAATTTGTTCTTTCATCCTTAATCATAGATGCTGCATTTGAAACCTAAGATGTTTTCCCTCTGTCAGTGGTTCCTCTGTGTGCACTTTATCTGATGAAAACTGTGTTAACAAGAGACGTTTTCAAAGGGTAGTTAAGAAAATTAAGATATTAAAAATGTAAAAGCGAAGAGAGGGATAAAGTGTTGAATGCTAGGAAAAGGAATCATTTACATGTCAGGACTTGGAAATTTGTTTCCCAACTTCTGATATTTCCCTAGCTGAGTAAGGAGTCAATTCAGGGCGTGGATGTGTGGCTATAGACTGATTAGAACTGTTTTTACTGGGTTAGTAGCATAAACAAGGCCACAACAACAAATATACGATTTTGTATTAGCCTGCATGAGTAACTGAAAGGAAAAACTGAAAAAAAATATGGTTGCTGGAGTATTTAGGAATACTGGGTTTATGATTCATAAATTCTTTTCTCCTGTTTCAGGACAGAGTGGATTTTCTGCCTGCTTGTACATGTTTTAACCACTTTGCCTGTACACAGCACAGTATGATCAATCTCTGTTATATTTTTTCCTGTTGTTTTTCAGGAAAGCAAATATTTATAGCCAGAGTTCTAGTCAGTGAAAAATCACAAGCTAAGAGGTTTTTTATTATTATTATTCAAATGTAATTTCTTGAAAGCTAGGTTTACAGTAGGGCTGTGGTGTGTGTGAAGAGAGGAACACTAGCACATTAACTGTTTAATCTGTACTTCACTTGTATCCAAAACAGATGGAAGGTGACCAGCACAAACAGGCAATAGATAATGTGTAATATACATTCTTAAGGGGCAGGACCATACTTTTAAAAAGGCAAGCATTCATTTTTTTCAGCTGTAAGTGAAAAACCACTTCAAACAGATTTGGTACATTATCTTGGCTAATCTTTACCAACACATTTAGCCACCAAGATGAGATCTGTTCACCTGCCAGTCCTAATGTGATGTGTATCTGATCAAAATGAGAGCAGTACTTGTACTCCTCTGTGTGAAAGCAACTGATGATAATCCGTTGCAGTGGCTTGATCACACATCTGAAGTTCCCTTTGAAATCCTTTGTTTTTTCTTAGAGAAGCTGTGGAGCATGTGCTAAAAAGAGCTTTTCTGGATGACTTCCTATCTCCTCACTTTATCCCATTCACAAAATAAATCTTCCTATCCTCTCCATTTGACACTTTTTGTCATATTGCTTAATTTCTTCTCTTAGAGTGCAGCCACGACTTGTGTCTCTTTTGCATAATAAAATTCTTCTTTTTCTCTCCATCAGATAATCACGTAGGGTTTCGTTGCCTACTTCTCCCTGACATTCTTAATGGCTCCATGAAATAACTGTCAGTTTGCCACTTTATCTCCTGTGTTTTCTGGAAAAACTTTCCTCCCAAGTAACTAACGGAGGGAGAGCTGGCTGAGTGTTTCCATGACTATGTTGCAGTCTCTCCCAGCTGCCTTTTCCTAAATGTCAGAGGCACTCTGTGGCGGGGTTGCCATGGAGCGTTGGGCTGGCACGCCTGCGTGGGCTCGCAGTGTCAGCACTCCCACTGCACGTTTCATGGGAGCACACGAGCAGGGAACTGTTACCTGCCCTGTCACTGTTAAATAGAACATATCAAAAGGTGCATATGCTTGGTGCACATCCTCTGTGAGATTTGCTCCAATTTAGTGGCATAAAACCCATTCAATCAATTAAGGATATTTTCTTTGTCCCTTCATTTTTGAGGGTAGTACTACATCTATAGATGTGTTACAAGTCGCATACATAAACCTGATGGTGAGCTTGCCAGCTCAACAGGTCATAAATGTAAGTGCTGATGGAGAACAGTGAGATTTATACTGTGCCATATTCATTAACTTCCTTCTATAAAAAGATTGTAAGGTGTTTTCTATTTCTTTATCATTTATTATTTCATCTGAAATACTGTTATTAGCAAAAGAAACTTTTCATCAATATAGTTTCCTGATGTGAAGATCAATACAAATAAAGTACATCCTGCATCCAGCCATTGGAAAACATGGTTTTTTTAAACCTCAGGTTCATAACTAGCAATCTGTAGATAGATTTGTAGCTGAAATAACAAAATCCTTTTTAAAATGCCAACAGATTCTAAAGTTTACTTTAAAATTTCATTCAACTGAGTAATATCGTTGTTTCTAAAATATATCATTTACTTCAATAACAGGTTTCAAACATAAATATGATTAAATGCCTTTGTTCCAAATAATAAGCTACTAGTAAATTTTGTTCCAGTCAGTCACTTGTTTCAGGTTAAGTTGGTCATATTCTCTTAAACAAAAGGTTAGGTAGACTGTAAACACATTTCAGCAGATTTGGTGATTGTACAAAGAAGAGCTCTGAACTACAGTGTACTTTGATCTGTATCCTTGATAAATGTTTTATAGAAACAAAATATTATTCTCCCAGTTGCCCAGCTTTAGTTGTTGTGAATAAAGTGGGATTTTCCAGTGTGATTAGCTCCTTTAATTGAATGTTCAGTTTTTTGTTATTGGTACCTATATATAAACTCTCCAACTCTAACAGTGCTGCTACAGGCCATCTAACCTTTACATAAAATTAATTGAAATCTGTTTTAAAAATAGGTGTAATATTTTGCTTCATAGTTTCACTGAAAGACTGTCTCAGAAGCCCATTCTTGACTTTTCATAGAAGCATTAGATTGGAAAAGACCCTTAAGATCATTGAGACCAGCTGTTAGCCTAACACTGCCAAGTCCCCCACTAAAATATGTCCCTAAGCAACACATCTTTTAAATACTTCCAGCGAAGGTAACACAGCCATTTCCCTGGATAGCCTTTTCCAGTACTTGAAGTTTTTTCTAACACCTTATCTGAACCTCCCCTGATGCAGCTTGAGGCCATTTCATCTTGTCCTGTCACTTGTTACCTCAGAGAAGAGACTGACCCCCACCTGGCTACAGCTTCCTTTCAGGGACTTATAGAGTGAAGTTCTGCCTTCAGCCTCCTTTTCTCCAGAATGAACATGCCCAGCACCCTCTACCCCTTCCCATCGGACCTGTGGTCCAGACCCTTCAGCAGCTTCATCCCCCTTCTCTGGACATGCTCCAGCACCTCAGTGTTTTTCTTACAGTGAGGGGCCCAAAACTGGACACAGGATTCAAGGTGTGGCGTCTCCAGTGCTGAGTACAGGGGACCCCTCCCTCCCCTGGTCCTGGCGTCACTATTTCTGATATAAGCCAGGATCCCATTGCCCTTCTTGACCACCTGGGCACACGCTGGATCATGTTCAGATGGTTGTCAACAAGCACCCCCAGGTCCTTTTCCACTGGGCCACTTTCCAGCCACTCTTCTCTCAGCCTGGAACATTGCATGGGGCTGTTGTGACCCAAGGGCAGGACTTGGCACTTTGCCTTGTTGAACCTCATCCAGTTGCCCTCAGCCTATTGATCCAGCCTTGTGCAGATCCCTCTGCAGAACCTTCCTGCTCCTCAGCAGATCAACAGTCTGGCCCAGCTTGGTGTCATTTGCAAGCTGACTGAGGGTGAACTTGATCCCATCATTCAGATAACTGGTTAAGATATTAAACAGAACTGGCCCCAATACTGAACCCCAGGGAACCCCACTTGTGACTGGCTGCCAACTCCTTTCACCACCATTCTTTGTACTTGGCCGTCCAGCCAAACTGATTTGGATTTCCAAGCTAGCTGTATTAGTGGACCACTGAGATAATCTGATTCTTCTGTTAGATTTGATTGGTTGGTTGGTTTGTTTGCTCTTTAGGGAGTTTCCTTCTATTGGCAAAATTTACCTGCATTGATATCCCTTTCCTGCTACTTTTTAAAGTTAAATCACAATAATCTCGTCTCTTGTCCCCCTTTGATGGTTGCACTAGCTTTTTCTGCTCACTCGTGTTTCAGCTAAAATCATTTTGTCTTCAGCAGGGTGACTAGCATCTCATGCATTTATCCTAGATGAACCGTCCCCAGGACTTTTTGCAGAGGCATTAATACTTTATTATCTTTACTAGGTGTTGCATGGTTAGAGTTTCAGTAACACTTGTCTTTCCATCATACTGTTTACAGCCCTCTGAGACTGTCAGACATGGTCTGATCCTCCTCCTCCCCTGTGTTTTTCCTATGTTGAGATTTTTATTAGCAACAAAAACTCCCACTACTAGTCTAAATGTACCGTTTTACAAATGGCATTGTTGAATTTCATGCCATATTTAATGGTCTTTTTCCCATATGTTATACTGGACCTCCTTGTGATAATGTGTTTTTGCATGTCATGTCATCAGTAGGTGAAATTAGCAGAACTGAGAATCTCCAGAACATCCTGCACACACACAGCCTATTTACTGCTCCTATTTACTGCTGCTTATTATTTTTCTTCTCATAGGGAACGTACTGAGTTATTAGTACTGGATGGTAACAGTAACAAGATACTATGGTAAAAATTTGGTGTATTTACTAATCTATTCAGCACAATTAAAGAATTACAGATTTTCTGGTTTTCCAGACACTTTTAGTTATTCCTCCCTCCCTCCCTGCCTCCCTCCCTCATTCCCTGTCTTCCTTCCTCCCTCCCTCCTTCCCTTCCTTGTTTCCTTCTTTCCTTCCTTCCTGCCTCTCTTCCTTCCCTTTCTTTATTTTCTTTTTTTCATCCACAATATCGAATATCTCCATCTGGAGATCACCTAAATAGTCATCTGTGTTCTCATGCAAATTCTACAGGAAAATTCAGCCTCAAACTCCACTGCCTTTATGCTCATGTGTCAATATAAGGAGTTTGGCTTATAAAATGTTCTATGTCCTAGGTGAAATATTGCTTATGTTGTAAGTTTATTTCCTGTTCAAGCACCATTAGTTGCAATGATTTATAGTCTAAAAATAAATATCCAGTTAGTAGCTTTATTATGGTATCACACGTAGATAAATCTCTTTGATAAATTACTGCGTAAATAATGTTTAAATTGTTGCTATGTAGGTACACAATTTTACAGCTGCTACTAATTACCTATACTGAAATTTCAGCCTGAAATAGACATGCAACCTGAACTAAAGCCAACTGAAATCAGTGAAAAAGATATCCCTTAACTTAAAATTAAACTTCAAATCAGTCCTATGTTATAGTTATGACCAATTTATATCACATTTACAGTGGAGTGTGTTTCTAAAGAAATTATATGTGTGGATCTTAGCAGTGATGGATCAGGTAGGAAAACACTGAGAAATATTTATTCTACTTTGAATGTGTAAAATCAAATTACTTTAAAAATTACCATAGCAAAACTAGGAGTATTTGGCGATTAGGTGAGGAATTGCTCCATAATACTGAATGGCAATTAACTGTTACTGTGCAGATTCCTCATAATTTTACATTCTAAGAGAAATTACAAGTGTATTAGCTTTACTCTGCAAAGCTGATCATCAGTAAAAATTAATGTTGATGTTTAATTGTCGTTCAACTCCATATTTAATACTTCTCCAAGATGAATGGCTAAGTTTATACTTTTCAGAGCTATTGTTTGAGTCTATGGTAGTATCAGATTCAAATTACTGCAAGCAAATACAGCTTTTTCTACACAATCAAGAATGATGGAGATTTTTACAAAATTAATGGTAATGTGAGAATAGAAAATAGTTTCAATAAGTCTTTCAAAATGTATGCAAAAATATCCCTAAATGTGATACTAGATGTGATATTCTTCACTATTTTCACTAGAATCTCAGATAATAGAAGGCAGGGCATTTGCAAATTCATGGAAGACACCATGCTGGAAGTTGCAAGAATTTTGGGTGACATAGTAAGAATTCAAAATGAACTTGAGAAATTTTATAAAATTAATCAAATAGAATTTGTAAATAAAATGGTAACAGAAAGCACAAATTACTCCCACCAGGAAAGAAAATCAAACATGTAGATGCAAAATGGGTACTGACTGGTTAGGTGGCTGTATTGCGGTTAGCCATAATTGCATCTGAATTAACAATATGTTGTTGTTGCAGAAAAGGCAGTCCCATTTTGAGGTGAATTAATAGGAATGATGTATAAGGCATGGGAGGCAATTATTCTGCTCTACTTGTCACTAGGAAGATCTCAGCTGTACTTCTGTATTTATCCTTGGGCTGCACACTAGTAGAAAAAACAGTGACAAATTGAGAGAAGGTGCAGAGAAGAACCAAAAAGAATGATTGGTGTCTAAGAAAGCCCAAAATCCTTGGAAGATAACTGAAGGAAATACATTACTGTAGAAAAGGGGGTTAGAATATTTTTCAAATATTTAAAAGTTGTCAGTTGTTCTCAATTCCACTTAAGTGACAAGGCTGAATCACTTTAATCTGTAGATGAAAAGGCAGAGTTGCAATAATAGGAAAACCTAACAGTGAGAACAGCTCCATTCAGGTTGCTTAGGAAGGCTGTGGAATCTCTCTTATTGAAGTTCTTCCAAAAAATGGGAAAGACAAGCATTAGTGAGAGATTATTAAATCTGATTATACTTGATCCTGTAATGAAGGAAAGAACTCAGATGACCTTTCGGTCTTGCACATCTGTGATGCTTTGGGGCAATGTAAGACCCAATTTAATCATCTTTCAAACAGCAACTCCTGTATATGTTGTTGCTTAGACAAAGAGAATACTACCAACAATTCCTGAAATTACCCAGATTTTCAAACCTTCACTACTTTGTTAATCATTAAACACTTGTCTGAGAAAATTATTTTCTATGCTAGGTCATTTCCTCAATTTTGATATTTTGAGGCTGTGGGAGGGAGGACTACAGGGAGTATTCCAGACAAAAATATGAGGTTTTTATAAGGAGAAACAGAAAAATGTGCAAGTTCTCTCTTCTGGGAAAAAAAGGCATAAAATTTTCTCTGAAAGCCTGATATGTCCTTATTTTGGATCTGGATTCCAGAAGGATGAGGTAGATTTTATTTTATCAACTCAGTTTCTGTATAAGGCAATTCTTTCTTGGGCAAGCTCTTGACACTGTGGCCTGACATAAAATATTTGTTGAAACATTTTAATATTATTTGGGTGATTTAGACTACTGTAATTATTTTGAATGGAATTGCAGTAGGATCCAGTAGGACAGAAACCTCTGTCTGAGAAAATTAAATTCTTAAGTCACTTGGACTTGTTTTTTCTGGGGCTTTTGATTTGCACCTACAATTCAAATTTAACATTGAAGATTTCATCTAACTCTTAAGTTCATAATTTTTGTGGGTTTTATCAATCACTTACTCTTCCAAAACTTTTGGATGTCTTTTTGAGATCCAAAATAATTTGTTTTTCTTTGGACATTTGTTTGCAGACAATTTGAGATTGAATTGATTTAATTTAATTCTATTTCATTTTCTATCTCTTGGACAACTGCAAGCCTGAAGTCAGAACACTGAAGGCAGGCAGCATTTTCTTTCTTGTGCCACTGAGCAGCTTGGATTATCTGGACCGTCAGCAGCTGGAATGTACTTACTTCACTGTCAGAGGAGCCTGAGGGTTGAGTAGTCTGCACTTGTACTGCTTTTATCCTGTTCTGCATTTGTGAGCTCTGGGGACTAGCAGGGCCCTAGTCCACAGAGCCCACAAGTAGAGTCACCTCTGCACTCAACTAGAAGTTTCTAGTGGCTGCTTTGTATTTGTTCTAGCATTCACATTTTATGTTAATGAGATAAGATGAGAAATCAGCTTTTCCAGCCTGCTGTCTCAGAACACCTCCAGCAGCTTCCTTCAGCAGCATCGCTGTGCATTACCGGTGCTCACGCCTTTGTTGGTGGTGAATCACTTGCTTTTATGTCGCACTTTTGTGCTTTCTGCCTAGCTGAAACATTCCTTATAATATTCCCAGAAGTAACTGCACTGTGGCATATGATGAATCCATATCCCTAGGAGGATAATGTTAGGTTTCTTTTTTGTGTCATAATGATACTGCATAATTGAGCCAGAACCTAAGCCTAGGGATGGAATAGTTACAAACAAAATCAACTCAACAACGACAGATCTAGAAAAAACAATTGTAGCCACTTTTTAAAATGTCAGGCTTGCATCTACATATCCTCACGAACATTTTGTATATGTTCTTTAAAAATACAAGCTACTTTTCTGTTTTCTGAGCAGCCCAGATCAGTGACGTAACACTGTAAATTTTTTGCATGTTTTTATTGTAAACTGGTACATTATAAAAGTACATTTAAGTAGATGCTCTTTCAGCCTAAGATACATTTATACATGCATTTAGGACCTGGTTCTGGCTATGCAGTCCATTGAGGTTACTGGGAACTTAGGACACTGCAGATTACAAGCCTATGCACTTTGCTGATTTGAAGGCACGGGTGCAGTCAAGAAAAAAAATGTCTCTGTCTCTTCCAAAACATCTTTCTTCTTCCTTCTGACACATTTCTATAACCCATGGAGTGACTATTCTAGTTGTCAGGAACCACTGGGGTATTTTCTGGCAGGAGAGCACAGAATTGCTGGTGTGTATGAGGAGCAGAGCTGTCTATCTCTGCACAAGGGCATCATGTTAATCAGGCTCAAGTATCACTTATCCTCTTTTTTATTTACAAATTAAGCATCTACTGCTATTAATTAGTTAAAGTGAAATGAAATACACAATCAAGCAATACTTTTCCATTAAAAATGTCCTTTTGGGATACATTTGGTTTTCTTTTTATACATTTGTGCTCTCCATGCTACACATTCCAGATAAATTTGCAGCTTAGAGTCTACAAAGTTGCAGGCTCTTACATGAACCGTAACTAGTCTTATCTAACCTTACACAGCTCCTTTCTTCTTCCCACAGTATGGTGCAATTTTCCTGCAAATTAACACAGCTCACTGGAATCAAGGTTCCAGATGAAGCTTCCTCACCACTCAGGTTAGATTATCTCTGAGTAAGAGGCAAAAACAAGACCTAAAAGGAGAGACGAAACTTCAGACTGTTCCTTTGTCCTCCTTCCCCTGCCCTAGATGTTGAAACCATAAGGTGAAGTCAGGCTTCTTTTCACCTTGAGAACAGAGATCTGTTGCTGCCAAGAGGCCACAGCAACCCAGCCTTTTTGAAGAGGGTGGACACTTCTCTCTTTTACTGGTTAGGCTTCTCTCAATATCTTGGTGTAACTCTATCAGGAAGAATAAACTCCAAAATTCAAGTCACTGCTTCCTCATCCAGGGCTCTAATCGCTAGAGCAGATGCAGTGGAATATGATCTGTGGTCATCATCCCCATTGCCATTAAGAGAAAATTGATTCGACATTTTGGACTGACCTTTGAAAGGTGCCTGCCTTCAGTATAACCAGTGAAGAGAAAAAGGCAATTAATTTATGGACACTTCCTGTCCCCCTTCAAGTCTTTTTGCCTTCGGCTGCGTAGCGTATTTTACCAGATGCATTAGATACATCACATTGAGCCTGTGCACTGCTGCAGAGAGATGGCCAGAAACTTCTGTACATGTTCCCCCTCAGTTTCTTCTTTTTGTTTGCGTAAAACAATGGCATATGGATGTTCATGAGAAAGCATCCTCTAAAAATAGATGATGTGATGTCAAACAACAAATGTGCTCCTTCAAACCAAGTAATCTGATTTTCTTGAAAATGACTGACCAAGTCTTGATTTGGCAATGAGCATCCTTTAAATTCTCTGCAGGGCAGAAAACCTGCAGTTTAAAAGCCAAAGTCTTAAGCAGAAATGCAGCTTATGAAATGTTGAAATTACTAAATATTTCTCAAAAGTTATTTATATGTCCATGTTTTGTTTTTCCTCCTCTATTTCAATGAAGGTTATTTTTACATTCCATATAGGAGGAATAGTTCTTAGGTCACATAGGAGGCTATGCAAGAAGTTAATAATAAAATATTGATGATGTCGTCCCACAGGACATATTGTTTATACCATCACAGATGCAGTTTACATCTCAGACCAATAGAGCAATTTTTAAAAACCTCTTTTTAAAGCAGCAATTGGAGTATGATTATAGTTGTCCACAGTAGTTATATCATACAGCAAATTAAGAAATATATGTCAGGACCCATTATTCTAATGGGAGTCTTGTAAGATTTTTAAACAATGTAAGTAGATGCCAGATTTGCAAACTGATGACCCTTTTTGAAACAATACCCTCAGTAGGGAGGAGAGAACAAAAATATTGTTGACTTGAACATGGCTGTCAAGTTAATGCTTCACAGGAACCCACGACACTAATCACCCTTCTTGAATGCAAGTTCTTCCTTTCTTAACTCCCTCATAAGTTATCCCTTAGGCACTCATTAGACCACTGCAGCTGAAAATTGGCAAATTTGTTTTCAGTGTCAGCTACCACCATTTCAGTCCTGGCAAGATACAAAAGAGACAACAGCATACTGCCCATGACTCTTTGTTTCCTGCAGTATTTGTAAACATTTTGTTTTCAAAATTAATTAAAATGGTGTAAGATCTTACATATTTATGCTCCATAAAATGCCCAGTGTGCACAGGGGTGAGAACTAAAAAATATTATAAAGCAGAGGATTGAAAATTCTCTATCCTAAATGGCCATTTAAGTAGCACATCTGGAGAAAGACAACTGCCAAATTTTTAGCAATCAGCAGCATCATTAACAAGGGAACCATTGTGATATGCCTAATGGAAACTTTTATTTTATGCGACTAAGAGTTTGTGCTAATACCAAATTAAATTATGTACGAAATTAAAGGTAAGATCAAGATTTACAGTCCTTCAATAGGCTCTACTTATTATCGAAGAGGGAGTTGTCAGACCTAATCTGACAGGGTTATGCAGATATAAGATGCAGTCAAGTCAAAGGACATGGGAAATGCAGAGTGGGCAAGGGCAGGGAGTAAAGCTCCCTTAGTGTTCTCTGTCTGCAAGCTGAAGATTATTTGAACAGTCATCAAGTGTTCTCAGGAGACATGTTTTAATTAAATTCTGCTCAGCAAAGAAGTTGGACAAGGACACAATTATCAATAAAATTCCCTCCCTGATGAGAGACTGAATGCCAGCATCGTGAGACCCTGACAGTGTCCCTCAGTGTTTCACTTCGGTGGAATAGCAGTGATATTACAGGTTGACAGTGCAGAAGCAAGAACACTGCTCTTCAGGCTGTGCCTAGTGATGTTGCCAATGCGCTCATAGAATATGATTTTCCGAGCTGTGGAGTAGTGCAATCAACTCATCTCACAAATGAGAGGGGCCCAGGATGGCCGTGCAGAAGAATTGTAATACCTCAGGAGCTCTTAGCTCTGATAGAGTTTATGTAGTTCTGATGAAGACATTTTCTTTCTGACTTGATTTAACAAGTCCATATAATTTCATTCTCTACAAGGTTCAGCCGAAGGGGAAAAGCATAATGCTGTCTATCTTTGTCAGTGCTTTAGAAGATGGGACAGAGTGGACCCTCAGCCAGATTGCTGATGATGTGAAACTCTGAGGAGTGCTTAGGGACCTCACCAGACTGGAGAAATGGGCTGACATGAAGTTGAACACAGGAAATGCAAAGTCCTGCACCTGGGAAGGAAGATCCTCAGGCATCAGCGCATGCTGGAGGACAATCAGCTGGAAAGCAGCTTTGCAGAAAAGGACGTGGGGGTCCTGGTGGCCATGAGTCAACAATGTGTCCTTGCAGCAAAAAAAAAAAGTTAATGTTGACCTAGGATGCATCAGGAAGAGTGATGCCTGTGGGAAGGGGGAGGTGTTCCTTCCCCTGTGCTCATCCCAGGTGAGCCCACTCCTGGAGTACTGTTCTGAGCCCCTCAGTACAGGAGTCACAGATGCATTGATGGGGCTCTGAGCAACACAGTCTAGTGAAAGGTGCTCCAGCCCATGGCAGAGGGGTTGGAACTAGATAATTCTGAGGTCCCTTCTAGTCCAAGCCATTCTGTGATTCTGTGATTAAAGAGAGTCCAGTGAAGACAATAGGCAGAAGCTGAAACACAGGAGGTTCCCTTTAAACTTTGGGAAACCCTTTTTTCCTGTGACAGGCACAGAGCACTGGTTCAGGTTGTCCAGAATTGTGGAGTCTCCATGCCTGAAGACATTCAAAAGCCATTGGACCTGGTCCTGGGCAACTGGCTTTAGGTAACCTGGTTTGAGCAGGGGGATTGTACAATGAGCCCCAGTGATCCATGCCACCCTCAACCATTCTGTGATTCTGTGATTTCAAGTAAGAATCTCACACAAAAGACAGATCATTACTAAACCAGAGAAGGAAGGAAATACAAGAACATAGCAAGCTAAGAGGTGATAAGGGTGAGTGAGTCTCAATACGAGTTTGCAATGGTAAATCTCCACAGAATAAAGGTTTCAAAGACAACAGTGAGTCAAGGAACTATTTATCAGAACTGCAGTGTGACAGGGTATTAGAAAAAGTACAGGCAATATAGAAAAAAAAATCATTTTCAACAGATCTCCTGTGACTCACAGTCACAAACTGGCAGTATTTTCTGTGAAGTCAAAAACATCTTTTCTTTGCAGAAACAATTCCATGGAAACTCCAGTCACTGAGTCTTCTAGATTTGATGTTACCCCTCAGGGAGGTAGGCTGCACTGGAAACAAAAGATTCTGGGTATTATTCCAAGATAGAGCTTGTTCTCATTAAGGGAAAAGTTGTTGTTGCCTACAGCAGAGAGAAATTATTTTCAAAGACTTCACAATTATATATGCAAGAATCTGTCTCTGCATTTTCTCAGAAACTTTCATTTACATAGTTCTTTTGCCTTGCTTTCCCACCCCCAAGCTCCCACCTTCTTCTACCGTAATATGTTATTAACTGTTTTAGAATTGATGCAGAAAAATCATATAATTTACCTATAGAGTTTTTTGATCTGTCCCTCAGACTGAAATCTCTGTGTAAATGTTGTACAAGTTGTTCAAGAATGAGATTAACCTTTTCATATCTTCAAAACCATATCTTCAAAACTTGGGCTTTACTATGTCTTCGCTATGTGATATGTCTTAGCTAGAAACTCAGGTCTTTTATCTTTCTTTAATGATCATAACCTTTTGCCACATTTTCAACCCCAGTTGTAATCAATGCCTACATTAGTCATCCGCAGATACCGTAATTAGGGAGAAGTCATACACAGGTGATCAAATAATTAGAGAGAGAGGAGAGACTGATATACTGTGGTGTAGAGTACACATGGTAAGCAAAAGAGAAATTCTTACATAAAAATAATATTTTGAAAAGGTAAGTGGTTGGTTTATATTTTGCATAAACTAGTTGAGGTTTCTTTGATTTTCCTGATTATTTTTCATGTGTCCTGGTTTTGGCTTGGATACAGTTAATTTTCTGCTTAGTAGCTGCTACCTTGCTGTGTTTTGAATTTAGTATGAGAATAATATTAATAACACACTGGTGTTTCAGTTGGTGCAAAGTAGTGCTTACCTTAAGACAAGGC
Organism: Vireo altiloquus; assembly: GCA_013396875.1. Lineage (NCBI taxonomy): Eukaryota > Metazoa > Chordata > Aves > Passeriformes > Vireonidae > Vireo > Vireo altiloquus. The sequence goes on from VZRF01009054.1 coordinate 777,968, forward strand.
CTTTTTAGTTTCCCATGCTCTGCCAGTGAGGAGGTGCAAAGAAGCTGTGAGGGAGCCCAGCTAGGACCGGCAACCAAAACTGGCCAGAGTGGTATTCCCTACCACAGACCATCAGACTCAGCCTATAAACTGAGGAGAGTTGGCTGGGAGCCAATTGCTGCTGGGAAATGGGGTCAGTGGGTGATGGCAAGTTTATTGTGCACCACTTGTTTCTCTTGGGTTTTATTCCTCTCTCTTTCTCTCCTTTTTCATTACTATTATCATTAGTATTATTAATATTACTATTGTAATTTACTGTAATTTCCAGTTAAATTCTTCTGGAATACTGAAAGGTTTTAAAAGCTGGTTAGGATTTTTTTATACATTTGAGAAGGAAAAACAGAGATTTACACAACTTGTTTATGCAAAAAGTATTTGAAAGAAATATCTACTGTGTAATTTACATAATGCTGTCATCACGTCAAGAATGGGTAAACATCTCAGTGGAAGAGTTGATAAAGAGGATATGATAATCTCAAAAAAGTCAAATCAAGTAATAGTATTATTTAAAGTAATAGTATTATTTAAATTTAACATGAAATATTATCAGAGGAACAGTAATGTACATCCACTGACATTGTTATGGCAGTTCTGAAAGTATCTATTACAAAGTTTTTGAAAAAAATATAAACATAATGGTAACACTGAAATTATACTTAATCCAAATAAAATAATGCTATTAGTGAAGGAAGGTTTTTGTAATGTTAGGAGGGGGTTGATTTTTATCATTTTTCTAAGGATTTTATTTTATTTTGAGGAAGTAAGGGAAAGAGACATGAAGTTTTTAACTATTGTAGTCAAAAATCCTTGGCAAAAGGCCATTTTATGAACTAGAAGTGTCTTTCTGAAGTAGAAAATAAAATATGATAAGAAATTGTGTAGATAAGCACGCATAAGCTATGGCTGTGTAAGAAATCCATATGGCTCAGTATAATATTGTGTAACACATTCTTGCCTATCAGCTCCTTTTATCCTTACCATTATGCAAACAGAATGTGTATTGAAATTCTCATAGAAGTGTGATACGAAATCCTGCTAAAATATGCTAAAAGTAATCCAAATTTCCTATGATATTATGTTCTTCTGGAGATATGTATGAGCTTCATTTGATAAAAATTGAAACTCAGTAAAAATGAGAACCTGGGGAGCAAAAAGCCAGAATTACTGACATGTCCTTTTGGACATTAAGGTAATTTATCTTCAGGCAGCCTCTGGGATTCATGGGCCAGAGATGTAATCCAGTAGTCTTTCATACTTACGTTTGTCTTGCTTTGGCTTATATCTATCTAGTCCTTGCTTTTTATGATTTTTATGTTATTCTTTACAGTTAAAATAAATGCCTTTTTGCTATTCAGAGTTAAATGCTGACTTTTTCATGGCTATTTGTGAGACTTTCCCATTCACAGTTCCACTACTGTTGTTCAATAGTGTTTTTTTATATATTCACAGCTAATCTGATTCAAAGCCCGAAGAACTTACTTGTGGCTTATTTATATAATTCAGCAGGCTTTGGATCAAAACTCATGACTGTGGCCTTTATGAAATGTATTATTCTCCTAGACAGGCTAGTGCTGACTGAAGTTATTTTCCTAGGTGATAGCAACATACTAATGCACGTGTTTGATAACAGGAAAAAGTGTCCCTATGCTATACCACAATAGGACTTCTCATGGAACTAAAAAGACTGCCTGTCAACGTCTAGTGGTCCAAGAGGAAGGGAGATTAGAGGGAAGAAAGCAGTGGAAAGGACAGAAGAAAGAAAGAGGAAAAGAGAGAGGTCATACCACAACAGAAGAGAAAAAGAAACTATATTGATTTTCTCAGTGAAAGCAAATATTGTTAGTTCTGCTGAGCTGAGAAAATTATATACTCTATTCTAAAATTCTTCATTGCATTTTGTTTCTTTACAGAGTGTTTCTGTCACCCAAGATAATTTCTAAAATACAGTAAAGTCTACTTTGCGGTAATGAGGAGAGAAAAGTGAATACTAACATAGTGCCATCATGCAAGTCATTAGACTTAAATGGGGGATCTGTACTCTAGCAAAAATGAGGTTTCTTGCTGCTGAAGATGAGTTTCATTGTGCTCATCTCCTGGGACTTCATGGACTATCACTTATCAGACAGGTGCTAAATGCTGTACTTGAAGTAGATTATAACTTCCTCTTTCTTTGCTCCAACTGAAAATCTTTTAAAGTCCTTTCTTTTTTGGCCTATTTAAAATTGGTGCTACCTTTGCATCTACACAATTTCTTTTATGTGCAGCCATTCCACTTCTCATAAAATGGCACTTGCATGATACAGGAAAGAGGGAGACGCCACCATAAGCTTCATTTATGCCCATGCTCACCAACAGAAAGACAATAAACATTCACTTGTTCTATGTGCAGTAGTCATATGTTTGGGAGTAAGCTCTACTTCTAGGAAGTACAGATGAACTGTTCACTGTACTTTGAAAAATGTTGCTTTTATGTTGCAAATCAGGGGTGGCTTTAGGGGACAAAGCCTGTGATTGTCCCACTTTATTCTTCCTTCCCTGCTAGCAGCACATGAAACAGTTGAAAAACAGGTGGTGAGTCCCCATCTTGTGGGAGACCAGACACTCTTATGTGGAAGACCAAACGTTGCCATGACACATTGACAGCTAATTAAAATGTATGTACATTATACGTAAATAAGCCATAGGCCATGCTTCTTGGTGCTTCTTTCTTAGTCTAAAACTGAGTCATCCATGTATTCCAGTTCTGTTTTCAACTCTGGATATTTGTGATATTGGCATGATCTTTGTCACTCAACAGTATGTATGCAGTTTCATGCTTTAAAGTATTAGGAAAGTAAAGGAAATAACTGCTACAATCTGAATTCCATGGAACGAGGTTAGAAGTGTTCAGGACTTCCAATTAGGGCTTCTTATATTGTCAAGAATTAAAGTAGGAAGAAGAATGTGTTACTTTTTACTGGACATTTTCTCATTTTGCACTGTACCAAACTTCCTTTCTTGATACTTAGTTGAAAAATATTGCTTAGGTCATAACACTACAGTAATTATAAAAAACTATGTAGCAAGTTTTCATTGTATATAACTACACGATTCTCTATATGCAGATTCAGCAGCAATGAGATGAGAATAATAGAAAAGAGGTACCTAAAAACGCTAGCTGAGTTTCTCCCATCATCCTTTTCCTAGTCCGAAGGGCTATCCCATTGAGTGCCCTGCAGATGGAGGATCTGTGATAATCTATATTTCTCTAGTACAGAAGTAATTGATTGTATATTTTCTAACTAGCCTCCAATGGCCAGACCTTTTAGGCAGTGAAAGAAGAAGAGGAACAGCTTCCTATTATGAAAGAAAGCTGTCCTCTGGCATTCATCCCCCTATGCATTTTGCTCAGTAATTCACTTAGTCTGACTATGAATCATCAGACTGACTCCCAGGAAGAAAAAATATCAGATAACCACTGTATTAATAATACTGATTACAGTTTTCCACTGTATTTCAACAACTGTAGCTTATTCTATCTGGGGATAAAGTGAAAAAAACAAGACGTTTTTTCTCACTTGGTTGTTTTTTTGACTACTTTATTGAGCAATGTCTCCATGACTGTAGATATGAGGAAAGCATAAAGTTTATGTTCAAAAAATAAGCAAACAAAAAATGGAAGAAAGAGCCAGAGTCTGAAGATAGTAAAATGTTTAATCAGTATTTTTCTGACACATCTTTTGTGACAGATTTTAATAAGAGGTAAGTGGTCTAATACATTTTAAATGAGGAAGAGGAAAGATTAACGTAATAGGGTTCAGCTGAATACAGATGAGTGCTGTGCCATCTTTCAGGTATTCTCATAGATAATGCATGTTTATGTGCACATAGGCACAATGCACAAGATACAGTTTAGATAAGCTGATACTTAGATACAAAAATGATGAAGAAGGTGTTAAATGGAATAATTGATTAGATGTTTTGGCTTGCATGAATGCATCTGGTTGCAAAACAACTAGAATTTTCTGTTGATTCTGTTTGCTTTATTTGAGATATTACACACTGCAGTAAGAAAATATGTTGAATTAATTTATTTGTCACTGTATGAGTGCCAGAAAAGTCCATGGGATAAATATTATTTGACTTCTGCTCATTTTAAAGCAAGTTATTTTATTAGTGTTGAACTCTGAGGGTTTAAGTACTACTATATGTTTCTGGATTTATTCTGTGGGCTGCCTCTCTTTAACCAAACCAGTACAATTTTATTTTTGAAAACTTGACAGAGATGTTGGCAAGAAATCCAGTCTTGGAAAACCTCCAAGCATGGAGGTATGCATCATTGAGACAGACCTAATAAATGGCTAAGCCCAAACCTGGAAACCAAAACTCCTTCTTTGTAGTTACAACTCTGTTTGGACAAGTAATTTCATCCATTAAAATCAGAGATTTTCCAATCTTAAGAATTTTTATGAACTTAAAAGACTGATTGTGATCCGGCTGTGGGGGTAACTGGGGCTTTTGGAGGGGACGAATACAAAACCCAAAAACCCTTACAGTGAAGACCAAGATAACACAGAAGCATTGCTTTCTACTCAGTACTACGTGAAACTTGGGTCATCCTTTTTTTGATGACTATAATGTTTCCCTAGAATGCAAAGTGTTATGTTACAGCCTTTGGAATATGAGCTGTGGTAATATTCCCAAGATCCATATTGGCAGAATTTCTCTCTTTGGGCCAATAATGCACTCATCCACATTGAGAACTGAAATCTTTCTTCTGCCTTGGAGAATTAGAGACTGAATTGTGCAACTTTTGTTATAATAACTGAGACATCTATATTTTAAAGTTCAGAGCGATACTGATTTTACATCTAAATTTAAACTTTGTCCCAGTATAAGTACGCATATCTTTTTGTGGCCTTATTTCTGGTTTTTCATATCTTAGATAAAACATGTTTGCTAAAAAAAATAATGAAAATCACTTAACACTTCAAAGTGATAATAACATTTTTTGATATGGCAAATCCATTATTAACAGTCCACACAGAGAGGTTGTCTTTAATCTCCTATGTGTGTCCAATCTGTATTCATAGAAGTGATTTGAACATTATGAAAGCAAAAGCTGATGAAAATTGGAGAGGAAGAAACTAAGCAGAGGTAAAGAATCCATTCTCTTTTCTGCTGTCTTTTATCCATAAAATAAACCCTAGGATTCACATCCACATCATTAAAGGTCTTCCCTGAACCTTCTTTTCTCCAGGCTAAACAGCCCCAGCTCCCTCAGCTGCTCCTCGTAAGACTTGGACTCCAGACCCTTGACCAGTTCTGTTGCCCTTCTCTGGACACACTCCAGCACCTCTATTTCTTTCTTTCAGTGAGAGCTGAAGTGGAAGCCAAAAGGAGAGCTGGATGCTCATTGCAGGGGTAGGATCATAGGGACTAAGGTTGAGGAGCAGAGTTAGATATGAACATTTCCTAGAAAGAAGAGCTAGAACAATTTTTTTCAGATATTCTGCCCTGGACAAGAGTGGTAAAGGTTATGGTGTAGGCAGGGCTCCATTTAATCTACTTTGTTCAGGTTTATTTCCATTCCTTGTGAATTGCCAGTTTCTTCTTCAGATCTGACACCTTTGACAAACATCCTTCCTCTGTGCACTCTTCAAGATACATTGTGCATATTTTTGTTCTCCTCAGATTTCCAAAGCACACTTCGGGAGAATTCATTTTCAAAGCTCAGTTTCAACAATATTTTCAAAATATTGGCACAGCTTTGATTTATGATTTCCATTATAACACCTATAGTAAAACAATCTGCTCTTGTTTAAAAACATTCCACATTTCACTTTTACTTTGGCTTTCAGCAAGTTATGCGAACTGCAGCATTTTCACCACCTGCTGCCTACAACAGGTGAATTTATGTTAACATTTTAGTTCAGATCAGGAGTGGACTTTTGAAGCAAATCTCCTGTCTGCACCCCACTTACTAGGCTTTGGTTGGCAAAATAGAGTGGTCTCACAGTGTGTGGCATGGGTTCATCTTAACTGGTACCAAACAGGAGTTTTGTTTCAGGAAAGTACCTTATACCCTTCAGCAGCCGATGGGCATTCAGCCCGGGGAACCAGACAGAGCTAGACTGAGGTAAAAACCTTCTGAAAAACATATGGCATGGACATCTGCCTCAACTGTTTCACTCTATAAAGCTACTCGTATTGTTCGGCACTATTTGCTAATAAAGGCACAACCAGAGCTCCAGCATTTGCAGAATTCTTGCATAAACATGTATTTTGCTGCTCAAATGTAATTTGGGTCATCAAGAGTAGACTCCATTCCTTCTCAGACTCCATTCCTTATGGGATTCCCCTTACTCCTGCCCTAGATCAGACCCTGCCGTTGATTTCCTGTACATTTTATTCCATAGTTTTTTTTCAATGCTACAACTACACACTGTCTTCTGGGGTGAGAAAAGATTACAATTTTTATCACTAGGTGCATGTTAGGAATTTGTTTATTACATACTGAGCCACAGGTAATGACTATTAAATTGAAGAACTTAGGTTCTGCATAAAAACCAGAAAACACAAAACTATGGAAGTTGGAAGGAGATTATAGTTTCTCTAATTTTAATTTACTTGTTTTTATTGAACATGATAGCAGATAATAGAGAATTTAAAGACAAGAGGAAAAATGCAAGAATGACACTCATCAAAAGAAGCTTGGAAGAAAGTTCCCAAAAGCACCATCGCAGGAAGAAGAAAAGAATAGTGTTTTCAGTTAGTTCTAATGTCAGTGATGGAAAGAGGAGAATGACAGAAATGTATATTGGAAAAAGATTTTTGATTGTGTTCTGAAGGAGAGACTGCAGGTGAGCTATGGGATTGGGTATGTCAGTGGAAGGAGCATTGACATTTCTACTGCCTTCGGGCAACTGCAGGAGTCTGGGGAAGTGTTTGGCTTTGGCAAAAGGAGCAAAAGAAATAGAGCATGGAGTAGGGAGTGCAGCTTAACTCCAAGGGGTGGCCATGGGCAGCCATCTCAGCCCAAGCTGGCAGAAACCTGCCAGGGAGAGCTTTAAAGAGTTTACTGCAGCTTGGAAAATCACTGAGCTGTCTGAAATCAGAGGCTTCTGTTTGCAACGATGCACAGGCTAAGCTGAGAATTGCTGTTTCTGTCCTTTCTGACCCTGTTCGGAGGCTTTTCTGTTTGAATGTTCATTATTCTAATTTATCCATATTTTTTTAATTGTCTTTCTTGGTATTCAAAGCCTTCAATATTTGTTAGAAAATTCACTATAGAAGACCCAAGCAGATAATTCTCCAAGTATTGGTTGACTCGAGCTCATAATTTCTTTAGAGAAGCTTTTGAAAGAGATTAAATATTAGCCACTCTTTTCTTGTGAAAGTACATTACAAACCAGGATATTTCACTATTTTTCCGGGTGAAAAATTATAAGTGACAACTGAAGTCTAGGACAAGTCTGACTTGAGGAGGAGCTGAAAGCTTACCAGAGTGACATTTCCAATGGGACCAGTACTTGCTTGGTACAGGGCTCTAGTCCCCACCTGTAGGCTATTCACATTTGTAAGCCTGTGACTTGAACTAACTTTAGGTGATGCCTTAGGTTTTAACTTTTATAGTTTTCAAATCCTGTACAGCTAGTGTAACTCTGAAGTTTCCTGTAGCTTGTTAAGTGCTGTTCTCTATGCTAAGATAGACACAAGAGAACCTCTCTAGCTTACTCTCTAAGGACTTCTAGACCAAGAATTGTAAACCATCATCTTGGGGAGAAGGGGCAAGTTTGGGGAAATTCCATCATTGGCTGAGTTCTGGTTGGTGAATTTATGCTGATATAAAAGTGTGAAGAACTCGTGACCTGTCGTCCATTTTGGGATGCACTGAGGCAGGATTCTCTAGAGCCCAAAGGTGTACATCTGAAGACCTTTCAAATAAATACCACCTTTATTCCTTTATTCCTGTCTAGTCTCTAAGTAGCCATTTAAGGCATCATAGGTTGTTTGACTCTTGTGCCTGACAGTTTCTTCTGTTGCTGTTTGCAAGCAGTAAATGTGTCTGTATACCATCTGCAGTAATTCTGATACAGCAAGGTGATACTGGTAGCTCACTTGACTTGTACTTGCTCAATAATTTAGTTCAGGTTTGTTTCTAGGTAGCTGACTATCCAGGTGAGCGTCTTATGTTACTGCGTATTGTCATGGTTACAGGACTAGCTGCGTGTCTTCTCTCAGTTTTCTGTGTGCAATATGAGATCTGTCCTTGCCTGGAGTGCAAGATAGCAAGTCTTCACTGCCAGACTTGTATGTGCCACACTGGCCTGTAAATGAGAGTTGATTTATTTCAACATACCTAATAAAATTCAAATATATGCACTGCATATGCTAACATTAGTTCTTAGCTATTAGCAAGTGGGAAGTTAACTGAAGTAATTCCATTTTCTTATGTCTGTACAGTTAACTATTGTTTTTAATTAGCATTTTGAAGTGTTACCAGAGTTCCCTGTCAGGAAAAAAAAAAATCTATGTTTACAAACACATTAACATACAGAAAATATTGTGCTATTTATATTAGTATGTTGTGTAAACATATATATGTTACATAAACAAAAGATTGTCAGAGTTGCTGCTGATGTGTCATACTGATTTGGGGAGTACTTGCTCATTTCTTGAAAATAATCAAGTCTTTGCTGAAGGACATGCTGTCTGTGTCCCTGGTTTTTGTGTCTGGACTGGCGGCAGTGGAATGCCACGCAGCTCCAGTGCCCTGGAGAAGGCTCTTGCTACAGCACAGGAGCTCCTCTCTGCTGGGCAGCTGCAGAGGGAGACAGATGGCTGGAGTGGGAGTGCACAGACCTCCACGGGCACAGCTGGGCCATACAGCCAGGCTCTCAGACAGAGCATCACTCACCTTTTTTCCTTTTCCAGGGTACCTTTTCCCCTCTGTGTAAGGAATTCTTAAAACATCTTTCTGCTTCTTTACATTTAAAAATCTTACTAGATACGTGACTTCATTGGGCAAAACGAACATTAACATTGATATGATTAAAAGTTATTTGGAAAGGATAGTTTTCCAGCAATTCCCATGGTCTTTTGCATGCTGTTTCCTTTCATCTGAAAGCTTTTTTTTGATTTTGTGCACATTGTTCATGAGGGTTTTGTTGTTGTTTTATGCTTTCCTTAGAGATTCATAAGAATGTATGCGTTAACGTCTGGAGTGTTCAGAGTGTGGTTAAACTGCTGAAGGTAGGAATCAATTGTAGGTGTGCTACATATTGCTACAGACAAAGTCTAAAAGAAGGGCAGGTACTCTGATCTCAGATTGCAAACTGTGTTTTAACATTACCACAACAAAAAAATGCCATTTTGGGTTTAAATGTATTTACCCTAAAAGTTTTGATTTCTAGGAACTTTGAACCAAAAGAACTGGGGCAAGAAATACTCTGCCTGTAATGGTGCCAAACAATCGCCTATTAATATAGATGAAGATCTTACCCAAGTTAATGTGAATCTGAAGAAACTTAAATTCCATGGATGGGAAAAGGAAACTTTGGAAGATACTTTCATTCGCAACACTGGCAAAACAGGTAAAAAATCGGATTTCATGTTTGGAGTTAGGAGGTCAGAAAAGTGATATAGGATGAACAACCAACCAAGGACTTTTAATGAATCATTTTCATTTCACTTAGCCAATGCATTCTGTATTTATTAAATGAATAAACAACACAGCAGTGATGACAGTAGCTAAATGAAACAGAAATCACACAAACAAAAATTATGTGCATGGACAGATACAGCCAAAGCAATAACATTGTGACTATCATCCCATCACGGGCATGTTATTGGAACTAAACTGTAAGTTGGCATTTGCTGTGAAATTATGGTAATTATTACTACGTATCTAGAGTCTGTACTGGGTAGGAAAAAATTATTTTTTTAAAAGTACCAGTAAATTACCTACTCATCTGATAGCACTTCATGGATGAGTTGAAGTTACAAAAGACTCAGGTTGGGATTTATCTCACCTACACATAGACACATATAATATAGAAACTTTCATCTGAATTACTCACACAGACGCCTTCTAACAGTCAAAGAAGAGAAATAGGTGCTTTCATGGTCTGATTTGTCTTACGAATCTTAGAAATATATTTTAGAAAGAAGTGATTTATACCTACAAGTGCCCATTTTTCCTAGGCACAAAAAAAGCTTACCGTGTCATCTGAATTGTCAGACAGTTTTTTTTACAACCACTTATAAATCCAGGAGAACTGTAACTAAAAGCTGCCTGTTAGAAGTATAGTACTATTCCTTGGTTTGGGCATAGGTGTGGGAAGGTATCACTTAACAACAAGATCTTTGACCTTCTCCCAGTTCCAGTGGGACTCCTAGATCAGCCTTTTTGGATTAGTTTAGTTTGGCTTTAATTAAGTTCAGTTCAGTTTATCATCACTGTTCCTAATTTCTGTGCTTACCTCTGTCATGTACTTCCTGCATGCCACTGCACTTGCTTCCCTCTTGCCCTACTAGCTGAGATAAACAGTGCTTTGCCTCTTCAAGATACCCCTGACAAAAAGTCCTTTAAAGTCCTTAAAAGTGAACTGAGCTCTTTCTCATCTACAGCAATTCAGATATTATACAAGGAACTGCTAAGCTTATTTAAATGGTCTTCAAGGTTTTGAGGAAAAGAATGCAGTAAAACTGAACTCCATTCGTGCTCTTTTTATCAAGAAGTCAAGCAGTTCACAGTTGCTGGAAATGAGAAAGACAAAATGTGGGGCTTCAGTGTATCCCACCCTGCTCATTCTCTCCAGAAGACAAATGCTCTGTCCCATCTACAGTTTGTGTACGGCTATGTCCAGCTGAAGACCTGTCATTCCTTATTCCCATGGGAGACTGCTCCACAGCTAAGGAGTCTCATGTCTGGACAGTCCTCCTAGGAACTGGCTAAAATATTTTTCTGTCATGTTGCCTCACGATTTGTATATAGAATTATGGTAAAAATGGGGATCAGGTGTATATTTTCCTTTTTGTTAAAAACACAGTTGCTTTCAGGAAGGTATGTATTTCAGGAATTTTCTTAGACAGCCAGTTGATGTCTAGACCAGCTTTTTAGTGTAGTTCTTAGTTTCAGATAAGAGGCAACAAGTGCACTTCATTAAATTATTATTTTATGAATTATAGCATGAAATGAAACATGTTTCTCCATGCTAATAGTGAATTACCACACTTCTTACTTAATTTAAGTAACCAATTTCCTGTCAAATTGCTTATGAAATACAGAGAAATAAGCGTATCATATTTATCTTCTAGCACTTAATACTGAAATACGAGAGTTATAAATGCCTTGGCTGGATTTTATATTGACACTCCTTTTTTTCCCCTCTTTCTCAATTTTTTCAGTGGAAATTAACCTGACAAGTGATTATTATGTGAGTGGAGGTGGATTAGACACCATATTCAAAGCAAGCAAGATCACTTTTCACTGGGGGAAATGCAACGCGTCATCAGACGGATCAGAACATAGTTTAGAAGGACAAAAATTTCCTCTTGAGGTAAAGTACAGAATTGATTTTGATGATTTCAACAATTTGATGTTCTACATCATTAACACTCTACAAAATTCTTTTGTTTATCTCTTAAGTCTATTTGCAAATATAACCACTCACTTAAATCCAAATCATAATAAATCATGCATTTTAGAAGGGCAGTGTAATGTGTTAGTGGCATGTTGAGAATGTCTAAACTGCATTTTTGCACATCTTCTGAGATGATATCAGATGTCAGTTCTGCTACTCTGACAAAGCTCCCACTAAAAGTTCAGCCTGTACAGGTTTGGCCCAGCATATTCCACATCAGTTCATTGTTTAAAGTGTAAATGGATTTCTCAAAGTAATGCTTTGCTGAGAGCCCATGGGAGCTGCTGGGCCTTACAGAGACAGAGCATGGCCCATGTTGCTGGTGTGGAAAGAGCTGGCAGTGGTGTGCCAAGAGCCAGGTCAGCAGGTCCTGGGTGCAGCCCCACTGACAGGCAGCCAGGTCAGTATCCCCCCGGCTGCTTGGGTGGAATGGCAGCACACAAGTGGGGCAGAGGAGAGGAGCAGCTCTTGCTGGAATGCACAAAGGCCAAACTTTTTTCCCTCAACGTGATATTGTGTCATTTTCCAGTTAAAAAGAGGTAGTTGAAGCAGGCAACTATCCTGTTCCTCATTCCAAGCATTTTGAACTTCTGTGTGAAAGCAAAGCAATAGTGCCAGGGCTGGCCTATATATGGGGGAGAATGGTAAGCCAGGAGCAGCCCCTGGGCCATGTAATTTCTTTTACCTCATTAGCCAGTTAAAAATTCCCAATCACACTCCATCTGTCCTGACAAGGAATCACAGAGAATACTCTCTTCCATCATCATCTCAGGAAAAGCTAGTAGGAGCAGGTCACTCCCCCACACACGTTGGTCACCCAGCACTCGAGGAGATTTCCCTGCTGCATCTGGAGAAAGAGAGAATGGGGTGCAACAAAATCAGTGCTCATGACAGCAGTCAGATGTGAGCTCAAAGTGCCTGGTAATCTTATATTACCAATGCTTCTCCACGCTTACAGCAAAGCAGATGCAGTAGGAACATCTTGACATACTATTTATATTTGGTCACTAATGTTAAGATTCATCTCACCAAGTACTCTAGATCAGGTGCACTGTTATCTCAGCTTACTGTATTATCCATGGAAAGCATTGTGTTCCTTGAAAGGGTAATTCCTGCATACTTAATAGTTTTCCAGGAGAGATTGTTTTTACAGAGCTAATTGTTGATTATTTCCATTCTGTATCCTCAGATAATGCAAATGAGATAGGTAAAAAATCCCAATATTTGTATTCAAACTTTTGTTTGGATGTATTTTTTCCTCAAAATGGGAATATAAATAATTGTTTAATTTAAAAAAAAAATTGTATCTATAACATTTGAATTTTTTTTAATCGCAGATGCAAATCTACTGCTATGATGCAGATCAGTTTACAGATTTTGAAGAGGCAGTTAAAGGAAGTGGAAAGTTAAGAGCTTTATCAATTTTGTTTGAGGTAAACAAAATATATCTTTGTGTCATTTAATAAGCCTTGAAACACAGCAGATGTTCAAACTAAATTTAACTGGTTCCAATGTGTGATTGCTGAGTTTAAAAATTGCATGTATCTTTCTAATTTATTTTTTCAGAAAGCAAATGGGCAAAATACGTTTATTTGGCTTTAAATCATCTATAATTTTGGTGGTAGACTGTAACTTTCATTTTTTTGTCATGAAGCATGTACTATTAAAATATGCAATTTCTCTTTAACAGATTGGACTAGAAGATAATCCAGATTATAATCCAATCATTAATGGAGTAGATAGTGTTAGTCGTTTTGGTAAGTTTGCTTCCATGTTTTATTGATTACTAATTAACTAGATTCCATTCCAGTGTGGTTATGAAACCTTTAAGACATTGAGGAGCATGGTTCTGTAATTCTCAGTCATGTCTATTTTGTTAGAAGTTATAGAAGTCATCTGGATAGACTGGAGAACTAGACATTCACCAACCATGTGAAATCTAACATAAACAAGTGCCAGATTCTGCTCCTGGGAAAGGGTAATCCTGGTTATGTAATCAAAACAGGGAATGAGAGTCTGAAGAATACCCTTTTGGAAAAAGATCTGGCATTTGGTTTAATGAGTAATTGAATTTGAGTCAGCAGTGCCCTGGGAGCCAGGAGGACCAAGTGTGTCCTGAGGTGCATCAGGCACAGCATTGCCAGCCAGGCAAGGGAGGGAATTGTCCTGCTCTGCTCTGCTCTGGGGCAACCTCACCTTGATGGGTGTGTGCAGTTTTGGGTGCCTTAGCGTAAGAAGGACATCAACCTATTAGAGTGCATCCAGAGAAGGGCAGCCAAGTTTGTGAAAGGTCTTGAAGACAGGACTTACAAGGAGTGTATGAGGTCACTTTGTTCAGCTTGGAGAAGGGTGCCTCATCATAGTCAACAGCTTCTTTAAGTGGGGTAAAAGAGAGGCATTTGCTGATCTCTGTGGTGAGCAGTGATAGGACCTGGGGAAATGGGATGAAGCTGTGTCAGAAATTCAGATTGGGCATCAGAAAAGGTCCTTCACTGAGATGACGATATGTGACTGGAACAGGCTCCCCAGAGCAGTAAGTTGTCATGGCACCAAGCATCTGGATGATGCTCTTAGTCATATAGTTTAGTTTTAGGTAGTCCTGTGAGGAGCAAGGAGTTGGAATTGATGATCCTCATACGTTTCTTCCAACTTGAGATATTTCATGTTTCTCTGATTTATTTACCTCAAGACTATTTGTTACAACAAATGTGTAAATGAATACATATAACTTATAATGAGAAATTTGTAACTGTTTAAATGCTAAATCCAGATAAATCTGATTTATTATGTAAGTCGTCTTAATCATACATCTCAGGATTTTTTATGTCTTGTTGGAAGCCAGATAAGACTGTTGTAACTATCCAAAAAGGGTCTTACAAGAGTGAGACTGTCAGAATATCAGTATTCAGTAGACTCAGAGAAGAGGAATGTTTTTTTTCAGTAGCTCCCGTATAAATCTGAAATAATCCAAACATTAGTAGTGGTTGCTAATCAGGACACATGAAGTTCAGCATGGTATCTGAAGAGATCTGGGCTATGTTTCTAACCTAGTTTCATAGTGTCTTTACACAAGAACAAACATTAATGAGCACGGTCTTGAACAGGAATATATTCTTACATCACGTCCATGACTAAATCTTGTCTCAGTTTTCCTTTATGTAATGGTGCTTGAATTTTGTAAAGCTCCTTTAGATCAGTAGGTTTAAAATGTAGAGCTGTTTTAAAAGCTTTCAAAAGTACGACACTAAAATCAAGATTTTTTTTCCTCTGGAAAACAAACACTATTCAGAAAATTTAAATGGGAGCATCTTTCCTAAGTTGGAAAGACAGAGAGGTGAAAATATAAAGTAGTTAGGATTCATTACTTTTGTGTGTCATCTTCTGTGAAACAAAAAGAAGAACTAGTAATACATCAAGACAGATGCTGTCCTACAGCCTTGGAAGGAGCTGTAAAACTATCAGCAGCAAGATTCAAGATACAGTCACTACATGGCACTTCAACAATGCTTAGAATACAATTATCCTGAATAAAATGCAAATGAACTCAGGAAATTCAGGTCATGACTAAATCAAGTTGTTTCTTCTGAAGAAAAGCGAATAGCACACAGCCTGTCCCTGTCTGTGATGTACATAAATTGTCCTTGTCAGTCATATCTGTATTGTGCTTATTTGAATCACAGTTGCTGAGTTCTCAAGTTCTACAGAGGAGCACTCCTCTTTCTTATAGACAAACTTTCTGCTTTTCATCATTCTTTGTCGGTGTTTGGTTTTAGAATCTAGGCTGGAGGTCTCATTAAAGGGTATTCTAAAATCCAAAGTTGCAAAATATATGGCAGGATTCTTGTTAGGAATGAGAAGTTTCATGTCCCCAGCCGTCTATATAAAACGTATTTCATTTTTACTGAGGGAGGAATGTGTTAACTAGACACATACGAGATAACAATGATAGTGTCTGTCTGAAGGTTGATTAGCATTTTGACAGGAGAAAGGGGAAGAAGTGTTTTGCTGCTAAATGTTTCCTCTTCACGGTACATGAATGAGAGAGAGGGGACGAGTCAGCTCTTAAACCTTTAACTCGATAGAGAAGTCACTGTAAAGAAGAAAAGCATCACTTGTAGTAGACTGTTAATGGAATTTGCTGCTGTCACCAAATTTGTGAGGAATTATGAAGACAAAGACAGGTCAGAAATCTGTACAGGGTTGAAGTAGTAGCATACCTGTAAAAGCATAAATTAATGCACAGTCTGAAAATTCATTAGGTATTCAGAAGTGAATACTTATCAGTTAGGGAGAAACTTGAAATGAGTAATTTTAGATTGAAATAAGATGTGTAAGGATTATACTATTCCAAGATGTAAAAAGCAGCCTTATTTTGGATGCACCAGACAATAAAGCAGATAATTGTCCCAGACTTGAAGGGACAAGCCTTGGACTTGCCTTGCTGAAGTTGTTACCATTTATGCCAGTTTTTGTTGCTGGACCCTACTGCCATACCAGCAGACGCTTAGCTTTCTGTGGATGGATTTCAAGCAATCCCTCATGCTTACTCCCAGCTGACAAGGTACCAGGTAAACTGCTGACCTTCAAGATGTGATATTATTTTCACAGAACCATAAACAGTGGTCATAGTCTCCTGGAGGAGGTCTTTGCATTGTTTGCTGATTTGTGTAAAGCTGTTACAGGTTTTCACTATATTATCACCATTTAAAAAAGAACCCTGATCCACAGAAATTCTGCTTCTGTAATCATGAGTAATATTAACCCTCATGTCTAGCATGGCAACAGTTCCCCAGGCTGTGATTCTCTGCAGCAATTTGGATCCCGCAAAAAACTCAACAAATTGATTAAATTCAGGGAGAGTTTGAAGCCATGTCACGAGACCTAGAACAAAGATTTAATGAAAACTTCTTTCTTTGAAATTCAAGAGTGAGACAAAGGTTTGGCACCTTGCAGGTAAGTTTATGGTGAAAAAATTCTTGTGAACCAGTATATTAACATTACTATTTTTGTTGCTGGAGTAAGTTCCTACACCTTCCCAGGTAAATAAAGTTGGGATTGAGCTATACTTTTTCAAACTAAACAAAATACTTCATGATTTATTTGTCCGCTAGTCTCTCTGAAGATTAAAGTTTGAAAAGCCTCAAAAGCAGCATGTTCCTATAGGGGTAGCTCTTTTGGACAGTGTGATTTCTATTTATTAATCGCTTCTGTGGTATTGTAACCTTCTGACTCTATTTGTCTTTTTTATTTTTTCAGGAAAACAGGCTGCCTTAGAACCATTTAGTTTGCTGAATCTTTTGCCGAACTCAACAGACAAATATTACACTTATAATGGGTCTCTATCGGCTCCTCCATGCTCTGAAACAGTTGAATGGATTGTGTTTAAAGATACCATAAGTATTTCTGAAAACCAGGTAATTTCTTTAATGTAGTAAAGCCAATCAATTGTACATAATACCAAAGAAAAGCATTTGCCATGCATATGGTAGAAGCTCATGGCATTCATTGCTAGCCCAACAGCAAAGCTTTTCTTTTATCTAGTAGAAGTCTTTCATGCAGCCATTAAATTAGAAAGCATCTATATTAGTTATGTTACCTTTTCCCTTTTTTGTTAGTTTAGTACTAGAATCTGAGTAATTCCTTGCCTTAAAATAGAGTAAGAACATATTCCAGGCTGTCTGGACTTCGAGTTCAGATATAGAGGAGTATGAAACACTTTTTTGATATTCCCCCAGCCAAGTGGTGGTGCTGGGCAAAGCATAGCTCCAACAGCAGAGTGGTTAAAAATACTTGTGGAGTAACCCATTAGATACACTGATAGTACAGAAGAACAGAAGTTCAGTGCCATGCAGGATAGCTCAACTGTGAGACTGTATCCAACATCTTTTCCTCAGAGCTTTTTCCTATTAGCAGAATCTGGTCAGTTTTTATGACTCTTAACTTCTTTTTTTCCTCTCCTCTTCTAGTTAGCTGTGTTCTGTGAAGTGCTTACAATGCAGCAGTCTGGCTATGTTATGCTGATGGACTACCTGCAAAACAACTTCAGAGAACAGCAGTATAAGTTCTTTGGGCAAGTGTTTTCCTCTTATACTGGACAAGAAGAAATTCATGAAGCAGGTACTTGCTAAACAGTCATTCTTTTCTTTACAAGTTAAAAGAATTTCAGTAAAAGATTCATCCAAGTATGAAGTTGCTCATTTTAAATTGTGTAGAAAGTAGCACACTGTGTTATTAGTCATAAATCTATCACCTCAGAGGAAAAAAACAGCAATCATAAAACATGTCAGATTAAATGGAGTGGAAAATTAAATGCTTTGTCTTGACTAAGCATTCAGTGAAGATTGCATCAGTTCAAGTTTCCTTACACTGCCATTTTAATGTGTTTCAGACTTGAAAAAAGCTGCCTTTTCAGAGACTGCAAGAGAATTTTGTTTTACAAACCCTTTTGGTTCTTTATCATGTAGTGTGAATGCTTTTCCAACAGAGACTGAAGTGATGTCATCAAATTAATTTCATGTAGTTTACTTAGAATGTTATAGATGGAGAGAATTCCAGAAGCTGGATTCTGTTCTCAGTCTTACCTAAAACTTCAGGGAGGTTTGTGAAGGTCGTGTGACCAAAAGGGTACTTTATGTAATGGGAAACAAGATCTAGCACTAAATATGGAAGTCAATGATTCCTATACTAACAAGCTCAAAGGAATATATAGGAAACATCTAAACTGGAGGCACTATGTTGCCACTTGCATGGGAATACCTGTAGATTCTTTAACTCAATTGCACTGAACTGTGTTTAATCAAACATAAACAGCATGTGCTTAAGCATATGCTTCCAGGTTAGAAGTGTGGTTTCATACACATGCTTTTACATATTTGTGTGCACTCATATGTATGTAGATGCACACAAATGCAACTCTAGGATTTATTTAATGTAGAACATAAGGGAAGCATTTCTATTTTCTCCTCCATTTTAAAAATAAATAAAATTTATTTAAAAAGCTTAGGAATCGTTAAATGTTAAGAGCTGTAATGTGAATGCCAAAGTCTCCAGGAGTCAATAGGCTTATGTATTTCATGCTTAATATTGCATAGTAGTCAACAGAAAAAAGTAATCTTTTTAATCCCTTTAGAGGACACATGAGAAATGCCAAGGCTGGTTATTACTCAGGTAGATAACTGAAAAATTATTTTGTGTTGTGAAACCTAGAATCCAAATTTTCTCCCGCTGCATTCAGTGTAGATTCTCATTAGGCAGTAGGATTAAATGCTTGATTAATTGCTGTTATTAATGCATGATATTTCTTAAGTAGAATTAAGTTTTCTTAGAAAAGCTAGAAGAATCTTTCTATTCCATTATAAACTAATTTCAGCAAAATATCTTCAGGAATTTTCTCACAGTGACATCCCCAACATTTTTGGTGTACAAGCATTGTCCTCTTAAGGACATGGGAGTTGCTTCATTCCCCAGGCAAGCCTAGTAATGTATGTAATTTCCCTATGTAGTAAGTATGTATCAATTTAGGAAGATTAAAATAGCTAATCCTTATAGCCATACTTGAGGATTCACCTAAAAAAAGTGTTTTGAAATTGTAATGCTTAATCTCACCAGCCTCAGCTGGCATGCAAATCCATTTATAATAGAAATCATTGTTTGTTCCTGTAAACCTGAGAACCATGGTGGTGGCTGCTGGGCACATTGGGAGACTTTCCATCTGCTCCACCCTGTTGGCAAGGCCCTGGGAGTAAGGGCAGAAACCTAACTCTTGTTTGTCTTCCTGGATTTAGTAAAGGTATAAATAAAAATGGGTTCTTGAAATTCAAGACTGACAATATATATTGATAAAAAGTATTAGTCAGCCTATTTTCCCATGAGAAATACAACTATGTAAAATTCAGCAGCTTAGTTAAATTCTCTTGTGAGACATGGGGTCAGGACTTGTGCGTATGCCCTGTCGACGTTCCTCAGTCGATATGACTTCATTATAAATTCTCAGATTGTCAGATTCTCAGTCGTGTATGGGACACTTGCCCTGGCCCAGTGAGCAGGGTGCAGGTGCCCAGGCATGGCAGCGGTGGGTGCCAGGGTGAGCTCGGTGAGGAGAGCGTGGGGCTGCCCCGAGTCAGGCACAGACAGCTCCTGCTGGCTCCAGCCCACCCATCTCAGGGCACTGAGAGCCGTGGTGGCAGCACCTCTGGGAAAGGAAAGCTGCACAGCAGCGAGGAGGGAGGGAAACGTGTGAGAAACGGCTCTGTGACACCCAGGTGAGAGAAGGGAGATGGGGAGGAGGTGCCCCACTGGCAGAGCAGAGATTCCCCTGCAGCGATGGTGAAGTCTATCCTGCAGCAGGCCATGGAACCTCCATGCAGGAGCAGGCTCCTGGCTGGAGCTGTGTCTTGTGGAGAGGAGCCCGTGCAGGAGCAGATTGTCTGTCAGGTCTCTGACCTCAGGGATGACCCATAGCATAGCAGTCTGTTCCTGAAAGTCTGTGCAGAGGCTGGAAAAATTCATGAAAGACTGCCCTGTGGATAAGACCCCACACTGGAGCAGAGGAAGAGCATTGGGAAGGAGCAGAAGGGTCAAAGTGTTATATGATGACCATAATTCCCATTCCATATTCTCCTGTACTACTGGGAGTGAGGAGGTGGAAGAGTAAGGAGTGAAGTTCTGCCTGGGAGGAAGGAAAGAGTGGGGAGGTGTTTGTGATTTTGTTATTGTTTCTCACTATCCTACTCTATATTTATTGGTGATAAATTTCCTCAAGTGGAGTCCTTTTTGCCCATGATGGTGGTTGGCGAGCAATCTCCATTTTTATCTTGACCCATCAGCTTTTCCATTTTACTTTCTTCCACTGCCCTGATGAGGAGGCAGAGTGGGTGAATGACTAGGTGGGCACCTGGTGGCCAGCCAAGGTCAACTCAGCACACGTCTACTGTGCTGCTCCGCCTCTATCGCAAAGAGAGAATATAAAAAAATTCCTTATTGTCACACACTGTCAGTGATTTGCAAAGCTCCTGAATATCTAAATGGAAATAACATGATTTCATGGCTTCAACAACTAAAAATTTGCATTTAAAAGACAATCTCAAACCTAGATTTAGCTAAAAGTCGAAGAAAGCAACAAATATGAGGGGAAAAAGCCCAATTTGGGCAGCTTGTAAAGGTCTTCTGTTCAAAAACACTGCCCAGGCAGTTTTTGGCAATGATTTGACTGATGTACCCCAGTGGTTCCCCATGGTGCAATTACACTTAGATGAAAATATCTTAAGTTACATGGGTAGCATTTTATTCCAGAGAAGAATAAGCAAAGATAGGTGCATTATCATGACATATGATATGATATGATATGATATGATATGATATGATATGATATTACATGATATGATATGATATGATATATGATATGCAAAACCAGAATCTAAGTAGTCAGATGGAGAAAGCAGAGACTTGGATTCAAGTCTAGCAGGGGTTGGAGCAGGCCTCTGACTTCCTGTGAATTTTCTGCTATTTTGCATTTTGCTGCTTGTGACTTGTAATCCAGTTTAATATTTGTGGCTTCAGACTAGTAACAGACTTAAGAACTCCCTTTCTTACAGTCTCTTTGCTCAGATTTTCTAAAAGTCAGTATCAGAGCAGAAGTACTTAATTAGGTAAGTTGTCATGTGGTCTCCTTTCTTTCTCTGGTCTCTGGAGAAGGAAAATGGGAAAAGGCAGGAGCTAAGTACTTCTGTGTTACTAACTGGTAGGAAAGAAAGGGAACAGCAGGATGATTTATGAAGTGACATCAGAAAAAGGTCAAGAGACAACATTTTGGGAGGTGAAATAGTATGTAGATGATCGTCATGTAGCAATATTGTTGGTCATTGCTGACATGAACATCAAAAGGAGGAGAACAAAAAGGAAGACTTTTTTTTGGAAAAAATAGAAGAACTGTCTGGAAAAGGAAAAAAGAAGACAAAGAAATAATGCTGGAAGCACCAGCCTTGTACCTTTAAAAGTTTTATAATACTGCTCTGTAACTCTGAATGCAGAGAGAGATTTCAGAACCAAATTTGTTCAGAAGCAAAAAAGATGAGGGGAGGAAAAAGGACTGTAGAGAAGAGTTTGGAATACAGAGAAGCTTGGTGTTTATATGATAAAAAAGATTTTTGGCAATAATTTTAAACACCTTTGAAAAGAAAGAGCTGAGGAGTCTTTAGGTTCATTGAAAAATAATGAAATCTATCTAAATCATTTGTCTTAATGCTCAAAATTAAGAAGGGAATCATCTTTGCTGGTCTAATGATTTCATTTTGCCATCTGGTGGAAATGGGAAGGAATGACAAATTTTAGGAATGGAATGGAATGTACACAATATGAGATTTTTTTTTTAATTTGCTCGTCCTTTGCATCAATTAAAAGGATTAAGTCTAATTAATACAGCACAGTATGTTCAAAACATACAGTTATACAGCACAGTAGCTTCAAAACCTGGCAACAGAATTCAACTAAACTACACAGGCTAACACTGCCTCTTCTATTAGCATACTCCCACAAACACAAGAACAAAAAACCCTTGCTGCTTATTTCCATTGACTCTCTCAGACCGAAGCTGCTCAGGACTGCCCACCTTCCCCACGGAACGGGAGAAAGGCTTTCCGCAAATATTTTGGAGGGGCTTGACTGCCCCCTTGTGTTCCAAAGCCAAAATGCAAAGATGAAGGACCGCTTCAAAGCATTCAAACCCAAAGCATTGAGGCATCTTGGTGTTTACTTCCTTTCAGAGAACTCCAGAGGACCCGCATTTGTTTTCTTAGTTAGCTGAATAGATTTTTGTTACTTGCTTTTTCTAGATACTCATGCTCTAAACACGTTATGAGATGTAAAAAAATGCTTCCTCATTTATGCCAAGTAGGAAATGACTGTGTAATTGCTTTTGCAAAATTCAAGCTAAAAATATAATAACAAGCCTTAAAATATAATAACATGAAATCAATACTGATAATGTAATAATTAATTCTTCCTATTTGCCTTTTGTCTCCTCTTTAAGTACTATAAAAAAAATTGAACCTCCTTGAAGTTTCCATTCGTGGGAAATTCAGGTGTGATAAGTTCACCTTTAACCATTAAAGACAATCTGCTATAGATGAGTCTATTATATCTCGTGAGAAAGTATGCAGCTCTTCTAGTGCTACTTTGATAGAGCTATAAAGACAGAAATATTGAGATTTTTTTATTCCCAGGACAGATATAAAAATCTTACTGTTTTATCATTTGTATTTTATTTCTTAGGAACTGGATACTAATATTTCACAAAATATAGTGTAAGAGGCAGGGAGAGGAGATTCAGTCCTCAAATTTACTTGCTTTTGGAAATCTAGTGTTAAAATACTGGTTCTGTTTATAGTGGCATGATATCTCAAATATTTTAGTAGAAAGCTAAAAATGAGGCACACAAAAGACTTCCATTAGTTTTCTGAGGAGGAAGCTCAAGATTT
The DNA here is from genome assembly GCA_013396875.1 of Vireo altiloquus. NCBI lineage: Eukaryota > Metazoa > Chordata > Aves > Passeriformes > Vireonidae > Vireo > Vireo altiloquus. The sequence goes on from VZRF01009054.1 coordinate 801,108, forward strand.
CAGTAGAGTTAATATATATTTAATAAATACCATATTCTTTTCTCTTTTCTTTCTTCCAGTTTGCAGCTCAGAACCTGAAAATGTTCAGTCTGATCCAAAGAATTATACTAGTCTTCTTGTAACATGGGAAAGACCTCGTGTTGTATATGACACCACAATTGAGAGATTTGCTGTCTTTTATCAACAGCTGGATGGAGAAGACCAGACTAAGCACGAGTTTCTGACAGATGGGTATCAGGACTTGGTAACTGTAAACTCTTCAAGTTTCATAAAAAGGGATGATGGTGTAACAACTCACTGTTAATTATCTTGAGGAATAAACTGTAACTGGGAACCAATTTGAGAGAAATTATCTCATTTTTTGGCTGTAAAGGCAAAAAGACAACTTAAAACAAAAGTAAGAGCTTCTCTTGTCCAGAACAGGGAAAAACTCTACAGCTTGCTGCTTTGATTTGCCTATAGTTGCCGTGACCATGTCAGTCACAAAGCTCCTTAGCCATAAAACCCTTTGCCAATTAACCATGATCTGTACTTCATTGCTCATGGATGTGAAAGAATGACCTACACAAGCAACTAATGAGATTCAATTCAATCATACTGCTGTAAATATTCAGTTACTGATTACAGCTTTATAGTTCCTCTAACCCTCTTTAAAGACTCATAACTTATCAGACATAATGTTACCTAAATTTGTGTTCAGCACTAAATATGGTATCTCCCATGTAAAAACTCACGAGATTTTTTTTTAAGTTGATTGAAATACGTTTGTGACAGTAAAATTTAAAAGCACACATTATAATACTAGATGAAAGCTTTGTGGTTCATATGAAAATTGTGTTATGAAAAAATTAACATTTTCAAATACTTAATACTTATTTGCAAGTAAATTATTAATTTTTTTTTTTTTCTTTTAGGGGGCTATTTTAAATAATCTGCTGCCCAACACAAGTTATGTTCTTCAGATAGTTGCTGTTTGCTCTAATGGTCTGTATGGAAAACACAGTGACCAAGTCATTGTTGATATGCCTTTAGAGGATGCAGGTAAGTGGTCTTTTGAGTTTAGTGATCACTTTTAGCTGAAAAGTCTGTATTTGAAGAAGCAGTTTGTTTGCAAACCAGTTAAAATGCGTGACTTTCAAATTATGCTAAAATGAAATTTCAAAATCGCTGCAGTTAACCTTCAGCATGTTCCTTGCTAATGATATTTTACATGATGTAATTCCTTGCTAGCATTACTTATAAAAAACTGCATGTTAATTTGTTTGATTCTAAGAATATTCTGAAAAACACCTACTTGATTTCAAATCTCACAAGTGTATCTTTTAGATACGTAGGGAAATAAAACCATGTTTGGTATTATTTCGCTATGGTACAAGCATCGTCTCAAAATTAATCCGCACAGCCAAAGTCTTAAGGAATCAAGTAATACAACCACAATATATGATTTACAAGTCTATATTAATGATTTTGAAATTTGATTTCTTATGAATACTTGGAGTTCGATTTCAAAAGACTTGTGATGATGGAATTCCCTTGCTTCTTAATGCTGCCTCGCAAAAAAATCAAAAGGCCTAACAAATAAACCTTAATGATTTCACAGCCAGATTTGCTTCTTCTGCCTGCTGGTAAATATGAAATAATTTGAAACTGTAGCATGAAGCTTGATCTTGTCCTTAATAATTCCTTAAATTTGGTGTAAGCTTTAGAATCAGATTCAGTTATTATGAAAGTGAGTGAGAGCCGTGTTTTTATTTAAGAATCCTGTAATTAATCATAGAAAAAATCAGATGCTTTTTGGTCATGCTAGGACCTATTTTTTTATCTAAGGGCCTGGATTTTGTTGTTTGTTTATGTATTCTGTAGATTCAGTTTTACACTTACCTATGTCTCTTCAGCTGCAGCAAGGTTATTAGTGATGTTGTGGTGAACTTGGGAAAATAGGACAGTTTTTCATTTCAAGGGAGCCATGTTCCCTTACAGTGAGAAAGAGTATGATACTCAACAATCTTTGCTACATGAATTCTGGACTAATAAGGGTAATAGTCTTGTAATAATAGTGTGGGGTTGTCTGTAGGAGGAGGATACATCATCAGGTATAGTACATACACATTTTTAATAAAGATGTTTCAAACACAGTGTATTAAGAATAATGTATTTTGAGGTCTTAGGCTAACACCACCACAATTTTTCTATTTCTCTTTAGTTTTCTAAAAAGCACAGTATGCTGCCTGACATTTCACTCTTCTATCCACCTTTTTTCCATCCCTTAGATAGTATATACTTCCACTTACTTTCCAGAATTTGCTGGATTTGTGTTTGAAGAATTTTCTCAGATGAGAGTTCATCTACATGCCCCACATCTGTTTCTACATGGAGTGACAAATAAGCAGCATAGTGTTATCATCATTAAACAGTAGTTCAACAAACCAAGTCAGCATAGTGCTGCCATCACAGCTATAAAACCTCTGAAAATATATATTGCAAAACAGACCCCAGTATAGGTGATATCCAGAGGACAAACTGCCCTCTTACTGCTGTATCCCTGCTGCGAAGATGAGCTGCATGCCACCCTGCTGTGCTCCATGACTCCCTTTGGAAGGAGCCGTGGGTGCAGAGGCAGGGAGAGAGGCAGGAGCACTGGGGCTGGGCAGGCACTCTGGGTGCACCTGGGGTGAGAGCAGGTGCTGCTGGGGAACAGACCCAGCAGGAGGATGAGGAGGCATTGGGCAGCCTGGGGCTGGCCAGCAGTGCAGATCCATCCACCCAGCACAGCATCCCTGCTCTGTTTCTTCTGAAGTCATGCAAAACAGGGGCTTTGCATTCATTTGGGTAGAAGGAAGAGTGAGGGAAATACATACTGGAAAATTAATTTCACCTTCCAGTGTCAGCAGAAATTTGTCTGAGATTTGTATGCTCAGACAAGAGAATTTGGTACAATAAATGCTATATTTGAGACTGTGTTAGGTTTTTTATAATAAATGTTATATACCAGACTGAAGGTCTGATACTCTCACACCTTTTAACACAGACAAACCATTAATTTCTACTTTGATATTTTAAGTAATATAAAAATGAATATTTGCCTGTCAAAATGAATATTTGTCTGTTTCGCAAAAAAACCCAAAAGTTTCATTGACATGCTTCCTATCTGAAATGGACACAAAGTTATTAAATCTACTTTGGTTCTTTTATTTTGGCACTCCCGCAGTGGTACCTCTGAAAGTATTGAATAAAGAAAATTCAGGGGAAAATTCCTCTCATGTAATTAGTATGATTCCTAAGAGTGTACATTGCTATATCAGTAAGTTGTTTATTTGCTGTGTCAACTCTGGATACAATTTTAAAATATGAAAAAAAGTCCATTAATTTCTAATGTTTATTTGCATACTTACTTTAACTAATTATTTACATCTGAATTAACCATTGCAAATATTTCAAATATTTTCACATTTAATTTTAATATGCCTAATATTAAACAACAGACATATGAGAATGTAGATATCTAATAAGAAAAATTTGTTCAGAGCAGCTTGCTGATTACAACTATGACATCAAATTGGTTTTGTGATCTGCTTTATAGATCTTGAGGCAAAGGGGGATTTCTTGGAGCTCCTGCTTGGGAATTTATGAAAGAAAAGTTATCTTCACCGTGAAGACATGAAATAAAGTTGACACACATAAAGCATAAATTAAATCTTTTATTTTCAAGAATTACTCTGAGTAATCCAGTTTAATTAAGATGAAATTCGCTATGGTCACCTTCAGATAATTTAGTCCTCATGTAAAGAGCTGAAGCAAGGCATGAGTCATGCAGAGCCATTAGATGGGCCCTTCTCCAGGAAGAATTCTGCCCTTGGAGTGGCCACTTCTAATGAGATCTGGTATTTAAGAAAAGCTCAAGACCATTGTTTTAGGCTTTCCTTCTTGAGATACTCACAAGAGAGTTTCTCATGCCTTCTCCCCAGCCATTCTGGTGCCTCCCAAATGTGGTCAGTGAGGGCTCTGCAGGCTCTGGGAATCCACAGCTCCAAGATTCTTGTCCTCAGCAATGCTTTGTAAGAGGAAGGACCTCTTCAGGGCCATGGTCTTCCTCAGTTTGTGGAAGCCTCAGGAGCTGTAGTGTAATGACATTGGGCAGGCTACCGTAGTGGAGACCTCTGCTCTTTGGGTTTTTCCTGAATTCTTCAGAATGGCAGCCCTGCTCCTTGTAATACAGTGTTTGTGCGCATTAAATTTTTTTCCAGTTAGTCTCCACTTAGTAAAAGCCAACAAATGCACTACTTGATGTAGCTACAAAATTTCCATTGAAAATTTAGGGAATCATGTACGAGTATTTTAGTCAGCTTTGATAAAAATCCAACCTTTATTTACAAATTTTTCACTTGCTATTAGAATTGGATTTCAAATAACTGTGTGTGTGCCTTGACTCTGTAGATAACATTTGTATGGAACTGAAGGTAATGCAATAGTTTGTTGGGTAGCTAATACTGGCGGTACTTACATGCTTTTGCTGACACAGGAAAGGAAAAGTAAGAATATAACTCCCCTCTCCTACTCCTTTGTGTAGACTTCAGTTGGTGTTTGTCAAAAAAACCCCCCGACATGTTGGGATATAGCTCTCAAATGCTGTCTCCTGCCTGGCAGCTCATGCTGTCAGCAATGCTTTGTGAGGGTCTAACTGTGCAACTTCTTTGTAACTTGTCTTTGTGACTTTTGTTCTAAAAAGCACTAAGCATATATTAAATGTCTGATCTAGGGAATTCTTTTTCTAATTTTGTTCTGATAAAAATAGAAATCTAAAAACTAATTTAATCAAAAGAAATAGGCTTTACTTTTGTTCTTGTCATGCCATTTATTACATAAGTCAGTACAGAAATGAGAAGAGTTTATGTTGTGCGCATTATTCTACGATTATAAATCACATGGTTTAAAGAGATTTTTAAAATATTTACATTGAACAAATGTAGGGAAATAGTTACTTTTTCTGTATTTGTTCTGTCGTTTCTTCATCTGTCATTAAAATGGACTATGAAAAGACCTCTACAGAACTCTCTAACTAATTATTTAATTATTTTATTTTAAAATGTATAATATAGAATAATCAATATGTGGTTCCAGAAAAAAATAAACAAGCTTGTTCATCAACCTCCATCAATGGGTTGTTTTTTGGAGGGTGCGGCTCTTCACCTTGGATGGGGGATGTTATTATATTTCTGTAATCTCCCGTCAAATCAAAAGCTCAGCAACAAGATTAACAGAACTTCTGTAAGTGTGCGTCTCTAATACTTTTGACAAATAAAGTTTTCATGACCATCTAAATTTAAAGTCTTTATAAAGTTCCTGAAGATTTACTGTTTTTTTTAATATACAGTTTATATATATATATATATGTATGTGTGTACATGTATATATGTATGTAAAGCCTCTCCATTGAGAAAACAGCAAGAAACTGTAGTTTTCTGCTGGTGGAATTTGAGAGCATATGCCCTGCTGTATGCTCTGGCACAATCAGAACAGTTTGTTTTGAGTCTGATTAAAGCTCAACTCAACAGTAGTGACCACACAATGAATGGAGAGAATTTCTCTGTATTAAAAAACTTTTCAGAGAAGTCTGATGAGTACACAGTACATGGTATGGGTCTATTGTGGGAAGGCATTCAAACTAATGTCAATATTTGATTCATATCATTGAGAAGCCAGGGAATATCATTATCTCACCCACCCCTTCCTCCCCTCTGCTCCCCTCCCCACCCTGCCCCAGAGCCTCCTAGGCCTCGGGAGTCAGAGGTAAGATAATTTTTTATCTATCTAGTTAATGAAAGGTCAGTTCTTTACTTGGTAATTTATAGATGTTTGTTACTAAAGGACAATTTGTGAAGATTTTGTGCAGCATTGCTTACCCAAAATTTGTTTGCATGCTATAATCTACAAATACAACTGGATGAGCTTATTAGTTTGACAAACTTCATCTAGAGTATGGTGCATATAGCACATCTCTATTTGCTCTGAAGGCTAGACATGGACAGACAAAAGAGAATGCAAATTAACTCATAGATCTGGCATTGCAAAAATGAGAAATACAGAGGTGACATCTTTATCCTAGTGTATTGAAGAACTAACTTTTGGGAATTGTGGAGGAAATGCAGACATGGGGCTGTGTGTGATGCTACTGTTAGAATTGCTCTCCAGGCTGAGTCTGGCTTTTTGACCTAGTGTGAATCAACCCTCAATAGGTGTTAGCACTTGTGTGCAAACAGACTGCTAGAATGTGGCTTAGGAGAAAGCCTCAGAAAGACTCAAAATGGGAATGGGCCTTTTTGTGGTCCTAAGGAGCAGTAAGATGCATCAGTGCTGTGGAAGGAGTGTTAGATTTCCTCACTGACGTCTTGGGCCAGTTCCTACCAGAGAGTTGGATGTTTCTTTCAACCTGCTTTGAAGTCTCTCTTGCTGGCCACCATCAGAAGTACATCATTGGATTTGGCCAAAAAGAGAGAAAGAAGGCAAGAGACTACCTCTAAGTTTGGAGAGAAGGATTTTCAACTGGGTTGTAGGACATTAATTTCTTCAACCTGTTTCATCTGGTTTTTATTTATGAAAACTGAGAGTGCCTCAAAAGCCTCTAGTGTAGTTTTTCACAGAGCATGCAGTACCTATTTATTAGGGACTTTTTCTGGGATGTGATACAACTGGCTTCATGTCTTTATATTAAATCAAGTAGGATGGGAGTTTTAAAAAGTCTGTAAGCACTGGGAAGGGTGGGTCTCTTTGGTCTGCCCTGATGGAGGCATGCAGCCTGCTGCATACTGAGAATGATGCCATTGCTATTGCTCTAGCACCTAAGTCCAAGCCTGGGTGCACAAATAAGGAATTTTCTATATGAAAATTAAAGAACAGATTATTTTTTACAAGTATATCTTCAGGGCTTTAAGATTTAATGTAGAGATATAGTTGATCCCCAGACTTACTGTTTTTCTCTCTTCTGTATTTCTTGCATTAAACTGTACTTCTCATTGAAAACATTCTTGTAAACTTAGCTTTCCCCAGCCATCATGTGTTTCCTCCAAAAGTGCAAATCCAAAGGTATCAAAATAGAGCCAGACAAAACTGTTATGGGTGAATGAGCATTGCTACCCTTAGTCCTCAGTCCAGGGGATTGGGCACTTCTCCAAACACAATCCTACAAAAAAACCTAAGATATGATCTCAATAGGCATATTAATGAATCCGTTGAGTCCTAGCAGAATTAAGAATTCTGTCTATTTAAAATTGTGGATGATACAGTGTGTATTTTTGTTTTATAGAGGCTGACCTCATTCCTGAGCTGAGAGAAGCTGAAGAATATGAGGTATAACATTTATTTGTTTTTTAAGAGAGTATTTAAAATAATTACATTTCCACTAGATTGAAATTATGTTCTGTGAAATTTTACAAAACTATGTTATCAATTGAGTGTATTATCTGCATTTATGTGTACGTATATGTATGTGCATATATAGCCTTTGAGCTATATTTTTCCCTAGATAACTCTGGAGATACCTCAGTATTTCTCTGGGGCTGGAGGTACATGGTGAAGTAAAGGATATCACAGAATATTCCTAATTTTTTTTTAATGGAGCATCATTTTGAAATCACCCCTCTGTGAACTCTGATGGAATTGTTCATTTAGCAGAATCGAAGCTGCCATCCAGTCTTAGGCTTTTTAATTAAAGAGAAGTTTGATTTGTCCTTGCTTGTGATTGTCTTATCATGTAGTAAATTAAAGTAAGGGAGGACGAAAGTTGTGCTGAGAAGTGAGATCCAAGAGTGTCTGCTATCAGTGTGCTATTGGTTGAACCATTACTTAAAAATTCTTAGAGGGTCATTTGCTTCTTGAAATTAAGGTTGAACTTTTTGAACTTTCTGTTAGACTTTAAAGTATAGCTCTGTTTTACAAAATTTTTTATGATCTCATAATAACCTTTAGAGGCTTCATATTCACTAACTAGGTTTCTGGTGTCCCAGCAAGAAGAGATGTAAAAATACCATAATTTTAGTTTTTAATGGTCATTAATACCAGTTTTGGAACATGAAAAGTTACTTCAGTAAGACATTTATCAAGAAATATCAAGTAATCACTCAGAATTTTTAATTTATAGTTTCAGACTGCGACCACGATATTCTCACTGCATGGCAAGTCCTTTCAGTTAGACAGCCTGTGCTTGCCTATCTATTTACCCTCTCTTGTGTTTGCAGACACTGAGTAACCAGGAATACAGTCATTTCTCTGTTGTTGCAAGCTATGTATCTAGATTATGATATTGCATCTGTTAGGTGCCAGTGAACATAAACTGATTTTTACTTGAACCAAGAAACTTTAAAAGTCTATACATTGCCTTGCAGAAGTTAGATCTTTAGAAATAAGGGTCTGTCCAGTCCAGCCCATGTTTGAAGACACAGAATCTTGGTGCTGCTGCCCCTACATTTTAGGTATTTAGTTCTTAGAATGAAATCCAAACCTGAAAGTCATGTCTGAAGTACCTTATGTTGTGTGAGTGCTTGAGAGGTTCCTGGTTCAGAGGGACTGCAGTGCGAAGCCCAGCTCTAGCCCTTGCTCTGGTGAGACTGGGTAAAAGCTCACAACTCCTGTTTGCTAAGTGCCTCAGTCAATAATGTATTCAGCAGCTCTTTATCTTGGGCACATTCTTTCAAAGGCTGTTGATATTTTGCATTCTTCTCCCTGCCGTGCCCTCTTCCATGCCGGAATGGGAGATCTACTCAAAATAAACTATAGTGGAAACTGAGGAGTTGTTAGATTGAAAGCTGTGTCTATCTCCTATCTAGTGGGTGTTTTCTCTCAGCATTATGATGTTGAATAAAAACTAGCGGCATTTCCACCACATCACCAAGCCAGATCTTCAGGAAAAATAAAACAACTATTTTGCAAGAGGCTCTGTGTTGCTCAGTCTCTTAGGGCTATGTGTGCCTGTCAAATCAAGTCCCTCCAGAAACTGAAAGTGTCCCCCAATAGAGATTGCAGGTTGTGCTGGGGCAGGTTTGGTTCTGGTGATGCTCTAGATGGGGGCACAGCCCAGGGCTGCAGGGCCACTCTGTCTAGGTCAAAACAAAAATGCTTGCTGAGCGAGTTAGGTGCTTCGATGTCATGGTTTTTGATTTTAGTGTAGGAAGCTGGAGAAGGGACAAAAAGATTTGACCTTAGATCCTTAAGCAATTCCTAAATCCTGATTGCATTCAGGCTTGTAAATTTTTTTCTTTTGGATGTGTCCTTAAAAGGCAAAACCCTAACACATGTTTTGCACAAAGTATTGTTACTCATCATCATTCATGTTCAGAAAACAAAGGGTCATAGCATGACATGGGGATATGACTCACAACACTTGTGAAACTCTTACAGTCATGCTGAGGATCCCAAAATCTTCTTTTGCAGAAAACTCTGAAGATTCAGCAGCATTGAAGACAGTTTATAAAAATATTTTACAAATTCTGTTGCTATTATTACAATTTAATTACCATCAGGATATTAGTGCAAACCTCTAAGACATTCTGATAGCAAAACCACTTTTTCATTGCTCTGTATACAATACATACAATATATTGCATTTACAATTGCATTTTATTAGGAAAGAGAGCTTTTTTTAATAAAGTAAATAAATACCATGAGTGATTTTTGCCTCTCAAATGCAATTAAAGTTACACAACAATAAAGGAGTTGTTGGGACACGGCATTTTTCTGGTTTTATTGCCAAAAGTAATATTTTTCAAGATAAAATAGGATACCTGTTCTTGCAGTTAATACTTTGGTTTAAGACCAAAGTGTCTTCTCAAGTATTGTCTTGCTTTACCCCTCTTGTTTTATGGATCCAGGAAAGCGTCTTTTTACAGTTTCAGTTTTCATTCATGTACAGAGTCTATAAACATTTTTAATTGTCTTCGGCTATGATCTTTTTTCCGAAGGATGAAGTTGATGAAAAGGAAACAGAGGAGGATGAAGAAACTGCAGTGGTTCTTAGCACTGACAGTACGGTGAACCAATTGAGGAGAGATTTTCAGGTGATTACATCCAGCTACAGTCAAGAAAAAATGGGAACAAAACCCAGTGAAGCTAAAACAAATAGATACTTAACAAGAGAAGAATTGCATGGTAAGGATAATGTTTTCAAAGCAGTTTATTACGCTACTTCTCCACCTATTGGTGAAATTTCTAAAGAGGAAGAACCTTTTTTGGAATCCCAAACAATTACTGGAATTCCTCCTCAACTCATTGACTCCACCAAAGGCGGAGAAGAAGAGTATATATATCTTTCTTCAGGCACCGAGCCAACAAGAATAACCACTACTGGCCACAATGATGAAGATTTCTTATTGTCTCCCTTTAAACCTCGTCAGGAATCTGATGACTTTTGGAGTTCAGTTCCTACCACTTCTTCATCACAGCTGGTTACAGAGGAGACCTCCCAAGAAGATGCCCTTCCTTCAGGAAGTCCAGACATAAGTGTGCATGATGTTCTTTCCCAAGGCTCTGTTAAATATATTTCAGAAGGTGTGGCACCCTCAAGCTCTGATGAGCCTCCAAAGCATACTTCTTCCACTGATGGAAATTTATGGTTTCGTAATACTACAGATCCAGCAACTCAATCTGTTGATGCGTCGCCTAGCAGGCAGTTGTCTCAGACCAGTTACACTGATGCTTATGTAGAGGGATTAAAGCCAACTACAGTGCCCTATTCAAGCAGCCCAGTGGTTTCACGAGATACTTCAGATGCGGATTTAGAATTACCACATTATTCTACCTTTGCTTTCTCCTCTGCTGAATTATCACCTCACTCTATCTCTTCAAGCTCTGGAGAATATGGTTCTGCTTCTGCTGCCAGTGAGGTACTCTCTCAGACAACTCAGCCAGTCTATAATGGTGAGATACCTCTTCAACCTTCCTACAGTAGTGAAGTGTTTCCTCTAGTCACCCCTTTATTGTTTGACTCTCAGATGCTCGACACTACCCCTGCTACATCAGATAGTGATGTGACCTTGCATGCTACACCTGTATTTCCCAGTGTTGATGTGTCATTTGAACCCACCCTGTCTTCCTATGATGATGTACCTTTGCTTACATTTTCCTCTGCTTCCTCCAGTAGTAAAATGTTTCACCGTTTGTATACAGTTTCTCAGATGTTTCCACAAAGTGCTACTCCAGCTGTTGCAAGTGATAAGGTGTCCCTGCATGCTTCTTTGACGTTGGCAGAGGGTGATCCATTAATACAGCCAAGCCTTGCTCAATATGCTGATGTGGTGTCACATCAGACCATTCATGCTGCTTCGGAGACACTGATATTTGGTCATAATAGAACTCACATATTTTCTCAAGTTGAACCATCCAGCAGTGATTTAAATATGCATGTACTATCTACAATGTCTGAACTTCCTTATGCTTTTTCTGGTAATGTGGGCTCCCTCCAAAGCTTTACTGTTTCCTATGACTCTGCAGAATTTGTGCATGATTCTGTTGACATATTTCGTCAAGATCCTTTATTTAGCAGCTATAACAATGTACTGGTGCATAAACCTTCTTCTGTAATATCACAAGCTGATACGTTGCTGCAGCCTACGCGCTCTCTTTCTAGTGACACGGATTGGTCTGAAGCATACTCTGGTAGTGAGTCCCTTTTGCCTGATACAGATACTTTGACAGTACTTAACATTTCTTCCTCTGATTCTGTTGATGAGATTTCATATGAATCATCTGGGTTTAGTGATGTTAATAAGATGCTTCAAAAAGGTGATGTTATATATGGAGATGAGAGAGAACTGAAAATTTCCTCCTCTTTAAGTGAAATGGCTTCCAGTGCTGAAAGTAAAGTGATACATGAACTTTCTACATCTGTTTCTAATAATGTTGTAATTGAGCAGAATATGTCTCTGCAAGAAACCCCACTTCCTGTTTCTAGCACAAAGGGAATCCTTCCAGTCTCTCTTGCTTTTCCCACTACTAAGATATTTGATCATGATATTAGTAAACTTACAGAAAAGCACCTTTCTGTTCAGCCTTTGCATGTTACAACTCCAGCCTTTGATGACACTTTGCTTAAACCTATGCTTAGTGCAAGCTCAGATCAAGCTCACTCTGTCCCTGCTTATAGCAAAATGTTATCCTCGACTCAGCTGTACTTTCATGAGACCTCAACTACATTAAGTAATGAAGCATTACTGCAGTCCTCCTTCCAGTCTTCTGGTGATGGCACTCTGCTTAGCACAACTGCAGTTATGCCTAGTGATACAATATTGGCTGAAAGCTCAAAGGTTCAAAAAGATAGTTCTACATTTGACCAAATATTGCATCAAATGGCACCAGGTTCTGCTACAACTGAAAGCAAGCTGCATTCTACATCTGCACCTTCTGTTGCTGATATTGAGTCAAACACTTTTAGTAAGCCCACAGCGTCACTTCAAGGTTTATCTGTTTCTTATGCAAGTGAGAAATATTTTTCATCCAGTTTATTTAACAGTGAAGATGCTCAGAAGGTTATGCCTTCATTGTACAGTAGTGATGTTTCATTCCAGCTGACCAGTTTAGAAAATACGAATGCCTTTCCCCCCCAGGCAGCTATTGCTGTGACAACTCCCTTCCTAACAGGTGACACATCATCACATGTAGCTACTCCTACAGTCAGCCGTATCTCTTCAAGTGTTTTTGAAAGAAGTGAGGCTGCCAGTGTCTCTTCAAGTGCCACACTTGGTTTTGCTCCTGTTCATATGCCTGCAGTTGTTTCTGGTTCTGATGTGTCCATTCATCACACTCTTCCTTTACCAAATATACTTACTTCAGTTACAGCTGTTCCTTCCAAAAGTGACATCCCTGTAACTTTGAGTAGGTTGCTGGTTCCTTCTAGAGAATCCTCTGGGTTGTCTCCCAGTGTCATGTCCAGTCCCGATTTGTGGTCTTCTGTAGTTGAGGATGACTACGATGAATATGATGATGGCTTCCCTGTAAGTAACTGCATCTCATGCACTTCCCATAGAGAAGATCAGGATATGGTAGTAGAGGATCAAAATACAAATGTAAACAATAACAAGGATCAGAATAACTTAATTCTAAGTTCACATTCTGAGAAACCTGAAGAAGAGGTGTTTTCTACTGCTGCATCTGACAGTCAGATAAACCGTGCCATGGACAGACGTAATTACACATCCATACCAACTCTGGCAGTGAGTGTGATACCTAAGAAGCACAACGACCTGAAAATTCTGGAGAACCACATTCAGACTTCTAGTGTCCAATTGCAAAACACATCGGAATCTAAGTCTTGGGCCGTTTTGACAAGTGATGAAGAAAGTGGTTCTGGCCAAGGTACCTCAGATAGCCTTAACGATAATGAAACTTCAACAGATTTCAGTTTTCCTGACCATAATGAGAAAGACACTGAAGGGGCAGTTGAAGCAGGTAACTCAGAATTAACTCCTGGATCATCTCAGTCATCAGCCTCATCTGTTTCTAGCGATCACTCATCAGTATTCAACATCTCTGAGGCAGGTTAGTTATGGATAAGATTCATGAATACCATGGGAAGCTGTGAGGGGATACTTCTGTGCCATAGAGAATGAGAAGGTTTATCTACAGATAATAAAGGGAGAACATAACAGTGCCAATGGGTGTGATTAAAGAAGCTTTGGGGAACAGGGGTGCATACTGAGATGGTTACCTTGTGAATGCTAATTTTGGCAACTTAAAACTGCACCTGAAATATTCTTCATTAAGGTGATTGCTCCTCTGCTTTTGGATAGATGCATACTCTCAGCAGAAATTGAGTGGTGCAAAATCTAAAACCAGAATCAGTGCTAATTGTTTAATTTTATTTTTAAAGGTTTGAGAGGGACTTAGATTCTCTGTTAAGTTCTCTGTACAAAGACAAGTGCTGCCCTTATGGAAATAACCACCAGAGGAAACCATGCCTCTGCCAGAGGAAACATACTTCTAATATTCTCTTTTAAACTTAGAGCAGCACATTTTTTATGTATGTTTTCTAAGAGACTGAAGAAGGAAGAAGATACTGGTTTGATTCTGAATCATCTGAACTCATAAAAACATTACTTTTTATTCTGTGTGCGGCAGTTCCAGATTTCAGTGAGATGCAGAATTTTTGTGCCAGATTTGCATTCTCCCAAAGTAAAGCCAAATTCTCCTCTACCTGTTTATATTTAATGCTATTTTCCTATTCTTTATTCCTCTTAAAGTCAGTGAGAGTATTCATGACCCATAATTCCAAGGATAGTTAGAAATCCAAACTGGTAACACATTTCCCTTGTATTTAAAAATGCACTGTGGAAAATCTGAAGTATTCAGAGATTCTCATTTCTTCTTGTGTTAAAGAATTGAAAATCAAATAATCAAGTCAAAAATAATCTATGATCTTTGAGAAAAAAACCCAAAGAAACGACAAACAAGGTTGAATTGGTATTTTAGAAAATAAATTGAACATCTGTTATGTACTTGCAGCGTCTGTAGAGGGCAGTGTCATTCAACTAAACCCACTAAGGAATGGACTCAACAGAGCATGGGAAGGTTTCAGCCCAGTCCTACAAATAAATACACAGTTGAATCACACAAGGTTGTATACCTCGAGCTACAGAATAGTAATATGAAAAGGTGGTAAATTTGCACTCAGTATAGTTGGGGCTAGTAGAATGGGAAAAAATAGAAAATAAAAATTAAAAGAAAATAGAAAACATTGAAATTACTAGAAGTCCTAACAAGGTAGGTGTCGCAAAACTGAATCAACAAGTGAATTAGTTGACTGGTGAGTAGTTACCACTTGGTGTAAAATGCATAACGTTTCCTAAAAAATAAGCAAACACAACATTAATATTTCAAAACCTATCTTATTGGTTGGAATGAGTACTGCCATAAGATACTAGAGTTTACATAATGGGTGTCATTTGAATTTTTACTGATAATAACTCGAAAAGGATTATAGAGTACTGGAGGAGGTGGAGTACAACAGACTTAATTTGTCTTCTAGATATTATTGAAAGACACTGTACATTATCATTTCATGTGCATTACTTTTTTTCCAACACATGATGCCAAATACTGGCTTTTAATAAACTGAAAATTCAATTTCAGCGTGTCTAACATGGTCTCCTGTAAATCAAAGATATATTTGCTTAATTAAATTATAAAGAAATGAAACAAAAACAAAAAAGAATCTCTCACCTGAGAACTTATTTATACACCGTAGTACATTTTGCAGAAATTGGTGAAATGTCTTCTTGTTGTGACCATTACAGAAAAAAATTGTCATTTGAACTTTCTGTAGTCTTCTAGTTGTTGACGCATAATTATGCTTGTTCTGAACTAGGATTTTCTCCATAAGACCTCTATGACTACCTAAACCTTTCAGCTTCTTTTGAGAAACTAAAGCAAATTAATAGAAAGAAATACGTGAAGGATTCAAACACATCAGTTATTAGAAATCAAAGAAATCTACTATAGCTGAGACTGTCTCTTCAGCTGCCATCATTGGAGTGATGGCCAAGTAGGCAAGAAAACCCCTGTTACAGGAGAAGTCTGCACTTCATTCCCCGTAGGAGGAATCCTAATAGAATATGTTAATGAAGTTGGAAGGAACCCTATCATCACAGATAGGATTGGATTTTTTGTTGTGGATTAGTCCAGAGCCGGATAAGCAAGTCTGACTGTTTCAAAGGGATCATATTGTGTTTTCTCATGCATACACGTAGTGTTTCTCTGAAATCAATAGGAAGTATCAATTTTAACCTACACAACAGAAACTTGAAGATTTTTCAGAAGCAACTTTGTGCCTTCAATTACTTTGCCCATTGAGCTGCAGAATTTAGAGAGAAGTGATTGATATGAGTGTTAAAGAGTATTTTGAATTAAAACTAAGAAGACATCTGGAAATTCAGAGCCTAGTCCTTTTTGCACATAAAGTCCCCAAAGCCTCTAAACTCAAGAAAGTGGAAGCAAATAGAGCCTGGAAATCTGTACTGTGTGAAGCCATTTGTTTTTTGACATCCTATTTAGAGCATGTAATTTGCTGTCTTTTTTTTTATCCATATCCAACTCCATTCCTTCCTCCCTTTGTGTAAAAGCTTTTTATTCATATAGAATTGGTCTCTTGAAATCCTGGTGGAGTGCAGATGTTTTCTATACAGCAAAATTCTGCTCTTATACAGAAAATTCATTGAATTAGTACTGGCAGAAAACATTCTAGGGGTTTAATTCTAACAAGTGCAAAAGTGCTTATTTCTGCATTTTAACTCAATTAATGCTCACAGTAAACTGCACAGATTGAAATAAATCAGTTTTTTTATGTCAACATCACAACTTTAAAATGTTTACTTCTTGAGGTATGACCAAAGCTAAAAATACGGTATTGGTGTTGTCCAGCATTGTGTTTCCTTCTTTAATAAACTTACAAAATATATTGTTTTAAGCTTCATACAGATTCGTATGTCTAAATATTTCTGTCATCTAGCATTATATGGCTCACAGAAATATGAAACCAAAGCAATATCTAAATAATAATTTGATCACCTGTAAAGATGGAGGTGGGAAATTTAATTGTGGCTCCAGCATAGTTGGGAGAGGCATTTGGATTCAAAGGAAGCAGGATGTATCCATTAGGCAATTTATAGAATGGACAATGGATGAAAATACAGAAAGCTGAGCTGCAATACAGCAAGCATATAAGGACTATTGCAAGATCATTTTCATATTAACCTATTAGCCAGAGAAGTGATTTACATTATATGACTAGCAGTTTAATATCAATTCCAGTGCACATTCCAATATTATGTATTCAGATTTCTTAACTCATTTGGCTTTCAGCTAATAAAACAGATTAAAATAAAAAAACTTTCTTCTGAATTTTAACAACAGTCTGCTATTCTTACAAAGAGAAGTCTCCACTGCTGGAAGGCTGAGTCACATAAGCTTGAACACTTTGCTTTATCCTCTTTCTGCTTATCTTCTGTAAGCTGGTTTGCAAATGTATAAACTTTCTGCGTTGCATAGTAAAAAAATAGAGGTAAGTGATATTAAGTAGGTCCATTATAAGACACATTCACTTGTGCTGTGCATTTCTCAGAATTTAAACGTGGACTGTTTCAATTTTCTCTGACTGCAGAGGCAAGTAATATTAGCCATGAGTCTCGTATTGGTCTAGCTGAGAGTCTGGAATCAGAGAAGAAGACAGTTATACCACTTGTGGTCGTATCAGCCCTGACTTTTATCTGTCTAGTGATTCTTGTGGGTATTCTCATTTACTGGAGGTAAGTTGTTTTTTGGTTGATCTTTTTTTCAGTTCTAAAAAACTCTGATTTGAAAAATGTGATTGGGATTATTGAGCTGGTTTACAGGAGGGAGACTGGATCTTGTCTCTTACAATGTCTTCATATTTCTCAGTGTCATAAAGATGACAAAATAAGGTGATTTCTGTCCAAAACACTCAACTGCAATTTTTTTTTTTTTTTGGAGTGTTTAGCCACTGCAAATAGTTTATGTTGAGAGACTTTGGTAAGCAATAACTTGTGACTGATGTCTAGAAACCAAGTGAATTAACAGAGCACTGAGAAAAGTAAGAGGGGGAAGGAAAAAAATGTATCATGGCATGGGGCTATTTACTATCTTTCATATCTTTCAACCGTTAAAAAGGGTGGATATCAAATTAGAGTGAGAATCTATGGTCCTCAACAGGACTATGTAAATAAGCAATTCATGTGGCACTGTAGGAGTGTGCTGTAGGTGACGCTGTCTGGAAGACACAAAGAGGATAGTTTAATGATACTATAATAGTGTAACTGTTTGAAGATCACTTACTGAGTACCTCTTAGGATGTTCTGTGATTAAAAAGTCATTCTCCTTTGTGATTCTGCCAAACCAAAATTAGCCCCCCAGCCTTTCAAAGCTTTAGTGGATAGCTACGGATGTGTTTCACGTGCACGTATGTGCTGAGGTTTCCTCATGGACAGGTTTCTCTGTGACTTGATAAATTGATAAGCCAGTAAAAAAAAAAAATAGGATAAGGATAATTGATGGTTGTAAGAAGTCATAATAACATAATCAGGAAGAGCAAAAAACTGTATCCACACTGTGAAATAAAACAGACCAGCCAGCATGGCGCAGATATCCTCCATACAGATGAAGTCACTTCCCTCACAGAGGATAAAAACAAAGTGGCTGCATTCACACTGATTGCTGGGGATGGCCTCTGCCCTGTGCTAACCCCAAACTGTGTCAAGCATTGTGTGAAATACTGCAAGTTGGCCTGAACTAAACATGTACCAGGAACTTTGTCAGCCACGTGGCAGTATGTGGCAATGCTCAAGGCTTTGTCTTTGGCAGAACATCGGTTCTGTTTAAAGTCGGTCTTCCTAGGGACATGTCTGCTTTAGCTCTCAAAACACTTGCACAGCCCTAAGACTTTCTCAAGTGTGCAGGTGGTCAGGGAGGAAATGCTGTCGTGGGCCAGAAGGGGGAAATAAGTTGCAAAAATCTTCTGCCACTTCAGCGATTGGCAGGAATCTGATCCTGCTTCTGCTGTGCTAACACATAAACTAGCAGCCAGAAACAGGACCTTGCTCTTACAGGAACTGTACAAAGAGGTGGCAAGACTTCCAAACATCTCCTTCCAGGTGCCTCCAGAGCTTGTTTCTTCTTCCTTCAGCCCAAATAATCCTGCTTAATCTAAAATGAAATAAAGGTGGAGAAAGAGTAGCTTTGGCCCTTTCCAGACTACTGACTGCTGTAATCTCTGGGCTGTGGCTGCTAATTGACTTTTCTTCTGGTCTCCTGACATTGGTTTTCTGTCGGCCTATCAGGGTGTGTTGCACATGGGGACAGAACACATTCCACCCCTGAACAGGCTGGAGAAATTGAGTTCAAGCTTCCTTGGTTTCAGGCAAGTGTTCTAGTGAGTCAGACAGCCTTTGCCATGATTAAAGATGCTTGAACAATGAACCTTGAGAAAGATTTCTTCTGCTTTTCGAAGTAATAGTCAATTGCCTTAATAATTGCACAACTCATTCTTTAGTTCATGCTTAGTTGAATAACTATGTTCTGCATCCCAGGATTTCCAGCTAACCACTTACATACTGAGAATCTTTTCCTGTCATTCATGTTATGCAACGTGATTGTTCATCTTCCCAAGGGTTTCATCCCTGATGCTGAACAGTGTTCGAAATCTCTTATATCTGCCAAAGAAGGCCATGCATTTAAAGACACAGATTGTACAGTGCAGTTCTAGTAATCCTACACGTTACAAGCTTGTTTTTGTCAAATAACATTGTGTTCATTTTGTATTCTTGCTCTAGGAATGAACAGTTCTGTAAAACAGGCCTTTGAAAATAAAACAAAAATCCCGTTAGCAATATCTTCTTGACTTGAATCTAATCTTTTCTGTATTTCTTGTGTACTACAAAATAAAATATGGAGCTCTTTTTTTGTTAATCCTCAAAATTCTCTTGGCATTAGGATAACACCAGTAACTATTTCTTATTTCAGAGGAATGCAACATAAAGACTATGCATTCTAGGTAGGACTTTGTGGCCCTCTTTCAAAGTTGCCGAAAACTCGCCTCTTTTTAAAATCTGGAAAAAAATCAGAATATTAACTTCATTACTATGCAGATTTTATTAAGCCTGGAAAGATTTTATTAGTGGAAAGTCTGTAAGATTTTTCTAATAGTTATATTTTGTTTGTTTTGAAATACTTGCTGTTAGATGTTAAAGTTTCTTTTTATAATGCACTTTTTTTTTCCTGATTTGGTCTAATTATTTTCACTTATTAAAGTTTGTAAAAACATTTAGGTTTACAAGAAATTATTCTATATTCCTTTAAAACAGAAGTCCAAAAAAGCATTGGTATACCGTAGTTTGAGTGAATAGTGCTTTGGGTTGTTTCCACTATTAGCTCCTTATTTAAATATGCAAAAGGTGTGTTATTTGGTTTTAAACCAAATGACTACCAAAAGCAACTAGTTCCAGTCTCTCAAGGTTAAAGAAAGGCAAAATTATTTATTTCTTCACTTTAATGACTTGTATCAGAAAAATAATTCTGTACCATCTGTTGTTTGGGTTTTGGTTTTGGTTTTTTTTTTAAATGAAATTGTTAATCAGCACTTGAGGAAATTCCTCAATCTCTTCACTATCTCATTAGGCACAATTTCAATCTTTTTTTGATAGATATTTATTTCTCTGATAGGGATGAAATCTCCTAATGGCAATATTGTCTAAAGATTGAATAATTACCAGTAGGATAATACACAATTTTTAACTACTCTGGTTTCATGTATCTTTTGTAATTCAAGCAATTTTCAAGCAATGTCATTTTCCTTTCATTTCTTCAGCATGATTAAGATTACAGTGGAATAAACTGTAATCTTTGCCCTTTTTAGTGGTCTTGCTCTTCAGATAGACTTTTTTAAATAGCTTTAGAGAGAATTTTCTGTCCAAATATAGAGTCTATCCATTTCTTTCAGTATCTGTCTACTTTCTGAGTTCTTGTAGCAGAGATGTGGCAGGAGTACCTGAATGTACTTGCTCTGTTCTTTTCTTGGTGGCTTCATTATTATCATTTTGCTTAATTGTTCATGGTTTTGCAGATCATTTTTTATACTGTTTATTGTAAGAAGAGCTTGGAGAATAGAAACATGGTAACAGTTATCAGTGGGAGTTACACCATTCAAAATTCTTTCTCAGCAAACATCAGAGTAAATCCTAGTAAAAGATGATAATAACATGAACCACAAACTGCTAATGCACTTGCAGGTCCATTTGCACCTACAGACATACTGAGTATCATCTGCCTGTCATGCAGCCTGTTAGACATTTCATGAGACCAACAATCCAGACGTTACCAACCTGATGACGGATGACACCCTGAGTAGTTATTTGAATTTTAGTTTTCCTCTACCACCCTGTATCTTTGAAATATACCTGTCAGAGAATGCTCATTTTCTCATCCATGATTTGAACTGATGCCTTGAGTCCTGTGATAAGTTTATGGAAACAGAGTTGAGAATCCTAAGGATCATTAAACTTGCACATGCAGAAACACTAAAACCAGATGTAAATATACAGAGGCCACACTCATCCATCCTTAAAGGAAAAACTTCTCAACAATGTGGCATCTCATAAATAAAAGTGTTAAAATCTGACAATTAAAATTCCAGTTGACAAACACATAAAAATTAATTGCAGCTATTTAAAAATTGAATAATTGGCATCCACTGAGGATCCGCTTAAAGATACATTGGCTCCACCAGACCTTTAAATTATTGGAACATTAAAAAAAGATCTAATAAGTGTTTGGGAATACCTACTGGCAGATAATCCTCTGAGCTCAAAAGAACTGAAGTTCTCAGAGAAAGAAGTAATCATGCCTCTAAGACCATTCTGCGTGAGCAGCAGAAGCGCAAACACATCCTCTCACAGATGTCGCTGCCTTGCAGAGTGCAACTGCGTTCCCGAGTCCCCAGGGCAGGAGCCCTCTGCCCACACTCACCGTCCTGTGCACACAGGGCTCTTTGCCTGCCTCAGTGACAGTCCCAGCCAGGCTCTGAGCAGTCCCTGCCCCAGGGCAGAGGTAAGCACACATTCTCAGCCAAGGTCCGGGGGCCCGGATGATAGAAAATGAATGTCCCCCACAGCCTGAGGCTTAGTCTTGTAGTCACAAGTAGTTCCCATTGAAGTGTTCATTCAGGTCTAGTATCCCTCCTGTCAGACTGAAGTGCTGCTGCTGCTGTTTTACAGATCCAGACACTGTAATTAATTCAATGGTTTAGCAGTGCCCCCATATATAAAGTGTGTTTTTGAACAAGTGCAGTGTCTAAATTACAAATTACAGTTTTAGGTTGGAGATCTAAATGCTGTGATGAAAGGTGTAAATTAAATAATCAGGTTTTCGAGTGATGGGACCTTTGTCTGGAAGTTTGAAATAGTCATCACTTTTTTCATTAACAACAAGTGATAATTAACAAGATGTGAGTATTAACATTAGATTTAGTCATGAAGGCTTTCAGGGCTGATGCAGAAGCAGATGGAGTGCCTATTTATGAGTCTCATTACAGGTTAAGTCAACTGCTATGAATTTGTCTCCCAAATGTGCTAAGGGTGTAATTTATTTTCAGCCATAATTAACTTGTTAAAGATTAAAAATACATTGGCTCAGTGAGGGATAATTAGTGTATGGCATAATATGAGGACATTTTAAGTACAGCTTTAGATGTGAAAGTCATTATGCTAATTAAGTTCTTCATAGCTCAATCTTTTCTCAAGCAAATAGGTGACAACATTAGTCCTTAAACCTTACGTATGATGGATGTTCAAAAGCAGTAGATGCTTGGGGGGAAGATGCATTTTGGGTTTGGAGCTTTAGCATCAGACTGGTTGGCATGTTTGGTTGGTGCAGTTTTTAATAAACACAATACAGCATTTACTGTGCCCAGCAGACAGGGCCCAACCTTCCAAAGTGTTTGATGCTTTGAAGACTTTGGTACTTGCCTGTGTCTCACAAACATTTCACACAGAGTTCTGCTATTAACTCTTGAGTCTTATGCTAGCATTGAGACAGCCTCTCTCACCTCAGCAGCCACTAACTGTAATGCTAGAGATGCTTTAAAATTTAGAAGAATGTTCCCAAGTACCTTGGTGTTCTTGGTCTGCGTCTGAAATTGCCATTTCTAAGTAAAACCAAGTACATAACAGATAGTATTGCTCCAAATATCTCATGAAAAGCCAAAGCTTCTCTGTGAACATCACAAATATGCTTTTAGAGAATTCTAGATGGACTTCAGATTTAATTGTCATGTTAATCACGGGAATTCTTTTGCGTGCTTCCATTTTCCCTTTTAGGTAGTTGTCTGCTTTTTCTTGTGTTTTAAGAGAATCTGTATTGTACACTGATAGAAAATTCCAAATGTGTTCCGAGAATATGAGTGTGTTTCCCAGAGGCTTAATTCAAATAAGCTTAGAAGTCTTTATTATCTACATTAATGGTTCTGGAAAGAATGACAACAGCCACATATTCCCTATTTATTTTTCAAAGTATCTCCAAAATTTATTTCTGTTTATAACAATTATTTGAGGGGTTTTATGACTTCAGTGATACAGGAATACTACAGAATTTAAAGTAACAGTGACTACACAAAGTAACAATCATACAATAGCTTCAGCCAACAGCCTTGAAGAAGCAGAATCTTGTAAATATAAAACAAGATTATTATTTTCATGATGAATATTTTTTTTAATTTAATGATTAGTGAATAATATTTCAGAGAGATTAAGTGACCCAAAGTTAAGATTGTTATTAGCATGTTTAATCATATGGAGATTTTTTTAATTAAAGAGGCTTTGCAATACTTACAGCAGCAGTTGGTTATTCATTCCTTTGAATAGCTTGGATTCTTAATAGATGCTGTTCCTATTATCTTCACATCTGGATTACAGTACAGATACAAATAACATTATGGATCATAGTTAAGGTTGATTCCATTTGTATTCATACTTCAATGTTTTAGCAATGAAGCTGGCATCACCTGGAGTTAGAAATTCCCCTGTTTCTGTCTGTCAGCTTTAGGAAGCCCTCCCTAGTTAAGGTGTCCCTCACTGCTGTGATTACATTACAAAAAGCTGTTTAGCCCAGTCATAGCAGTTCTAGAGCCACTGTTTCGGCTGTTACAGGGCGTGTTGACTTTTTTTGCACTTCTGTGTCTGCAGTAGCCTCTATTGATGAATTACCAGAACAGATCTCCTACACTGCTCCGTCTTCAGGCTAGCATCATCATGTGAAAGGGAACAATAATTATTTAAGTGAATTTGGATGAGTAAGGAAGACAGTGGCATTTTTTGTGCTTGGAGTTGTGCAGCGTCTACATTAGCTCCCGATGCAGAGTTTCTCTTTCAGCTGTCACTATGACTGACATGTGCTCTATTTTCTGCCTCTGGTGTAGGTAAAGATGCATGAACTATGTATTATGCTGAGGTAAAGTAGTAACTTCATGTTGTATGCATAATTTGGTGATGTGCTGGGGGGATATTTATATTATAGCAGTAGTATTTGATACTCCATAAAAATTGGTTTTCAAAACCATGATTTTTCTTTCTGACTCAATAATGCCAGAATTCCAGATCATCTCAGGTGGCATTTTGGTGGGGGTTTTCTAGTTTCTTTTTTATTTTCTTTTTTTTTCAATATTTTTTTATATTCATTCCTCTCTAGGAAATGTTTCCAGACTGCTCATTTTTATTTAGAAGATAATACATCACCTCGAGTGATTTCTGCTCCCCCAGCTCCAATCTTCCCAGTTTCAGGTATTTCTGGCAACTGTTCTGTGGATTGGTGTTAGCTGTTGGAAGATGCTGCTTTATATGTGTCAATATGAATTCGTCATATACTATAGCATCTGTAAACCAGAGATTTGTAACCTCTTGTACAAGTCTGTGTAAACAGGTACACTTGACATCGGCAGACTGGTGTTATTGATAGTCTCTTCTGTAGGTAACACAGAAGAGAAATATCCTCAGCTTACAGAGTTGCCTCAAGGATACTCTGTGCCTTGTAGCCATTTGAAGTGTAGCCTCACTAGAGTGGCTACTCATGTAGCCATCTGAGCTACCCTAAATAACTCTAGAGGATTACATCAGCAACATATTCTTTGTATTTCTGCCTTTAATTGGATTCGTCACCTGTGTGTAGAACATGTCCTACTCTTTTTACCAGCAGGATGAGGATATGCCTCAACTGTCTGCATCTCACTTGCAATTACTGCGTGTTCTTACACTTACATATTTTACTAGCATAATTACTATGGTAAAGTTCTGTAAATCTCTCCAGAAAATAATACAGACGTTCAGAATATTATTAGCATCTTCTGATTCTATATCCATGGATGATGACAGGTTTGGTCAGAGGGAAATTCTCAGCTTTCAGATCTGTCTGTGGAAAGCAGCTGCCTTTCCCACAGACAGAGCTGACAACCATGAGAGAAGTTTTGCCCTAGCTGTGGGAGCGATTTACTTCTCACAGCTAGAAGCTGAAAAACTGAAAATGTTTTTGTAAAGTGTCTGGGATGTTTTGTGCATACCTATCTCGGGATGGTATTTGTTACTTTTGTTATCCTAACAGATTTCTCTATAACTAGCCAATTATAGCTGCTCTTGACACTCTGCTCCTGACCATGCTAGAAGAAGCATGGAAGTCAGAGCAGCAGGATCTCTCTTTAGAGATCTCTTTACCTTGCTTGCTTTGCATGAAATAAAGAAGATCTTTGCCTTCTGGTGAATATGGAGCCCCTCTTTTGCTGCAAATGGCCAGAACCTGGCCTGACTGCAATATATATCCACCACATTTATTTGGAGAAACTGTTTCCTTTCTTTCCTCAAAGAGTATCAGAGGAGCACACACAGCCTCACAGCTTTTTCAATTTGTGTAGAATAAAATAGATTAATTTAATTCATCTATTTAAACCCTAAACAGATTAATCCTGAAGCAGATCCTAAGCCATATTCTCAACTATGAGCCAAAGAAAACTTGTTCCACAAGTAATGTTTTTGCAAACTGTGCAATTACACAAGGAGATGGATTTCCATGGAATGACTAAAGGAAGAAAATCAGCCCTTGTGTGGATAACTAGCAAATACCTTTAATTAAATAAATCCCAAACATTAAGATTCCATTGTAACTGAATTGTAGACATCTTCAAATGCATCTTGTATGGATTGCTGTTGTTAGGAGATGGATAACCTTTTACTAAATGGTTGAAAAGCAGAGCTATAGCTTTATTTCAGAAAACATGATTATATATGAATGTCAAGTAACAATCATTATAGGAAATCTCTGCTTTAATTCTCCATCATTAACTATATTGCACTACAACTGTATCATTTTCAAACAATTTTTCCTGACCAGCTCAGCTCAGGGAGAAAGTGTTTTCCATTGTCATAATTGCACCTAGAGTTATTCTGAGTGCCTAAAATACATGTTTTGAAGCTGGAGGTTTTTCTTCTGAAATGATGATAAGTATTAAAGAGAATTTTTTTTCTAAGTTACTGAAGATACACAAAATATTTTATGGAAAAAGCTGCATGCCCTGAGGAAATAGTTTTACTTTGCATGCAACAGATGTCAAGTGAACCATTACTATGTTTTCTATTGCACAAGTGTTTCAAAAGTGTAATTTTACAATTACATCTAATTACAATGTTATACTAGAAAAAAGTGTAGGGCAAGAAGAGTGTTTTGTAACTGCTAAGTTCAATTCTTATGGCTGTGACCAAAAGCACACTCCACAGATCTCATTATATATTAAGTTTTCCTTCCATAGAGTTTCATTGGCAGAGATAGGAGAGCTGCAGTTATTCACAGAAAATGCCGTGGCACTTCACAACACAATTCAAAGATACATTCAAATAATAATGAATTACAGAGTAGTATTCAGATCCACTATCAAATTCTAAGTAGTTTGAAGTGATACCTGACATCCAGATATAAAATACATTCCTGGATTCAGAAGTGATTGAATTGGGAGATTTGCACAGGCAAGGAAACAAAACCTAAGACCTATTTCTCCGTTACTGTACTCACTCTTTGCGTCATTTACCTTCCCTTCTGGTTTTGTGTTTACATATCATTAGGGTAAAGTCTTCATGCAAGGTGTCACCTCCAAAGTGTGAAGATTGTGTTACACATTTCTTTAGCTTCTCTTAGGCTTGACTGGATAAATTCACTTTTTGTATTCAGATCCAGTCATGTAAGTGGAAGGCCAGATGGATCTTAGTACAAATCAACAAATTATTGGTAACTGAAAGATAAAATTATTAGGTGGGCTAAATGCTGAACGTCTGTCCATGTGAGTAACAGGTTCTTGTTCAATGTTTCTGACATTTTGTTCTCATATAGTGATGAAATTACAGATTGTGAAATAAACATATTTTTAAACCATGAAAAGCTTTAAAGAAAAAAACCAACAAAATTATTCTTCATAGCTAAAACTAAGTGAAATAATGCCATTCTTTAGCAGATAATTAGCAAACAGATGACTTTGTTTACACAGCATATTTGCAGTAAAGAGAAGATTAAAAGTCCCAAAGGTTTTTGATGTGATTCCTGATGCATATTCTACACAAGTGTTTTTTTGTATTTGCCTAAAGTGAAATGGAGATGTTACATTAATCACATTTATTCCTCGAGAATGGAGATTTTTTGTTGGTGGGTAGCTAAGAAGTCTTAAACATAAATCTCGCATTTAAAACTTGGAGTATGAAGCCTGATGGGAAAATCTGCAGTCAGTACTGCCATGATCAGATGAATTATTATCAATTGGTAATCATAGAATTACAAGGAGAATGGGGAGAAATTTCTGCACTGAAGGTAGTCACTAAAGCAGTAAAAGATGAAAATTAATTGCTATTTCTTTTGGATGCCAGTGCAAACATGCAGCTGTCAATTAATATGAAACTACTGGCATAATGCTGCTTTAATTTAGTAGGCTTGGGACAATGTGTCTTGTCCATGTACTGAATCCCATTTCCAGTGCAACACTAATCAGTGTGAAGCACCCAGACAGCTCTGCCTGATCATTCCTACTTTATCAATATTATTCAGAACTCTGCTCTCTCCTGTTGAATGCCTTGTAGCAAAGAGCTAATCCTCCCATATCTCCTTGACTTCGCAGGGAATTTTGTGTGTTCCTCTTTTTTACAGATAAGCTCAGCATCTTGCAGAATCAGCACCTTGATTTGGGGGGCTTACAGCGAGAGCAAGACCTAGCAAGGCATTTTCTTTTTCTGCTTTCCAAATAATAATTTAGAAATGTTGAAGTGTTAGGTAACTATTTCAGAAATGCTAATGGCATCAAAGAATGGTGTAATTTTTTGGGAGTTGCATATCCAAAGTTCATGCCAAGAATTTTATTTCAGGATGTTTTGTGGATTGCCTACATATAAACTTCATTATATGTCACTGGCTTTTTATTCTACATAAATATATTTTTTGTCTTTTCCCACCCCTAAGATGATGTTGGAGCAATTCCAATAAAGCATTTTCCAAAACATGTTGCAGATTTACATGCAAGTAATGGTTTTTCTGAAGAATTTGAGGTATGGCTCTATGATGTAATCTTTTTCTTAGCATGTACAAATAATGTTAAGTTTAAATGCCTGGAAACAAAAATCGGGGCATTACATTCTGACTTGGGCACCAATTTCATGAATGCATGTAAATGTGAGTGCTTTGAGCCCGGTATGGAATTCATGCATAAAGCCTAGGGAGATTCCTAAAAGCTAATAGGACTGGAATAGAAGTGGGAATGTTAATTATTGTGATAAAATACTGAATAATTGTGTGAATAAACTATGCGAAGATAATGCAATGTATATGGTTTGTCAGATACAGTGATAGATCTAAAGCTTTTCCAATACTAATGACAATTGAATTTTGCAGAAGCTACCCACATTTGCTTGTTCCATTTACAGAGAAAATAAAATGGAAGTAATAATGAGTACACATGGCAAGAGTTCTGATTTAACAGGGGAGCTATTGTAGTCTTCATATGTGGTAGTGAAAGCTTTACTGTTCCTTTCCTAAAGTATATGACCCATAAGAGGTATTTCAAAATGTTGAAGTATATGCTCTAATCTTATAAGATTACTATCACCATATGTGACTAATGAGCTTCGTTGTTTTTCATGCTCGTGTATCGCAATCAATTTAAAGATGGATATGTTCTAACTTAATTCATGTAAACATTAAAACCCCACATACCGTAATGAAAGCTGTGCCATTAGCAATACTTTACAAGAGATTTCTAACAAAATCAGTCAATTGGGATGGAAACAAGTTTTTTAACTGATATATGTTAATTTAAAATACAACTGTAATATTCGTGTTGTAAAAACAATAACAAAAGTTAAAAATTCTGAGTTTTGCATCTTTAGGTTTTGCTTTTGTTTTCCCAGCCAATGTATTGTGATCTAGTGAACCAAAAATTCTGTGTCCTTCCCATAACCTTCTTCATCAGCATTTCTTCTTCAATTCATTTAACATTCAGAATATCCATTTGATTGTGGGACCAAGTTTGTAAATACTTGTGAATGTCCAGTACATTTTCATATACTACACATGTGCATATGCACTGATGGGACTGGGCTCCAGCTCAGCTATTAATAAGAGCGGATCTTGAAGGACTGTGTGTAAATACAATTGATACAAAGTTCTTTCACCATTAGTGAGTACAGCAATACAGAAATCTGTTCATTCTAAATTGATCTTTTCCTACACTTTTACTTTTCCTAAATTACAGCAGTGGTCTAAAGACCAAATATAGTGCATGTCACTGAACTACAGCGGCACCATCTGACATATTTTATGCTAGTTTTAACTATTACCAAAAAGTCAGTATCCTCATCATTTCTTGGAGATCCTTTTTGGCTTTATGCACTAGCCCAGAATTAGTGTCCCGGTCTTTTCTCTACTGATAGAAAACTTAGAAGATTGGGAAAAACCTGAAATACAGTAATTGCCTTTGCAGTGTTAGTATACATTGGAACAGTACAAGGGCGGTTCTGATTTTTTTGGGGGGGAGGGGGTAGCAAGTTTTTTTTAATATTTCTACAAAATAACTCCTTTAAAATCTAATTTTTAGACTGAAAACCACTTTTTATACATATATTTAAGTAGATTAAGGTCAGTGGCAATAAAATTAATTATAAAAGGTGTTGGGAAATATCGTTAGTA
This sequence comes from Vireo altiloquus, assembly GCA_013396875.1. Taxonomy (NCBI): domain Eukaryota; kingdom Metazoa; phylum Chordata; class Aves; order Passeriformes; family Vireonidae; genus Vireo; species Vireo altiloquus. The sequence continues at coordinate 830,850 of VZRF01009054.1, forward strand.
CTTTTAGTGATGGCAATTTATTAGCTGTTTAACGGTATGGGCCTTATAAATGCTTGAGTTTCCTGTCAGCTAAAGTAATCAATAAAATGAATTAATTTTGTGAGTCTTAGAGAGTTTGTGCCTGTCTTCTCAAGCCTGTTTCTGTCTTTATAAAATTGTTGAAACTGCTGGCAGCCTGAGTGAGGGCTGTAACTATCTTTCCCCAGAGTGCTGTGAGGCTGGCTGAACAGCACAGTCCTGCTTCAGCAGAGGTTTTGCGGCTGAATGCAAAATAAAGCAAAAGCATTCCCCAGAGAAACTAATGCATTTATAAGGACCAATAAAAATTCCAATGAACTGTTAAATATATAGATAATCTGGCTAAAGTTTGTGATGCTGGTCATATGTACAGGCTTTCACTGGCCTAAGGTCTATCTAACGCTAAAGATAAAGATGGGAAAAAATATGCCATCATCTTAACTGGGAAAATTACCTCTTGTTTCCTTTAGGAGTTTTGTCAAAATATTCAGTTTTGTTGTTATTATGGATATATTGCATGACCATAACTGTTTTCCATATAGTAATTGTAATTTATATAAACACTTATCCATTTGTTCTGTGCCGTGGAATTTGATTTTTTTTACTTTTTTTGCATTCATTCCCTCATTAGACACTGAAAGAGTTTTATCAGGTAAGGAATTATTTCGCTGCATTTTTTTTTAGCAATGAAGTAGTTGTAAAATATCATAGATAATTGGGTATAAGGTTGTGGTTCTTTTCATGCTTACTTACTGTATTTAAAGACATTTTATGTATCTTAATACTTACTAAAGTATGGCATACTTTTTTTTCAGGAAATCCAGAGCTGTACTGTAGATCTAGGTATTACATCAGACAGCTCTAATCACCCTGACAACAAGAATAAGAATCGATACATAAACATTGTTGCTTGTAAGTAAATCATCACTTTCACTTACACTTTGTTGTTTTGTGTAAGGAATAGTTATGGACAAGTATAGATTTATATGTTATTATCAGGAGCAAAAATACTTCTACACTGAAACCTCCAGCCACTGTTCAGCAAAGTCCTCCTTGGAGAGGTGTGAGCATGAGATTTCAAATCTCTTCAAGTTAGGCCTCTGACATTCTGCTGCTTCGATGAGCATGTGTTGGCAAGACTTATTTGTCTTCTGCAATGTCCGAAAGAGAGTTGGGAGATTTCATTATAATGCCATTAGAAAGCCTAAGAAGCTGTGTTTTGATTGTCAAAATTAATCCATCTTTGATTTAGAATAATGGTGATTTATTATCTCTATGATCTTCAAAATCCCTGGATATATTTACTGTCACATATAAACATAAATGTTCTGGTTTTATGTTGTATTGTGCTGTGCAACAATGTAATACAACTTTTTCATTAACCAGTACACTTGTTTTCCCATTGCATCACTCTCCAAAGTTTTTCTTCTCTGAAACACACCTATTCAGTTTTTTAAATCTCTCAAGCTGTTGCCTCTTGAGTTTTGATCATTTGGTGGCTCAATACTTTTTTTAAACTCTCCATAGCATTTCAACTTTGTTCTGGTTACAAGAAAGCTCTAAATAAATATATATCTTCAGCATTCAGCATCACTAAAACTTAATAGAAGAAGTGACAGAATCAGCTGTCTGGCAGAAGACAATGTAAAGCAGCAACAAGAAATGCCAATCCCCTTGGCTGAAGATGTCTCTAAAGGGACAAAAACTCAGGGATTTTCTTCTGCCACTCTGTGTTTGTACCTGGTCATACAAAAGGTGCCAACGCAGGTGCTGTTTTAATAAAGAGCAGTGCAGAGGAAGCTTAGGGCGGCTGAAGTAGCAAGAATTGTCCTCTGTAAGTGACTCAAGTGTAGTTTTTACAATCAGTGCAGCCTACAGAACACTTGGGCTCGCTCTGATGAAGCCACTGCTGATAACCAGCATTTCCAAAGTCCCATTGCTCTCCAGTGCCCACTATTTTGACTTACAATTAAAGTTCCTCAACACTAGTGTCTGCTGGCATTTTGAGACATCCCACTGTGCAGATTTGGTAGTCATGACACAGCACTTATGGAAGACTTTTACAAGCAGCAGCTAGAGGCCATAGGGGAAATATGTCATAGTGCCTAAAATGACCCTGCTGTTCAGGCCACTAGATTCTGAATCCCTTCAAACTTTGGAGTCATTACTTTCTTTTTCTGCAAATTAGAATTTTGAATCTGATTCATACCTAAGGAAATGATGTTTGCATATGTGATTTTATTGGTCTTACGTATTGTAAAAATACACTTTGTTATTTTTACAAGAAAGAATATAATTCTTATCAAAAATTGCTTATTTTCTCCCTCATTTTACTGCAGATGATCACACTAGGGTTAAATTAGCACAGCTTGCAGAAAAGGATGGAAAACTGACTGATTACATTAATGCCAACTATGTCGATGTAAGTGCCTTTTTCTATCTGCCGGCCTATTGATCTGTCAGTCTTTTCTGTGAAAAAAATTATATATGGAAATGAATAGATTTAATTAAAAAAAAGTATCACAATATTACAGATTTTGTTAAAAAAAAATTGTAATCTAAGCTAAGACTACAAAGTAAAAGAAAAGGTAAAATGCCAATTCTTTCTTGAATCCATCTTGATATCATAGCAGCTGCAGCTTAATGGAGGGCATTTTTAAAGAAAAAATGTCCTGTCACATCTGAGTCATTTTAGAGGTATACCTCATCTGAGTGGTTAATTCTCCCATCTGAGGTAATCTCATGAGGGGAAGACGCCATTTAGCTGAGAACCTCACCAAAGTACCATTACCATTAAGTTTTCATTATGTAGTTGTTTACATGTGATGATGATTGATTCATTTTTTAAACCACTTTTGTAACACGTCTCATAATCACTACCATGTCAATGTTCTGCCTGAGCAGGGGCATTTGAACATTCATATCCTATTTGTTGAAATGATAACTAGTGACATAACAGTTGTATTCATATGTCATCTGATACCACAGGGTTTCTGCAATTTCAATAGTTAAAAAATTAAAAGTACTTAAAAGCTTTTCAGAGTCCTTAGAAATAAATACATAAAATGCCATATACACCTTCTTTTTGCTCATGGACAGTGATTTGACAAGTGTCATTTCTTGTATTTCAATTTAGGGCTACAACAAGCCAAAAGCCTACATTGCAGCTCAAGGGCCACTAAAATCAACAGCAGAAGATTTCTGGAGAATGATATGGGAACATAACGTAGAAGTTATTGTGATGATAACTAATCTCATTGAAAAAGGAAGGGTATGAATACCTTTGTTTTTCATTTCTCTGATGTTGGTAGATCTACCTGTAGAGAACTCCTGTCTCTTAAAAATCTGTTTTTTTCATTTATTGAGCAAAAAGCAATAGTTTGTAGTAGTTGCTTATACTAGAACTGGCTACAGAAGTATAAAGTTGAGGAATTGTAGTATTAAAGAGAAGAAAATATTCAGTAAGTCTTGAAAATACTATGTTCTAACCACAAAAAAAAAAAATCTTACGCTGAAAAAAGGACTTCTTTTATATAAGTGGACAGACTGTGGGCCTTGTGCTGCTTTCTGCTACCAATCCACTTCCATCATGCTCTTTGTCAGGGTTGCCTTGGACCCTGGAAAGGAGAAGAACAGAGTTCAGGTGAACTTTTCTGGATATTCACTGTCCCTGTTAACATCCTGTGGTACTCACAGTTTTTTCTGACTATATGATTAGACACACATTTTTCCAGTGAGACAAAACGAGGTCAAAACCCATCACAGGGTGTGTGTTTCTCTGACTATGTGGTGGGAGTATACGTGTACCCTGGGGTCACATGAGGGCACATTATATCTCCCTTGCCAAACACTGGCAGCAGGACCTAAGATGAATGTAAATCTTCCCATACAACCTATAAAGCATCTCTCAGATGATACAGACACAGCAATTGCAGACGAGGGCTGCACTGGGAGTACCACTTCATTCATAATGCCATTCTGTAAACAAGCACTCTTATAATACTCTTAGAGAAGGCTATATGACTACTCAACCAAAAGGCTGGACACATCACTGCTCTCTACTGTACATTCTAGCCATACACAGGCTCACTCTTACCCTGGCTACCAGATATAAATATACTCTGCCCATACCATAAACTAATCAGAAGCCACATACAACTCTACAGACTTGGATGTATTCCTGTTTTTCCTATAGATCGTGTTATTTTCTTTAGTTTTCAGAGTGTCTATAGAATGGAAGGTTCCACAATATTGGACCCTTTTAACTCTGATAGTATGATTTAAACCTCTTTTTTTGGAGTATTCCAAATAAAGATCATCTTTGCAAAGCCATCTCTCTACAGCACAAAATAATTGTTATTTGTTCTCCTTCAAAGAAGATAATGTCTATTATAAACTGTGTATATTGACAGTCGCTGTACAGTTTTGTGCTTTACTCTGCTCTTAAATTTGAACATTTCAGCTTACTAATTTGACATTTTAGGAGTTTTTTTTCTCTATTTTTTATTTGCTTTCTGACAGAGAAAATGTGACCAGTACTGGCCTGCTGAAGGTAGTGAAGAATATGGGAACTTCTTGGTTACTCAGAAGAATGTTCATGTACTTGCCTATTACACTGTGAGGAATTTTACTCTTAGAAACACCAAAATCAAAAAGGTTTGTAGCATCCTGAAAACAGAGGTGGGCAAAAGAAAGTGTTAAAAGATGCTCGGAATATTTTTAATGCAATTGACAACTCTTTCTGTGGTTTATGTAAAGCTGAATTCCAAGGTCTCAGCTTGGCAGTTTCAGTTAATTTCACCAGATAAACAAACTCAGAAAACTGTGGGACTGTCAGGGAAAAAGCATTATTCACATTGGAGAGCTGATGTGGACTTTGCCTGCCCAGGTAGCAGGACGATACATTTTCAGAAAGAGAGCAACTTGAAGAAAATGTGGTACGAGTTAAATTATCCACCTCAGCTCTCCACTTTCCTTTTTAAAGACAAGTGAATCCACAGTTTGTTTTATTGTAACCAGAACCAGCATGCTCTCAGCTCAGCAGGGTGATGTTAGTTACTTTGAGTAGGATTCTGAAAATTTATTCCAGCCACATAAATGTCTGAGACATTTAGTCTCTCACCCTCCTTGCAATACATAACGTGCAGCATTTACAATCAATTCATTAATTCTGCCTATTTTAGGAACCAATCTTTGAATGAGATGACCTGCTTTCTGAAGGAATCCCTGCCTCTGAGTTGCCGTGGAGGGAAGGGAGCTTAGAAAAGCAGCCTACACAAGGCTACTTACCTTGTAGATCACTAAAGCTGGGTGAGATGAGTCCTGCTCTTTCTGTACACTCAACAGAGGAGCAGAGTGGCACAAAGAGCTGGTGCCTGTTGAGAGCAGCTGTAATTTGTTATCCCTCCAGTCCTCTCAATCTTTCTCTGTGGCTTTCTAAGAAACAGTGTCAGGTCATTTTTCCACTCAGTGGGCAAGCTGGTGAGACAAAAGCACTGGCCCTTCCCCTTCTTTTTGGAGGCTGGAATATTCAGAGCCAGATGGCATGCTTTGAACAAAATAGGGGTGGTACTAGTTCAACAGCTATCAGGTACGGAAATTAAATAAAGGAAGATGTGGGCTGCTTACGTGGGGAATTATTTTTTTTGTTGCAGGGTTCCCAGAAAGGGAGGTCTAGTGGACGCATAGTGACTCAGTACCATTACACCCAGTGGCCTGACATGGGTGTTCCAGAATACACACTGCCCGTTCTCACCTTCGTGCGGAAGGCATCGCACGCCAAGCGCCACGCTGTCGGGCCCGTTGTGGTTCATTGCAGGTGTGCTTTTTAGTGCTGTAAGGTTCACCCCATTTTTACTTTGCAGAAAAAAGAATTTCTCAGCGGTGGGTTAAGCGTAATTTCACTCTTGCATTTAACAATTCTTGATTGAATAAAATTAATGTCTTAGCTGTTACTTTTATCTGATATTTCTCTCCTTCATAAGGCCAACTAATCAGCTGTCTGTGCCACTTCTGCAAATCTGTAAATCTCCATAAACAAGATGATGCTGCTCTGCACTATGTTTTTTCTATTTTTTTGCAAAACTGCTTTAACTTCTATTTTTTTCCACATTTCTGTACTGCTCTCTTGAATTATATGAGCTTACCAAATACGCCTGTGGGGATAATAGTTTCATTTCTGCAAATATATCATTAGGATGCTTTTGGCTCATGCTTTCTTTGGTGCAGGGATACTCTGTAATCGTAAGAAGAGCTCTGTGCACGAGAGAAGACTCACTCTATTCCCAGCTGAACTACAACTCTGCTGTTTTTAACATTACTCTGGGCTCTAGCAGTCATTTGCAACGGAGGAGCATTCTGGGGAACGGTTGAGGTCTGCATGTGCTGCACTGTGCAGGCAGGTGTTCTGTCAGTGCTCACTGAAACTGGCAGCTCAGGGAAAATTGTTTAAAAAGGGCTTGTAGGGCCTGGAATGACTTCACAATGCCCATGAAGGACCGGGTTATTGTAAAATATATAAGCAGGTTCTGGTTTTCCACTGTAGTACCTCACCTTTGATGGAACATTTGGAAAGAGAACCTCCTCATGAATTCTGTCCTTCTGGAGCTGACTCTGAGAAAGCAAACAGGTAAAGTCACCTCACAAATGCTGCAAATGAAGATATTTTTTTTGTGGGATGATCTAATCTGACTGACATCTGGTTTTAGCTTGGAAAATGAAAATTCCATATCTTCTTGTTCTGCTGCTATTTACATCCTACCTGTTCTTGGGAAATTCAAAATGTCAAGTCTGAGATTGCTGAGATATCAGCAGTACATTAGGAGTCAATTAAATTGAGTTTTTAAAAAGTGAACAGTGGTAAATCATGTGGCTTCAGTCAGACCTCTCCCTTGGGTCTTAGGTATAACTGACCCCTGTCTGTAGGCAGTTTTGTACAGTTTCTAGCCATCCTGACCACATGCACTATGGAATTTCAAAGGAATCATCTCATGTTTGAAATTTAACTTTTATTTATATTTACAGGCTATATGGAAGACACAAATGATGAGATTTATTAAACTTATTTTAGCTATTTTTATTTGGTACTTTTCATGTTCTTTGTTTCATAACAAATACAGATGGTGTCTGGTAATCTTTGCACTTCTTTGTGTCTAACAGGGTATTAACAACCTGGACCTTTGAATTTCATATAATACTTATTTAGACAGTTTATTACAGCAATCTGAGCTCACACTACCTATTCTCTGTGCCCTCTCTGTGGCAGAAATACAATGACTGAATTAGCATGTATGGACTGAGCTGGATCTGCCCAGAGGGGACCATGCAGGCTTAGCATAGTGCTGCTCTCAAGTTACATGTACAGTGCACATAATGATCCTTCATATCTTAGAGGGGAATTACAAATTACTATTTCCTATATATGACTAGATAACAAAATCTGACCTCTTGACCTTTTACTTCCTACCCAGATATCTTATAAAAGAAAATTTTTCTTTAATGTTGTGATACTGCTGGTTTTATACTACATTAATCAGAGTTCATAACAGGAATGAGTTGATTAACCCTTATTTCTCCATTTTGTATTTTTAAAAAGGTTTAAAAAATTGCTTGCCATCTTAGCTTTGTCTAAAGAGCGCTAAGGTTTTTTCTTTTACAGATATACTCTCAACAGTTCTGCCATGTCCTGGGGTTTATCTTTGAAACCTCCTATAATGTAGTGGGTGGCATAGTGCAACTTTTTCTTTAAAGTGAGGTTTCGACATAGAAGAATTTGAACACATTAGGTGTGCCCAAATACTGATATATACCACCTTTTCTAGATGTACTTGGCAAAGTATACTAAGGAATATCAGAAGCCTGAAAATTGCAGAGCTGCAGGAAACCCCTTAGTTCTATTTCAGCCAATAGTTTAAAAATCATTTGAGAAAATAATCTTTAAGTCTATTCTTGCACAAATAAAGATATTACTATCAGCCTTGAACCTTTAGCAAAGTACATAGCACAATTAATTCGTTTGCAGAGGGTAATCTTCCCTATGCAGCAGATTGTTGAAAAAACTGTGTATGGAACAGTTCTTTCCGTAAGCATTTTACTTCAGGCTCAAGACTACTTTTTTTGTTTTATAGTGCTGGTGTTGGAAGGACAGGCACATACATAGTGTTAGACAGCATGCTGCAGCAAATTCAGCATGAAGGAACTGTCAACATATTTGGATTCTTAAAACACATACGTACCCAAAGGAATTACTTGGTGCAGACTGAGGTAAGAATAAAATATAAATAGCATGAGACTATTACAAACTATTTCTGTTTGCAGGAGGAGAGATGATGCAGTCCTCTTTTTGGCACCACCAGACAGAGAGAAACCAGTCACCAGACTGGTTCCCTTGGTTTTATAGAGACATCCTTCTAGGCACGCTTAGAGCAGTGCACTAAGTGCACCTTTCTGTGGGCTTTTGTCTGTTTATTAAGGAGGACTCAGAAGGAAGCCTGTATAAATCATGTTTCCCACAGTAGTGCTGTCTTGGCAGGACTTGTATTTTTGTCACAGAGCTTTTTGAGGAAGCCCAATTGTCAGGCATTCAGATCTTCACTGAACCTCATCAAACAGTTTATATGGGGGAAAAAGCTGTTTCAGACAGAAATGCTTTAAACTGAAGATTATATATAGAATATTGAAAGACCAAGGGAAAAAAATAAGGGCAACAACAAGGCATTTGAAAGTCTATTTCAGGTTTCAGGACCAGGTGTTTAGATTCCCCAGTGCCTTTCAATAGAGAAAAAAGTTAATTAACAGCTAGGGTGCTTGTTCCAAAGGGTGTGAGAGAGAAAATAGAGGATAGCAGAAGGAACTAGGGGCAGGACTGGATTGAACATTTGACTTAAGACTGTGCTTGCATTTTTAACCATTCTGTGAGGATTTGTTATTATATCATATATATGTGTGTGTATGTATGTATTGCAAATGTAATTGTCAATTGTGCTTGTAAATGTGTACTGTCCCTGAAGAGGGACAGCCTTTGCTGTAGAGGATCCCATTTGAGAAAACCCCTGTGAAAAAATACTGACCACATCAGAAGTGGCAGATTAACCAGAGGTATCCAGAGGAATCTGAAAATTATGAGAGCTCAGAGGTTTGGTTTTGTTTTCCTAGGAGCAATACATCTTCATTCATGATGCACTGGTTGAAGCAATACTCAGTAAAGAAACAGAAGTCCTTGAGACTCACATTCATGCCTATGTTAATGCTCTCTTGATACCTGGACCAACAGGAAAGACCAGACTGGAGAAACAATTCAAGGTGAGCTCTCTGAGATAGTAGTGTGAAAATCTTTAGGTTTGAAAACTTGAATGACTTAAAGTAAGTATCTCAACACAACATTCATCAGTTCTCTCTATCGAAAATTTAACTGCTGAGCCTAAATTCAGATTAAACTTACTGTTCAAATGCAGTCATTTGGGACAGAAGAATTATTTTCATACTCTTAAACAAGGAATTCAGCAATAAAATCCACAAAAAAGAGATCATGAGAAATAGGACAGTAAATAGATTTTGGAAAACCTAACTACGTGCCTTTGCAGAAAGATCTCAAAGGTAAAGAAGTGTGAAAGATACCATTCTGATATGATACGGAAGATACCATACAAATATGTCATGAGCAATATTGATCAGTCGGTGTACTCCCCTCAGTGGACAGCACTGGCTAAATGACAGACTTTACCTTCAAAGATATGCTTATTGATCCAGGATTCAAGAATAATTTGAACTGCTAAAAACAGTGAAGAAAAAAATATTCTGGTGACTTGCCAAGTAGTTTAGACAGATAACTAGATAACTACAGCTAAGAGAGACAGCAAACCTGCAGTATATGCACCCTTCTGTTTAATGCAGCTTATGAAGGAATGGCTTTTCTACAGTTACCCGACTTTTTTTTTTAACTTCATTGTTTCAGTTACTGAGCCAGTCTAACACACAGCAGTGTGATTATTCAACTGCACTCAAACAGTGTAACAGAGAAAAGAACCGAACCTCATCTATCATTCCTGGTAAGCTTGTTCAAATCTTCAACAAGAACTGAAAGCATCTGCATTGGTTTGGAACAGTGTTCTGTAAAGTACTTGTAGTGAAGAAGTGATTAAAACAAAATAGATGGCTGGATAGCACTTATCCTGATTGATGGAGCTCAGTGTTACCATTACTGTGAGATGTGAGATAATTGCTATAGTGTTATAAGAGTCATTGCAACATACTTATGAATTCATAATTTTTTACAGTGGAAAGATCTAGAGTGGGTATCTCATCACTATCTGGTGAAGGCACAGACTACATCAATGCTTCCTATATTATGGTAAGTCACTTAATATATTGGTGGAAAACAATGCACAGCTGTTTCCAGAGCTGCCATGTGGCTGAGTTAGGGTGACAGAATCCTGATTTTGAAAGCTGCTTTCTTCCATTATTCACTCTGCCTGAAGGAGTTACTTCCCCCAGGAAGTAGTTACCATTATTACTGGTTTTAATTTTGGTTGAGTGCATTGCATTTTAGCAATCTGTTGTAACAGAAATCACATCATAGTTTTAAAAACTTGTAAAGCTAAATGCCACCTATGGGAAGAGATATTAAGATGAACTAAATGTGTTAAATAACAAGTTTCTTTTTAACAGCTGAGCTGTGGTTTGCCTTCCTACCTCCTCATCTTACAGAGCTTTTGCAACTCATGTAGCTTAAGATACCACAGTTCATCAGTTTTCCATCATCTTTTTGTTCTCTGGGTTTTCTTCAACTCTTTTCCCCTTCAATATCTGAGAGGGAGGAGTAAATGCCTCCTGCACATTCAGGAAAGAGATGGGAAATCTCTCTGCCATGGTATGTGTACATGATCTTCCAGGTACATTACTGCGTAGGAGCTCTCTTTTGTGGTAGGAGGTTGATCCGAGATATCTGTATAAATTAAGAAACTGCTTGGGATTTTTGCATCTCTTTCAAGTATTCTTTTACTTGGTTCAGGTAGTCAGTCGCTTTTATTATGAGTTGGCTCTTTGAGTCTCCTCTGATCTCTTTTGTCCTTTATCAATATTTTTTTAAGTTTTAAAAATTGTTGCAATGTAATTGAATTTATTCTTTCCCCATGGAAAATACTTCAATGGAAGTTTTATATTTTTCTAATATTTGCAGGAAGTTAAAGAAGGAACAAGTGTGCAATGCATTTTCTAGGTACTCGCTCTGTCCTCTAGAAGTTTCCTTTAAGCAATAATACTTGGGCCGCAATTCCGAGTCTGTCAATTTTTTTTTTGTAGGGTTATTATCAAAGTAATGAATTCATTATTACTCAGCATCCATTACTGCACACTATCAAGGATTTCTGGAGAATGATATGGGACCATAACGCCCAGTTAATCGTCATGCTTCCTGATAGCCAGAATATGGTGAGTTCTGTGTCTGATTGTTATGGATTTATGTATGAATTTTATTAGTATTACCATTTTGAAATATTCAGTATATGAGAAAATATCTTGGATTCTGCAAAACACAGTTAAACATTAATAATACCAATCTGAGTGTAAAATCCCCAAGTCATCTAGCAGAAATCTAGACATCCTTGTCTAGGCAGATTGTGATTGGAATGAAAAAGTATTGAATCAGTCCTGTACAATATATAAAAGGAGCCAAACAGCACAAGTAACCATTATGCAAGGTTAGCTTTTGCTCCACAACTTCTTAGTTGTAATATGGCTTCTTAGCCGTTACTAGGTAAGGGCAGATGTGTGAGGTTGTTTCTCACGCAACAGCAGCTGGTGGGACCTGGGCAGGGCTAGGAACACTGGTGGCCAAGCATTTCTCACATGTAAAAGAAGCCCTTGGGGAGCACAGGTGGCCAGGAGCACTGCCAGCAGGGCACACAGCGCATGGGGCAGCAGTTCCTGCGAAGGGTGGGCAGGAAGGGCACTGCCAGCTGACCGGGGAGCGGTGGCACCCACCCAGCAGACAGCCACAGCCTCTCCGAGCTCTGCATCCACCACAACTGGAACCCACCCCACCCTCCCTGAAACACACACAACAGGCACACAGGACATACGACAAGGAACATTCCCTATCCATCTGACCATTTTGGTTATTCAAACTATTATAGGATTTTCTTAAAAAAACCCATCTCTCATTGTTCCTGTGGTCAAACAGAAAGTATGCTCCCATGAGAACATTTTTTGCGCTTTCAAATAATCCCAGGACCACACATACATTACAACACACCAGCTAAGTTTATCCTATGACCATGGGCAATGCAGAGCACAGCACAGCCTGAAGGCCAGGCTGGGTGTGTGGCACAAGGTAGCCCTGCAGGTTCATTGCTATGTGGGTCCACAGGGTACATTGGTCTTCTGGTCAGGATCACTACAGAGGTGTTTGAAAACACCATTCTGCCATTGTTAAACCACTCAAAATTTGATTTTTCAATTTAAATCTAGATAACTGGATTGATTATATATGTGACACATTATTTATAATGTTAGATTTTGTATTTTAAGAGCTCAACATTACTTACATTTATGACTCCATGTTTCTTTCCTGGAGGCTGAAGATGAATTTGTGTACTGGCCAAACAAAGATGAACCTATAAACTGTGAGAGTTTCAAAGTCACTATGATTGCTGAAGAACACAAGTGTCTGTCTAACGAGGAAAAGCTCATAATCCAAGACTTCATTTTAGAAGCTACACAGGTAACACTGTCATAAACATATAACTCAGGACTTGATTTGTTAAAGGTGATGTCCACATTTAGTTACATTTTCAATGTTAAATGGCTGATGAAAAACTAGAAACATCCATGGAGGGGGTAATGTCTATAAGGTAATATGACAACATGGGGAATAGGATAGCTCAACCTCCATAGCAGTGGAGTTCTGCATCTGGAGGCTGAAGCTGGAACAAGGTGATGGATAAGAATAAAAAAAGTCAATAATTTACAAAATTGATTTATGGGGCTTTTTGTTTGCTTTTTTTTAATCATTCAGGATGACTATGTACTTGAAGTGAGGCATTTTCAGTGTCCAAAATGGCCAAATCCTGATAGTCCTATTAGTAAAACTTTTGAACTGATCAGCATCATCAAAGAGGAAGCTTCCAACCGTGATGGGCCCATGATTGTACATGATGAGTAAGAACTGCACTTTTCTCTTTGTTTTGATGTTTTTCTGTAGAACCATCCTTTCACTGAGTAAAAGCTGCTGAAACAAGACACAAAGTCTGCACTTAGCAGTAGTGGTAATGCTTCTGTTCCAGCTGCATCAACAAGAGAAATATTTTTATTTTATTATACTTCATTTCAGTTTTATCATTTGATAGTCTGGATGGTTATCAGGAAAGTCGCTGGAGAGGAAATCAGTTAAGACTTCATTGTCTTGTACTGAAAGAATTAACTGTTTAGATGAGGCACCTTGTCCTTCTTCAGCTGTTCAATAATGGCAAAAAATAACAAAATGTTGAAACCCTGAAGGACCCAAGTCCTTCAGGGTTTGGTTAGTAAAGGGTTGTAGTGAAATAACTCTCAGAAGCTGTAGCCAGGTGCTGTGAAAGTTTTTTTAAGCCAATGCTGGGCAGACCTGCTTCAGATATTGAAAAGATCACGTGACAGAAATTAACCTTACCAGTTTGCCCCAGAATTTGTAATTTCTCCAGCTGTAAAACCTGATCCAGTTTCTATAGTTTTGTTTTGTTTTACTTTACAAAGGCATGGAGGGGTGACAGCAGGCACTTTCTGTGCATTAACAACTCTGATGCATCAACTGGAAAATGAGAATTCAGTGGATGTTTATCACGTAGCAAAGATGATAAATCTGATGAGGCCTGGAATCTTTACCGACATTGTAAGTAATAATGTGAGCCTTTTTTTCCTATGTGTGACATTATTAGCGTGCTTAGATCCTAGGGCAACATTACTGAACTATTCACATCTTAGTTTCTGCATGAATTAATGAAAACTGTCTTCCAGGGGTGCTGTAGAAAAAAAATCTTCCTAGAAAGAATTCAGCTTTAAAAATAGAGAAAAAAGCCAACAGACAAATAATAACCCCAATCCTGTCCCCAAATTTGCAATTGAATTTAACAAGGATCATATTCAGCATATAATATTTCTTTTAAAATACAGCTTTCTCCCCTACCTGTACTGTGGTCCCTAATGACGTGCTTTACATCGTGTACAGGGGGAGCCATTAGTCAGAAAATTATAAAGCTGCTAAGTAACGCAATAAATTCTGGAGCACAGTACATTAACAGACTGACACATCAGCTGTTAATTAATTTTGAGTAACAGTGTCACGAGATAACTGTTTCTGCCAACATCCTGAGTGTATTCTGTTTTCTTCTCCAGGAACAGTACCAGTTTCTGTACAAAGCTATTCTCAGCCTTGTCAGCACAAGACAAGAAGAAAACCCCTCAGCATCTCTGGACAGTAATGGCTCAGCTTTACCTGATGGAAATGCAGCTGAAAGTTTAGAATCTTTAGTTTAATTAACACATCGAATTAAACATACACATCACTACATCACAACAATCACACCTGGAGTTTACCATTATTATTTTCAGTTTTATACTTTGGGTGGGGAAAATCTGTCCAGTCAGTATATATATAATCAGATCCCAACCACTGCTCAAACCAAGTCATTTCTGTTATATACGACTTTACTGTGGAATTTTTATCATTAACAATGCGTGCCTTTTCTGAAAGATTTCTTGTAATACATTGTTACATTTGGACTAACTTGATTGACTTTTACAGTGTTTCTGCTAATTGAATTGTGGTATGTTTTTTCAGTATTAGTTTTTTTGACTTATCTGGCTTTACTTTTAACTTAAAATTACCATATTTATAGATGTTAGGGAATCCTCAATTACAAACATGTCATGGGTTTAGTATTTGGTTTATTCGCTGTATTTATAACAATTTACATTTGCTAGAAATGCAACTTTTAATATAGTAGAATGTAAATAAAATACTGTTCTACATAACATTCAACATTTTAAGACTTCAATTAGACATTTAGAATAGTAATCTGATACTTACTGTAAATACTGCTACTTCTGTAGTGATCCATGGACCAAATTTATATTTATAATTGTAGATTTTTATATTTTACTACAGAGTCAGTTTTCTAGTTCTGTGTAATTGCCTTGTTAAAACGATGTAGTCAGTATGTTTTTATTTTAACAAAGTCTTCTGATATATAATGTGCATCTTAAGCAATTTACCTTCATATAGTTGCATGTGATTTTAACTTTTTTGTGAGAACTAGAAATTATTTGTTTTGAAATGAAAAGTTTTTATGAGAATAACACTGTACTTGGCATTGTTAAATTGTTTTTACCCTGGTATTGCAAAAATAAATATAAATATTCCAGTCTGTGTGTAGTAGTCTTCCATGTACATGCATGAGAGCTTCACTCTCATGCAGGAGAGCTTTTACTTACAAGAATAAGGACTTAAGGCTGATCTGCAGACAGCTGCTCTTCCCATCGAATCTGTGAGTTCAGGAGACACAAAAAACTTTTATTTTATGTTTTTTAATCTCTGCTCCACTCCTACCTATACCCATAGTGTGCACATTAGCTCCTTTTTTGGTGTCTCCTCCCACATCTCACAGTCTGGTCGCCCATGGGCTAATGGGCTGTCCCAGGTGCCCCAATTGCCTCAGCTGGCCCCTCCCAAGACACCTCCCTGCTGGTTTGGCTTCAGATCAATCATTGATTCAGCTGCAGAGCTCTTTGCTGCCTCCCTTGGCAAGGCAACAGCCAAGCTTTGGGAAGCAATAAAGCAAGCAATCTCTGCAGGAACAAAAGCAAAATGTTTCAAGTTGGCCTCAATAATTTTCTGTAGCCTTCAGGACTAGCAAGAAAAGAGACTGCTTGTACTGAAGTTTGCACCACTGGGAGGCTGGAGGAGCCTGGAGCAGAGTAATGTATTTGTTGAAAACTAGCATGGGCAGCAAGACCAACTATTTTCTCACTTTGTACAGTGTATACAGTTGCTATATGGAAATATTAAGACCAGCAATACTGTTCTGGAGTAGAATGCAGAGAAAATAATGGGCCCTATATTTATTATTACTATAAATAATTATTATAATTATTTATTATTATAAATAATAACTTTATTGAGATGAAAACTGAGCAGGGGAAAAGACAGGCCTGATGTGGGCTTGGAGATTTTAGTTGACTGATTCCCAGAGTAGGCATGTGTAAGGAAGCTCAGTGTGTCACCAGATAGATCTAGACCCCCTCAGCAGTGTGGGATTGAGGATAGGTGGAGCTGCAACAAAGCCAAAGTAAATTTAGATTTAGAGGACTGTAACCAGCAGAATCTTTAAAGAATCCACCTACTGTTGATACATGAAATGAGCATGAAGGTCCTAGATGATGAGACAGACTGGCACAGAATGTCAAAATGGCTAGCAGTAAGGCAGAGTTTTTCATGCTCTTGTCCTCTTCTATTACAAGAAAAATAATCATATAGACAAAACAGTGTATCACAGAACCACAGGGATGGTGCAAGGTTGGAAGGGACCACTGGAGGTCATCTAGTCCATGTAACATAGGGGGCTTTTGTAAAACTGTGTTAAAATATTAATGTGCTTGAATTCTCTTTTAATTTTGACACTTTCTTTATAACCACAACACTGCAGTCCCAGAAGTTATGGAGTGGTTGAGTCCATTGGACTTGGGGCCCTGGAGGTTTCCCTTTCCCCATCCACCAGAGCTGCATGCAGGATGATCCTCTTGTCAGCCCAGTGGCCCTGTGCAGGTCCAGCCAGGGAACATGCAGTGCACATGTTCCACACAGGGAGACACATGTGCATACAAACACACGGAGGACGGTAGAAACAGGATTTGTGACATAGAGAACAGGACTAGGATATAAGAAGGAGGCAGAACAGAGCCATGGTCAGGCACTGGGCATGAATGGGTAAAGGTACTGGCCAGCAGCCAGCACAAACATATGCAATCACCTTTTACTCTTCTTCTTTCCTTGTTCTTGTGCTTAGAACTTCCCTGGTCTCCTTAGTGCTTGTTTCTCCAACCTTTTCTACCTCTTTGCAGATAAAAAACTGTTCTTGTCTAGTTACTTTCATGGGTCTTAGCTTTGCTACCCCATACCCAAGTGTGAAACCTTGGATGCTGCTGCTTAGACCATCTCAGGCGTAAAGGTGTTATCAAGTTCCCTGGTGTTTCTCACCTCATAAGCTTTCCTTTCCAAAAGGTCTCCACAACAGCTTGGCCTTCCCTCACATAACTCCCCATTAACTGCCTGTGTAGCACCACGAGACTTCATGGCACACTTCCTAACTCCCGTCAGCTGCTCGCTCTTGCTCTCTCCAGCAAGTTTCTCAGGATCTGTGCAGGTAGCTTAGCCTTGGGCCAGAGGTGCCAGCCACATGCCTGCAGATACAAGTATTCATCTCTAGCTAGAAGCCATAATTATGTTCATTAAATAATTCAGAGGGAACCTACTTTGCTGAGCCAAAATATCTTTATTCAAGTTTTACCTTTTTTTTTTCTTTTTTTTTTTTTTTTTTATAATCCTGGGGTCCTTGCCATGGTTGCATGTTTGCTAATACTGAAGTTCAGGAAGAACAGGACTGAGATAGGACTCCTAAATGCAAGCAAACATGCAATGTATCCTTAGTGGAGTTAAATGCCTTGAAGAATAGGATCTAGAAATATTTTCTTATTAAATTTGTGGAGTTGAGGGGTTGATAGGAGTTAAAAATGTACATAAGAGGCACATTGCCCCAAATGATGCACATTTTTGTAAGAATTACATATGCACTTTTTCCACAGTGTTCAGGCACAAATTTGGTGCATACAAATGTGTGTAATGGTTGTGCTTTGAGAGAGCAATTATCTTCTTTTTCAGGTGGCCTGAGGGTTCCTTACTACTTCCTCTGAAGCACTCTGATTTGCTGACAACACTCCATTTGCATATCTAGGCTAACAAGGACAGCAATATTATAAACTTCCCCCTTCTCATTCAAAAATTATAGAAACAGGTTTTGATATCTTAATCTCTATGGGGGTACGTACCAGAAAGGTTGTGATCTTAAGGCCATTTGCAAACCTGCATATTCCATAACCTTAGTAGCAGATACTTCTGCACTTCACCCCATTAGCACAAGAGAAACTGCTGTGCTCATGTGCTACTTATTCAGCCTTTTCTTCTGAAAAACGGGCTTGTTGCCTCACATACCAAATAAAAAACATGAAGTTATCTTCTGCTAATGTATTTACAGTTTCATATAGTTGTATATACAAAGTAATTTTTAGGCCAATTTATTCTGTTTTTTCAAGCATCTATGGACCAAAAGCAAGAAAGGAATCCTTTCTAAATTCCCATCTTAATATAACTGTTCCTTTCAACCTAAATGTTTTGCAGACATTTTAAAATTGTAATCCAAGGAATCAGCTGTCATTCAAGGTTTCTTCCAGAGATGTTTGTAATCACATTCATCATCTTAGCGTGCTGACAACTTATTTAAAACATAAGTGCTTAAGATAATCTCTTTACTCACACATATTGGTTCTGATCTAGAAAAAAAATAAGAATCATAAAAAAATCTTCTATAATCTTCAACTGTGATGGATTACAGATTTTAATAAATGCGTGTCAGTTCCTCTCTCAGACAAAGGCCATATTCTAATTAATTTTTTTCTTGTAATCCAAGCTACAGACTCAAAAGACATATAGCCTGCCTTTTCAAACTGGGTCAAGTGTGGAGAAGATGTTATGTATCTCCAGCAAGAAGTAAGATATTAATAAACAACATCAGGTTAAGCTTTTTTTCTTTACAAAGCTGTAAGTCATGTGTGACAAGGAAAACTTGATTAGTGACCTTCCTCCTAAGAAATCATAACAGAGTTGAGAGTAAAAAAAGTAAAAAAAAAAAAAAAGAAGAAAACAAGTAATTTACTATCACCAACTTTAGTGATTGTGATTTGGAGATTGAATACCTATAGAAAAGCTTTACAAGTAAGTGATGAACAGAAGTCATAAAAACTCATCACTATCAGTACAACAATAATTTAGCTAAAGACCTTGGTATGGAATTCAAAAATGAGTTAACAAAACTTGTTAGCAATGTTTTATCACAGTGCTTTACCTGGCTTTACAGTTCTTTGCTATGTCCTAGGATAATCTGTGTAATTTCAGACTGGTTGAAATTCTCTGTGATAAATGCCCACTTCAAGATAAGTTTAGCAAAGTTAAACTCATTTCTCTCTCATTCTGAAGCATAAACAGAGCAGGGCTGGGTAGGAGAGGAGCAATATGGTCTTGTCAGGGTTAAAAACAGAAACAAAGGCCCCACTGCTACCCTGGGTCTGAGGTATCATAGGTTACAGTCTTAGTTTTCACTACTTCCCTGCAGCAAGGCCCATGTCTGACCATCCACTTCTCACAGGTTTGTGCTTTGGTGGATTAGGGTTTCAAAGGGACAAGAAGGAAGAGAAGTCTCTCTCACATTATTTGGCCACATTATGTCTGACTGCACTCCATTTCCAAATTGAATTCTTTCCTCTCGAAGCCAAAACAAGTGAGGGGAAAAAAAAACCCTTTTTATGGAGTGGAATTCTTATGGCTTATGGAATTAATTTCTTTGTTTCAGGAAAGTCACAACCTGTACACAGTGGTTTAGTAAGAATATATTTGAGATGGTCTCATTTGCCTTGATAAATTCTGCTAGACACTCATAGGTAAATTTCTTTTCTTCTCTCCCTCCTCTTCTTAGTTCTCCATCCTAATCACATCCACTAGAGCCCATTTTCTCCCCCCATAAACAGCTATTTTGCTATGAGCTTACACCTTTTTCTGGCAGTGTCACTTTTGTACTCTAGTCCCTCCAAGAGATATAATTCTCACCTGTAGGAATATCTGGGGCTAAGAGTGTGCAAAACACAGAGGCAAAGAAGCCAGACTGAGTGTAATGGGGCTCAAGCACCTCCATCTCAGAAAGAAACTGTGATCTTACATGTCATGAAGATCTGTCAATAGCATAAATTCCAAAATGAAAAAATGAGAGACACACAGTGAAACAATCTGTTCCTTGAAGCCTGATGTGAACAAGGAGTTTAAGAGCCTTTCAGCACAGGCAGTGATAGAAGCCATGTATTCAGCTGAGCAAGGTCCTCAAGCTGAGAAATGCTGTGAGACACCAAGGTTTCGTGCCTTCCAGGGGCACAGGGAGGTACCATACATCTACTGTTCTGCAGCTTACCACTTCAGTAGTTGTCCTTGTGCACAAGAAAAAAAGTGCAAAAAACCCCCAAAAAACAAATATCTTAAGATTATAGCTGAAAATTATCTAGATACAGATATATCTATGTATATATGTATATAAATATATAGATGGGCATGTTTAAACAGTCCTTGAAGTCTTCTCCTGTGAGTCTAGCGACAAGTACGCAAAGGTATTACATGCACATAGAAAAGTCTGTGTGTAGGCATCCTTTCAATGTAACCATCTATGTGAAAAACCAAATCCTATTCAGGTACATCTTATTATTAGACTGTAAAGATGACATGACAACAAAACAGAGGATTTCAGATTTATTTTTCAAGTAATCTTGTGTATAAGATACAATTATCTTTTCAGTAATATGCAAAGAGAACTGAGAGGTATAATCTTCATAAAAAAAAGATAAGCAATAAATTCATTTAAGCCTAAACATAGAAAAAAAATGCAGCATTGCACTGGGAAATAGAAATATATTCCAATAGAAAATGTTTCAAAAATAGTAGCAGTGTTTCTTGAAGAAAACACTGCAGCGCTCATTCTTTAGTCTCCAAAAATACTAGATACTTCTAAAAAATTCTGATTTTCATCTCATACTGCACTTCCAAGGCAGAAAAGCAAGTATGGTGCATGCATATATACAGAGGCACAACTCCATGGTTGTGTATTTGTGGGATAAGGGAGGGAACAGAATTCTCAAGTAAAATATCCTGGTCTCACCAAACACTGTACAGGAACCAGCAGATACAAGTATAACTTTAACCCTTAGACGTAGGCCATTAATCTACCTGGAGAAGGAGGAGGCAGCAGAGAGCAGAACATTAACTGCAGGCTCCATCCTTAACCCATCTGCATATACCAGCCATACAACAGACCAACAGCCTGTAAGGTCAGTGGAGAGCAAAACTACTTTGTGGAGACAGGATTTTGCGTGATATATGCATGGCACTGTAACAGAATCCAAATTTGACATTTCATTACAAAAGCATTGGTTGAGTATAAAAGTCCTTTTTCACAGTAACACTCTGCCCTTATTCTCCCTTCTCCCTTTGGCTCCTTTCAACTAACTCTGTTGAAGTCACTACTTCATTGCATGTGCACAAAGAAAATCCAAATCCTGAGTAGCAAAACTTGGAGATCAAAACTTGAATTATTGTTATGGCTGCTTTTCCTACCATGCAAAACAACACCTGGAATTCCAGCCTCTCTGAACTGTGATTACAGGCTGGTTCTCAGGAAGGAAAAGGCTGTGTGTTTATCAGCAAAGTGCCTTTGTGAGCAAAGCTGAATGCAGACAGCTTCCTGAATCAGTATTCAGCTTTAGAAAAAGGAAGCTCTAGGCAGGTACACAGGTACCAGTGCAAATAAAACCTGCCCACAGCATTACACCTCACAGACCTGACTGGTGAAGTCTAAGCCATGCTTTAATTGCAAGGTGGTGTAGAAATCCCTAAGCAAAAGCCAGAGAAGCAGCCCTGAAACGAACGGAGGCAGTTGGTACTATGTTACAGAGAAGCTGCACTTGGGCTAAAGTTCGGTTCTGGACTGATGTGGCTAAATTGCAGCTAGAGCAGGGCCGACACTTCTGCCAGCACAGTACTCAGCAAATGAGCTGGTACGCTGGAAAACTCCATCAGTCTAAAGTGGCACTGTACTGAGTAGTAGGCATAGGTTCCCAAGTGAACACTTCAAAACCTTGATAGCAGGACAGAAGCTAACTCAAAAAGTGGCAATTTAAACCCCTAAACCTAGTGCATTTCAAAGCTGCATACACTACACAATGTATTCCCTTTGTAACAGTACTTAACCTGGATGAGGCATGCCGTGTAAGTGGGAAGAGTAAACATGTCATTTGGAGCATCTTCTAAGCACATTAACTGCGTTGTATTTCAGATTGCCCTTCCTAGCTGCAGAGCTGAATGCTAATTTGCTCTCTCCACAGCACAAGGCAACACGTAACAGCAGGTATTTCAACACATTGCAACCAGCTTCCACTCTGTAACAAGAAAGGGTGTGGGGGGAAGCTTGTTTTAAACTTCCTCCCTCCTCTAGTTAATTTAAATTTACATTCATTATAAAGCGATTAAAAAATATTAAGATCTATGTTTCAAATGTTTAAGAACTGTGTTTCAAATGTTTAAGAACTGAACATTTTCAAGATTTAACAGGATCTTATTTGCTAGTAGTGCAGAATTTCCAAACTATTTTTTGCATATTGTTATTGTGAAAACATTCGTGAATATTGCTAAAGTGAAAGGGACAATCAAGACGTAAAATGTAAGTATCATTTTCATCTCCGTTTTTTTGAAAAATTATTTTTACCACATGAACAATCAAACTTCATCAATGGAGTTCATTACCCAGACTTTTCTACCACAAAATAATCCACCAATAGATTTTTCTTTCAGCTTAAATTTGTCACAATTATAACATTATACATTTAGAAGATAAACTCTAATAACAAAAAAAAGCCCTTCTGAGATATTTTAGGAAAGATATAAGGAAAGATCTGATTGATGCTGAAACATGTACATGAAAGATCAACAATTTTAAGAGGAAAATATAACAATTTGTGAGTATCTACAGTTTCTACACGAAAGCCAGGTGGCAAATTTTATGGAAGGCAATATTCATGTATGAAATGGCAGGTGCTGCCTTTAGCTGGTCCAAACTGAGATTCTAAAAGGGGAGGTGGGAGAACTGAAAAAAGCCAAAACCTGATTAAATCCACTGCCTTCAGCTACTGTTTGATAACGCTGTGAGTACTGTACACAATGCCTTCTGCCCGAACACGTTCAAGTATTGGCCCATAAACATTCTTTGTCAGAGGTATGACCATGCCTTTGGCGGTTATTTCACCTGAAACAAAGGCATTAAAAAAACAGTGTTAGTGCACCACTAGGTTTTTTGGAAAGGTTTTGGTAGCTGCACAGTGGGACTTCTGTGGGCAAGGTGGGAGCTGCTGTGCTGGACAGAGCCAGATCCAGGTGCAGGGAACCGCTGAGTCCCTCAGCCATGGGTGGGGCACCTCAGGGAATATTTATTTAAGAGAGGGTAAGGTGCTGAACAACAGTGAGGAAAGAAGTGTGAGAAACAGCCCTGCAACACCAATGTCAGAGAAGGGGAGGGTGGAGGTATCAGGCACTGGAGCAGAGATTTTCCTGCAGCCCATGGTGGAGATCCAGCTGGAGGAGAGGAAAAGCATGAGGAAGGAGCAGGAGCAAGAGCAAGAAGCTGTTATGGAGTGATAACAGGTTCCTGTTGCCCAGCCCCCTGTGCTATTCAGGAGAGAAAGAAGAGGCTGAGAAGTGAAAAAAGAGTGAATTTGAACCTGGGAAAGGGGAGCAGGGAGAAAGATATTGGTTTAGTTTCTCTTTTTTTGCATTATCCAAACTTGTTTTGATTGGAAATAAAGTAAATTAATTTTTCCCCCAAGGTGAGCATGTTTTGCCTATTACAGTAACTGGTAAGTGATCTCCTTATCTTTATCTCAAATTAGGAGCTTTCACATCTTGTTTTCTCCATCTGCTGAGGAGGAGTGAAAGAATAGCTGAGTGGACATCTGGCAACCAGCCAGGGAGAACCCAACACAAATGCAAAGATCAATACACAAATTATATAAATTTTCATTTAAAATTTTTTTTGCATATATTTACACATACACATATATTTAAAAATCTTGGCATTGTGTTCTCACAAAGCATCAGTATTGTATCAAAGAATATGGATAACAGGTCTGAAACACATAGTGGCATAGTGGTATACACAGCTTGAACTTAAATATTAGAACTGTGAAACTGCAGTTTGGTGAAAAGTATCTAAACTTCAAAAGTGTGAATTACTGGGTTTTTTTAAAAAAGAACAATGACAAAAAACAAACAAAGAAAACCAAACAAACAAAAAATAAAAACAAAATTAAAAAAAAAAAAAAAAAAAGAAAAAGAAAAGGAAAAAAAAAAAACCAAAATTCTGCTCATTTCAGTTAGCCAGGGGAAAAAAGTTCTAAAGATTAAAAGCAAGGAAGGGGAAATCACACTATTTCTTTCATCATCTAACACAAACTAGGAAGAGTTTGACTGTTTATATAGTAACAACATGATCAGGTAACATGCCCCAAGCCTCAAATTTCATCAGTCTAGAAAGTAGCAGTGGAAGTCACTAGTTTATTCAGCACAGGTATATGTTAGCCTGTTTCACTGTAGCATTATCAATTATAATTTATCATGCTAAAGGTTTCCTCTACACTAGTGTAATACTTAATGTTAGATGACTTAAAAATCTGTGGATTAAGCAGTAAATTAAGAGTTGTTATTGAACAACTGAACATCCAAACATGCAGAATAAAAATTCCTGTAAAGAAGACAGGAAGAGTCTGACAAATTTTTAAAAATATACATAAATACACTTCAGAAATGCTACATATTTCCATTCTACAGACAGGAAGATGCAGAGGATTGAAATACAGTTACTGAAGTTGGAATAGCCACTTACCATCTAGAACCATTTTAGCAGCAATAGCCGCAGGGTATCCTACTGTTTTAGCCATTGCAGAATATCCTTTGTTATCCCCATAGACAACCAGATCAATAAATTTGTCTTCCAAATGACCAGAAGGATGCCTGAGACCTATTTCACTTCTCATAACAATCATATCTCTCTCTCCAGTGCCTAAGAGAAAAGCACACAAACTATTCATTACTTGTATTTCAGACACATCAAGACAAGGTTCCTGAGGAGCCAGGCACTACACATTCACAGCATGGATGTCAGGGAAGCTACTGAAGGAAGGACTACTAGGGAGGACAGAATACTAAAATCAAAGTAAAAGTGTAACAGGGAAAGAAAAGATAAATTGGTGAAGTAGGGAACATCACAATACATTAAAAAATGTATCATGAAGGTTTATTAATGAAGGTGAGCTAACTAAGCCAACTAAGGCTTATAAAAGATATTGTCTTGTTCCATTCAAACCCATGAAAATGAATTTCTCACATACCAAAGGGCAGCTTCATCTCCATGTGCTTTGCAAGAGCCCCTACAATGGAATCTGCTGCTGGAACCGGTTCATCTCCCAATAAACCTAACCTGGCAGAAGAAATGAGAAAGTCATATATCGTTGCCTGTCAACAGTTTCATCTCAATTTTTTAATTTCCAGTTGTTCAGCATACCAGTTTAACTGTCTCAACTTGAACCAAAATGGCTACAATTGCAAACATTTCTTCCTTTTTTAACTTCAAAAATCACTGGAACATTTTACCATTCCACCGCTTCCAGCTGACTTTTGTCCTTCTCCAGTTTGCTAAATACAGCTTCTTTAAGAACGTGGTGCTCAGCAGGTGACTTAATTCCAACCAGTTTGCACATGAGCTCTTTCTGTGTTAAAACACAAAAGGTTCATGAAGGCCTTACATCTGTTCCCACTCCATCTCAACCAAGGTTTTGAGAACCAACTGCTCCAATAAGATCAGTTAAAATTCAGGGCTTCTGAGAAGACAGGTTATGTGTATAGGGAAAGTGAGAAAGTTCAAGAATTTTAATCACAATAGGTGAAAATATGTTCATTTTGTTTGCTTGGACTTGGGGCTCATCCTTTCCTAAAAGACTTTGTACCCCACCCCTCAGCTGCTTCCCCCTACATTTTGGTCCTATCCCTTCCTCTGGCAGCAAAGAAAGAATATAGAAACCTGCATAAACAAGGAACACTAGGAGAATGTTAGGATGAAAGGGAAGTCACTTGGAGACTGACAGAGTCAAAAATTTAGAGATAGGATATATTTCAGTTGGTCTAGAAATGGAGAATGTCCCTTTCAAACGGAAGGAAACAGACTGATGACATGAACAAGGCTCTGGCAATCCTGGGAGTATTACCAAAAAGCTTTTTCATTATATTTGTGCATATCTAAAGGCCATTTTGTGCTACCTAGATGCTAACTATTGCTTGCTTAATTCAGCAATATGGATAGTAAAGAGAACTATGAGCAAGATAAGAAACAAGCAAGAAGTGCAGAGTCTATTTAGAAGCTCAGGTCAGCCCATCTCTCCTACTTCCCTGGCAGAAGAGATAAAGGGAAAGTACCAAGATGTAAAAACATCACTAAAACAATGTTTGCAGTGAGAATAATGAGTTTATAGCTATTTTTAGAGATTACATAACACTGTATACTTATTCATTGAGGCTAGAAGAACTGAAAATTCCAGCCATCTTGACAAAGAAAACCTGAAAATATCAACCCTAAAATTGAAAGTAGACAAAAAAAAATCTCAAAATTAAAAAATAGTGATTCCCATATGGCCACCCAAAAACTCTGGAGTTTCCTCATCTTCCCAATATTATATGTTAGTCAGAGACAAGCAAGACTGTATCCTCTTTACCTTCTACTTTCTTGGTTCTGAGAACACTCAAGACATTCTTAACTGGAAACAATGGCATCATTAGAAAAATACTGTATTGTTATCAGACCATCACATAGCACAAGTCTGGTGGTTTTCTCCAGATTAATGCTTAAAAAAGCACAAATAAGAAGATAGATCTGAATTTTGCTCATCCGAGTAATAAACAGTTATTCTCTCTTTCTTCCTTTTTGCATTTGCAAAAGGGAAGAAAATTTTCTCAGAAGATAAAGAAACAGACCTGACAAGTAATAAGTCATTTGTCAATCCAGCTCTCTTCACCCCATATTGAAATATGAAATTCCCTGTTTGTCCACAGAGACAACCAAAACTTTGATTGTCAAATGTAACAGCAGCACATCAGTCATGCTTTGGCTGAGATAAAGATGAAGTGAGGCACTCAAAATCAGGACAGAAAAGCAACATAATAGAAGACAAAAAAAATGCTTGTACAGAATTTTAATAGAAAAAAAATATTTTAATATACCCTTTATGTTCAATCTCTTACTTCATGATGCCCTAAAAAAATACTTTTACACTGAAGACCATGAGCCAGTAGCAATATGGACACTGCAAACTCAGAGCACTGAGGACTAGACCGTGACAAACAAAAAGCGTAAGACAATTCATAAAAATATGGCTATGCCTTTGTCTAGCTGAGTCCTGAAAGCATCCAATGACAGACACTCCAGAATCTACCAGGGAACCTGTTCCAGCACCTTATTACAATCCTGCTGAAGAAAGTCTTCCTAATTTCCAGGGGAAAAAAAAATATATCAAAGATCAGGGTGCAATACAAGATTCCCATTGCTAAGTACAGCCAAGCCTAGCAATAAGAAAACTATCAATAAAAGAGAGGAAACAAGGCAGAGTAATCAGAGTAACTCACCCAGGTTAGAGGTGGTGTAGTTGAGCTTAGCAAAGGATAAGGATCTGGGTTAATTAATCCCAGTTTTACAAAGCCTCCCATAGTTCTGGAGTATCCCTGAAATAAAAGAATAACACTGTTAAATATAATAATCACTTGAAATTGAGGTATTTCTCCTTGGTTTGAATGGAGTGATAGACACAACCATGGCAGCGTTAAGTATTATTCTCTTGGGAAGTCAGCCACAAAAACCTGATGCCAGTGAGGTTACTGCCAGAGAGTGGTGTCTTGTGCCTCTCCACCCCTTCCCTACTTTTCAATCTTTTTTAATGGCTTATTCTGTTATCAATACTTCCATGGCAAGTACCATTGGTTCCTGAGATCAAAGGGCTCAGCTGGCCAGCAGTAGTTGAAACCCCAGCCCATCACTACAGATGGGCTGTATCAGCCAGCTGGCCCATAAACAAACTGTCAAATACAAACAGCACAAAGCAGAGCTCTGCTCACCCAGTTTCACACCACTGGGATTGTGTGGACGTCACATAGGCTGGTTTTAAAGATAAGAATCCTGGGTGTTTGATTGTCACCTTCAGGAATATTAGACAGACAAATAGCAGCAGAATGGTATTTAAAAGGAACTGCAAAGGTTGCATTAGGCTGCAGAACAAATGAAGTCTCAACTGATTTCTACTTACTTTTGTTTGTATCCCACTAATATTCCCACACACCTGCTGGATACCAGTGAGCACTTACATGCAAGTGACCAGAAACATTAAAAAAGCAGAATGGAGAAAATAAAGCATCCTGAAAGAAGACTAATTAAATTAGGAGCCACTTCCATGAGTACTAGGTTATCAACTCAGATGGCCTTGCAGTGAGATCCTTCTGAGTGACACCTCTTTTTAAACTCACTCCATTAGCTAACTAAACTTAATCTCTAAAAGGCACTTTTAGGAGATGATTGCCTCCTCAGTGAACAGATTGCTTTCTGCTCTGCAGCACAGCAGCATGTGCAAAGGGCCACCACTAACTTCTGCCCCGCTCAGCACTCTGTGCTGGCATGGTAAACCCCTCCACACAGCCCTACCAAGGTCACCCCAGCCCAAAGTGCTGGCCCTGCTTTGGGGGTTAAGAAGACAGCACTAACCACAGAAACAGCATTCTTGCAGCACACTGACAGCCACTCGCCAGGTCACCCTGACCTTTTTGCAGTTCGTTGTACTAACACATACAAAAGAAGAAAGTTTTCCAGGCACCAAACGGAAGAATAGATATTGTCATATTAAGAGTTCATGATGAGATAGACGCCTCCCACATATTGTTATGTTCTGAAAAAGACATTGTATCTAGACCGACAAAAAGAGAGCTATTACAATTTACAACCCCTTTTCCTCCATTTTCGTCTTCCATCTTCTTCCATGCCATCATCTAAGCAAGCCTCCCTCCTTCCCAGAAATACAGAAAAAATCCTGTTGTATTGCAACAGAGGAATTAAGACAAAAAGGACATACACTTCCTCAAGCTATGGACAAATAACAATAACTTAAACCCTGACATAAACCTTAACAGACATAATACAACATCCATAAAAGCTTTTTCAAGCCTTCAATATGGTTTTAGGTTTATTCCTTCTTGATGCATATTGACTGAAAAAATTTAAAAAAAAGAAAATCTGAAAGAAAAAAGTATTTTGTGTTGATTCTGCTTTGTACACCTAACAAATGAAAAGAAAAGAGTTGATCAGTTAGAAGCCAAACATATTTATCAACATTTTACTTCGATGATCAAAATTATAAAGCTTCTCAAATTTAAGATTTCTAGTTACTTAATGAAAAACTTCCGCAGATTGATGGAAGATCATAATTTTTGTTAAGATTTTTACATCATGTTTTTTGTGGGAATATAAGAAAACTGAATTATTTAATTTTTTTAAATCTTCTATTGAGCAGACACAAGATACAGAGCCAGAATGAAAAGAGGTAACAGACTATGAAAGACAACTGACCAACTATCTAAAACAAATAAAACTATTTTTCCATTTTGTAACAAATACCTTTAAATACAGCAAGTAAAGCTACATTAAAAAAAATAGAAAAGTGCTTTCAGTTATCTCTCAACTGTGATAATGGGGAGCTCATAAATAGCAAGTTCAGAGCTATAAAAGGCTGAGTTTTAAATACAGATTTTCTTGAAATTAAAACATTCATCTTTTGAGGAAAACAATAATTACTAATAATAACACCAACCACTTACTTTGTATCTTAAGGTGCCTCTCAGTAAAGTGCGAGCTGTCTGAATACCATATGGCTCAGCATATTTTGTACTGTCTCTGTTAGGAAAACCTTCAAGGTTTAACCCTGGGAAAAAATCCATTGGAGTAACAGAATCCAGTAAAGCTCCTCCAGGTGGAATATTGATAATCTAAAGTTTGTGAAAGAACAGTAAGTATTATTTTGGTGCAGTCTTATTCAATTTATTTTAGAACAGAAAAAAGTGTGCTCAAAAACAGGAAAAACATGTTCAGTGTTCCAATTGTAAACAAAGGCCCAGTCTAAATAAAGCAGTTGCCAAAGCCATTTAATCATATCTAGAGCAGGAAGAGTGTGCATTGTGTCAGCCATTACTAATCAAAGGGCTAAAACAAGCCATGTTCTTCTCACACACACTGTTAACTCCTGCTGCACCTATATTTAAGTGGCAAGTTCCCATTTCATTTACAAAAATGTAATTTTGGAGCATGTCCCAAACTCTGCCACTGTGAAGGGAGATTCTGCCCATGAGCTCCCTGCTTTTTGGTCAAATAATTTATTATCTTGTTTAGGTTTTGTTTGGGCTTTTTATATATGGGAGAGAAGGCAAATACAAACAGAATGATGGGTGTTTGTTCCTTTTTTTTAAAGATTAAAATAAATTGAGTGATATCACATGGATATAAAATTACTGCCTGTGTGTATCTTTACTTGAGGCTACAAAGCACAGAGAGAATGTACCATTGAAGGAAAACAAAAAAATGGGTGACTGGTTCTATTATCACTACCAGATGCAACCTTGAACCCTGCTTCCTTCAAGCAGCTAAAGCCTAGATCAGCTATGCAGTATCAATACAAACTAATTTTCTGACTACTGAGCAAAGGGAAGAGGTTTACTTATAGAAGAAATACTAAAGCAGTGAAGTCTGCAGCAATACAAAAAGATCTTCTTGTGTTTGTCAGGCAAGACAGTGTGTGAAAGAATCCCACACAATGGTCAAAGATATAAGTATTTAGTGGCAAGGAGGAAAAAATTGCACAGTTTACTGACAAGCTCACCTAGTGCTCTCATAATGAATCATCCATATGCAGGATCAAATTTTCTCTAGCAATGGGTGAACCAGATCAGAATTAAATCAGAAACATTTTAACATTTTCCAAGAACCCTTTTTATCTGAAACTTATACTTTTTTCCTTTTTAAATAATGATCCAATGTACAATCCCTGAATTTTGCCTTTTTTACGTCCATAAAAACAGTAGAGCACCAAAATGTCATGATAAAATATTTTAGAAGATTATATTTCATAAGATTTCTAAGTTTTGCAGATCAAAGAGTTTTAGGTAATTAGCTAAAATTTACAGTGGTTATACAAGGCAGTCTCCTTGACAATTGCAGTAACTACTCTGAGCAAGTGACAGTGGAAAAGCAGAAATGTGATAATGGCTTGCAATAGCTTTGCACAAATCAATTACAATAAATCAGAAGCAGTGACATTTGTGAGGTTAAGTCTAATGATTCCTGCACAAACAGCAAAACTGAGCTTGTATAAAATACACCAAAAAGCATTTCACAAAACCCACTGGGTTATTGGTATTACACACTGCACCAAAAGAAAAGGGAATCAAGAGTTTTGCTGTGCACTGTTCAAGTATAAAATGAAGCTGTTTGGGTTACAAACACAAGTAGATAGAAAAGCACTCTCACTGTTGTTTCACAGGGCCAAAGACAGGGCAATTAAGTGGCAAAAGCAACACCCAACAGGAATGGAAGCTGAACCCAGAAAAATCAACTTCAATCCAGTCATTAGCTTTAGTCATTAGAACAAATTCCTTCCTGGCAATCAGTTTCCACACAGTAAGTAAGAACTAAGCTGGCAGTGACCAGGCATCATCATTCTCCAAATATAGGACTTAGTAATTTATGCAACTGGCTTAGGCAGCTGACTGCCACTGGCTTGAAGGTAAACATAGCATCTTACAACTTCCAATTCTTTCCTTAGCCAAATACTGCCTTTTTTATCTGGTCTTAAATGAAAATGTTAACATCATTTCACCTCTCCGTCTTTTAAATACGTAGCAGGCTGAACTGTATTCAGCAGCACTCCTTGTGGACTCCAGCTGAACTTGTATCTCAGAGGGTTGTCAGAGTGCTCCGGAGCTGGTAGGCCACCGCAGAAAGAAGTGTACGATATAACCTGTTAGATTTATCCACAAGGAAGAAACAGTGAAGGGAGATAAGGATGCATACAGATCTACTCTGCAGAATCTCCATCAGTTCTTAAAATTTCTGTTGACATTATCCCCCAAATGGGCCAGATCAGAAGAATCTACATTGGGGAGGGGGAAACATTACAGGCACTGCCTGCAAAGTAGAGGAAACCAAAAGATACACTGGAGCAAGGCCATCTCAGTTGATGGTCTCACTAAGTGAATTAGTAGCTATGAAACTCAAAGCATCACAAAAAGTAAAATATCCAGAGTCTGCTACACATCAGTGACGTGCTCAATACCTGCATGGTGTCAAAAAAACAACTTTACAAATATAATCTTGGCAGAGCTATGCACTACCCGCTAACCTTACCGTAGCACCAACTTCCTTCGCCTTGTCAATACATTCCATCGCCAACATGTGGTCAAGACCAGGATCCAAACCCATTTCACTGATCACTGTAATACCAGCAGCTTCTACACTAAAAATAACAG
This sequence comes from Vireo altiloquus, assembly GCA_013396875.1. NCBI lineage: Eukaryota > Metazoa > Chordata > Aves > Passeriformes > Vireonidae > Vireo > Vireo altiloquus. The sequence goes on from VZRF01009054.1 coordinate 863,359, forward strand.
AAATACAGAGCCATCAGAATATTCACTATTTCTGGCCTTTTATTCTGTAAATCTGTCTGACAAAGGCCCAGTGAACCTTACCCAGCACAGTGAATTCTGGGCTCTGCCTGCAGCTTGTGGGAAAAAAGAAACAGAAGCAGATGTTAAAACCTGAGCAATGCCAACTGTCTAAGAGCCTTCTAACCTTTGTTTCTCTTACTTCTCTGCAACACCTAGATGCTGGTGGAAAAAGAAATTTCTACCAGCTACTCCACATCCCACAATTTCCTGGGCAGTGCTATAACACAGGAAGATAGTAATGCAGAGGGCAGCACAGAGCTAGTCATAATTGCCCTTAAGAGTTCCTACAAGGAAGAGAGATTAAAAGTCCTGCTTCCCAAATTATCAGTATCTGGGTTTTTTTTTCCCAATAGTTTTCTACAGTCCCAGAGGAGTTCATTTATGACCACAAATTTATTTTATTTTCAAAATCAGTTTGTCTTTTGACAAATGAGAAGTGCCCTTTTAAAATTTCTTTTTTCCTGAGAAAAAATTACCTCAGTAAGAATGGTAGGAGAGGCCCCCAAATATGCCTCACTTTCTGCAACACTGCTTCTCTACCTGTCTAGCTTTTTCTGTTTTATCTTTTGTAAAGACACAGCACATACAATTCTCCCTTCACTTGAATGCACTTCAGATTTTCCAGTACTGTGACTGAGAGGAGCTAGAAGAAGGCCCATGCTCAAAACAACCTCCAAGCATAAAATAAGTAAGGTAACAGAAACATTAGAGTAGTTAGAGTTGTCACCAATTTGAAAATAATACAGTGGGTGTATCCAAAAGGAGAGCACGAAGCAGATTACTGTAGATCCAATAAGCCAAGTTTTTATTAGGGGAAGGCAAAGGATGACAAGCAAGCTTGCTGGTAGAATAGGACAGCCCAATTACTCAGCTTGAATAACACCCCAGCTCAAACATCTTAACAGGTCTGAGGGAAAAGGAAAAGGCACATTAGCATCAAATAGTTTGGCGCAGGCAGAAAAATACATTCCAATATTTAGAGCATTGGTCTCACCAGGTATGCACTCATTCCTCCACTCTGCCACATGCACTTTTGGGAAAGTTACTTGGTCCTCCATCACAGAAAGGGAAGCAGAAGGAATGCAGACAGCAGTAATTCACAGTAAGTGTTGCAGGTGTAACAGATAAAAATATTCAGATAATGCACTAAAGAAGGAAGCAGGGAGATGCTACTTTCACACCCACCTCTCCTGAAGTTCTTTCATGGCTGGTGTTAAGTAGCTGGCTGTTACCAAGTTCACTTTGTTGTCGATACATTTCTTAGCAACAAAAGGATGTGCTGAATAAGGCAGCAAACTACAAATGAAAGAGAATCATGCAACATCAAAATTCAACCAGTTACTTATCCTGTCACTGGAAAGACACTCAAATGTTTTTTGAATTTCTACACAGGAGCTCAAGTAATGGCTCAAAAAAATAGTCATACCTGCCTTGCCCTGAGCAGTTTCATACCCATGAAACACTACCCTATCAGGACAGCATTGTTGTATGCACTCAGAACAGGGTACTGAACAATAGGGGAGCCATTCTTGAGACAGCATCTTTTGTCACATGTCTCTGTAAACCACGATGTCCAAAGACATCTCCTAAACAAGCATGCTAGAGGTTTAGAAGATGCAAAATTGCAAAACTGTCCTTGAGAAAGCTCTCATTACAAAGATCTTGGTGAACTACTTTGTGAAAAGCATGCTCTATATGGAACAGAAACAACATTCATGACACCCGTGGCAAAAGAAATAAGATGGCCTGAACTATGAAGTTCCTTCCCTGTATCAATACCTGGAATGAGTTCTTTCTTACTGAGATATTCAGGAGAAAATACCAAGATGTCAGAATTTGGCCTCCTCTTGTGAACATGCAAATTTGATCCCAGGAACACAAATGCTTGTGGATGCAACTGGCCCTTCACACTAACAAGGGACTCCACCTAACTGCTGAACACTTCTTCAGAAGTCAAAACCCCTTTTAAAGTTCTGGTGCCCCACTACATGAGAAGAGGGCAGCCAATTACAACTACTTACATGTACAAATATGACCCCACTTCCTGGCCATTAAAAAAAAAATTACTGTGCTGATGTACATCAATCAAGTAGGAGAAAGAAGAAGCATGACTTAGGGTTGAGCCTATCATGTCTTACACAGAATTCTGACCTGATCACAAGGTTGTGTTTCTTCACCAAAGAGGATAGCTTTTCCTCATTCTTAAGAACATCCATATGAACTGGAGTAACATTTCTGTATTTTTTTGTCAGCTGTTCAAGTTGCTCCTTCATGACAGATACTGTTTCAAAAGCAAAACAATAAACCATTACCTAAAGATGAAGCTAAGTCCAAGGCACATCCATGTATAATAGTGCTATATTTTCCCAAAGAGAAACAGTAGCATGCATGTTTTCCTTCATTAACAGTTGAGGAAAAATCAGGCATTTAGTAAAAAACGTGTGTTCAGAAAAACTTACTTGATTCCTCATTCCACACAGCTATGCATTTATAGATAAATTTGGTTTAAAAATAAATATTTCAAAACTCTCTTTCAAAACACTTTAACAGAATTCCTATTTACAGTCAAGAACAGCTTAATAGCTTAAAGCAAAACCAATTTACATCAACCACAAGTTTTACATGATAATGACAGAAACATTAAGCTTTAGCTTAGGTCGTGTGTAAGCACAAGGCCCAGATTCAGACAGACTAGTTTTAATATTTACCTATGGCTTAGTCCTACCAATCTCAAATATGATATCATAACTGAAGGCATCTGCCTGCCTTCACTACCAAGAAAGCAGAAAGCAGAACTGAAAGAGATCCATGATAACACAACCAGTATTTGCCACTTCTGACTGCTTTCCTGTCCAAGCTCACCATGCTGCCAGCACAAGCCAGAGGGAACAAAAAAAGGAGTGGCCAAAGAAGACAGCAGGTGGGGCACAGGCTTCTGGGGAATTAAAAGCCCTCTTACCATTATAAGGAAAGCAGAACTGAAAAAGAGAACCACAGTAACACAACCAGTATTTGCTACATCTGACTAATTTCCTTTCCCAGTTTGTCGTGCTACCAGCACAAACCAGAGTACACAGCTAGGAAAAAGGAATGGTCAAAGAAGGCAGCACAAACTTATGGAGAATTAAAAGCATCTGTGCCTCTAAGTTAGGACCTTATCTTCTTATGCCTTTCCACAGTCAGTGGGAAATAAACATTACCAGAGGGTGATTCTCTATACCCTACTAATCAAAGTATATTGAGGGAAAGGTGCTAGGCAAAATCATCTACAAATTCAAAATAAAAATGTTGATTACATTAGGTTTCCCAATTAAATCCAATTTTCGTCATTTAGATTTAAAATGGTGCAGCCTAACAATAGGAAACCAAACACGGCACTGTGATGTGCATTTTGTGTTTTCTGCACCTACTTGCCTGCTGTCAAATATTAAACAAGCAATATCTCCATGTCTCTTTCCTTCCATGCTATTTGTGTGTGTGTGCTGTAGAAACTGCATGTTTTTAAGACACCCAGATAAGAGGCAATGTTTGCTCAGTGCTTGGCAAAACAGATCTTACAGTTCACCTGGTTTCCCTTCCTGCCACTGCACTGCAGGGAGTGGATGCAACCTCCGTAGTGATGAGGGGATGGGCACTGCACATTGTTGTAACCCTTCCTGCTTCACAACTCCGGGCAGTGCTCATAACAAGGGTGCAGCTTTCCTAGATTTCCCCTCTTCTTCATAGTAAATCTTTTCCCAGGGGTTAAAAATACTATAGTTATCACCATGAAGGGTAGCAAATGCAGCCAAGTATGAAAGTAGCATGAAGGAAAAAAAAAAACAACAAAAATCAACAGCAATAAAACTGTAAGTTTTAAGGGAAACCACTTCCCACAATATATCTTTCAGGCAATAAGGCAATACAGCCTGAGTTTTAAATCTGAAGTCACAGAATCAGGGTACAGAAAATTAAGGGTACAGAAAAGGATTACTGAGATGCCCAGCCTGAAATATGCTACAGATAAAACCAAAACAGACAAATAAAAAAATAGGCATTTAGTGCTTATGGGAGAATCAGGGTCTGAAGTTTTATTGCCATGACACTGATTATAAGAACAGAAGATACTACACTCTTGCAGATGTCTATAAAAACATTTTCATCTTCTTGTTGTGTGAGGCCGAAAACAACGCCAAACACCAACAAAGTGACTGATTATCTACAAAACCAATGCCCAGCCCAAAGCAGGTTAGAAGGAAAAATACTTCTAATTTCCCTGTAGGTTACACGTACAAACAGTTAATTTTTAACGTGGCTATGTCCTTTTCAAATCAATTGTATAAATTCAAAATGCTCATAAAGATAAAAAATCCATTTCTGCTGTGAATAATAACAAAGATTATCTGTTCTCAGAACCACATCCATTGATTATTTATGAGAAAGGTTCTGCCACAGACATAATATCGAAATGAAAACAAACGAATTCTAACATACCAACAGTGATGTCAATGTTGGAATCTCTAGTGAGATATTCAAGCACAGGGCCAGAAACATAGCCAGATCCGAGCAATAGAACCCTCTTCTGATCACCCATCTTCAGTGACTGAGCCTGTTCCCTAGAAGGTGTTAGAGCAAAATTAAAAATGACACAGAAGGAAACTTTAAGCTGCCAAGGTTAACAGAAGTATGTTTTAGTAAGTCTACAAACTTCGAGCTCTGTTCAGACCAAGTGTCAAGTTCCTAGCTATCTGATCGGGGACTGTCTAGCACTGCTTCCATTCTTCTGCTCCATAACTCCTAGTTTCTTTCCTCAAACATGATCAAATCCATCGACATTCCCACTGCTTCTCCAGTTGCTTCTAGCTGTTCATCAAAAGTTTCCTCAGTTGTATTTTTCCCAATGGCCAAATTACTGTAACCTAACCACTTGAGGACCACCAATGTCATGTCAGGCTGTCAGAAAGAGATTTCAGGCTCTACCTTCCTTCCTTTCCATCACAGGTAATGGTAACAGTACACAAAATCACGGTGGTGAAAGCGCATTTTTTGTAAATTATACTAGGTTCATATTAGTCCATCACAGGAACATGCTAGTCAATAAAAGCAAAATAAAAGTTAATGCCCAACTAAGAAATCATCATTTTCTTAGTTTCAGACATCTTTCTGTGTCAGACAAGGACTCAGATTTGAAAACCAGAGTGTTTCAACGTAACTACTACTTCTACTCTCATAAATAAATTTAAGTAGATCTCCTGATGATTTTCAGTATAAAATGTATTCACATCAGATTCTGCATTTCTTTCTGCCAACCAGAGTAACGCACTCAGCAGTTGTTTAAATATGCTCTCAGAAATGCATGAATTATAGTAGGAATACACATTTTGGTTTTTTATGATTCATTTTCCTTTTAGCATAAATTTGCATTAAGTTGAAAAATCAGGATTGTGAAACTGTGAAATTAACATTTTTCATATGTAAACTATACTTGTTTGTTAATAGTAAGGGGGCAAGGGGAAGGGAAGGGATGTCCAGGTTATTTATACTTTTGTCAGCTTAATTCACTCAAGGCTACCCCTGGCACATCAGTGCTGAGACAGGGTGTGGATGAAGTGGTAGTGAGGCTGTAGGTACATGAATATAACAAAAAGTCTGAGAGTCTCAGAGCCTCCTCAATACTTCCAGTCACAGAACAACACTACCCAGCATAGCACTTGAGCCATACAAGAAGTAAGTAGATTCAAGGTATAGTCAAGAGCCTTTACTTTCAGCCATTCCTTTCAAATGACTGTATATTACATCCATTTCAAAAGGGCAAGGAGTAACAGAGTAATACTAGCATGGGGCTGTTTTCTGCTTCTGGTAAAACAGTCACCATAATGCAAGAAAGAGAAAAATGGCCACTTTCTCAACTTCAATATGAGTTAATGACAACACATGTTAATGATTTAGGCAACGTACATGAACAAATAAGATCATTAAGCTAGAAGACATTTAGACACAGTGCAATATACATGCATTCCAGCAAGACACAAGAATAAATGAATGCAAAAGGGGAGAGAGAATGCAGAAAAGGTGGCTTTTAAAATCATGAACCAAATAGACTTTAAGAGCCTACATTACCTGCTCTCTCTCAGTTTCTGGATATATTGATACTTAGGTGTCAGTGAGCCATTGGATGCAATCACTGCCTGGAAACATACAAAACAAATTTTGAAGGCTTTATGTATCTGTATGTTTCAAAGAAGGGGAAGACAGGAAGAGTGCCAAATTGCAAAACTTACATCTCGAACAACAGATGAGTAATTCTGTTTTTCAAGAGGTTCTGAGCCTTCTGATAACAGCTGTAGAAACAAGTTATTTCAAATCAGGTCATTTTATTACCAAATATTTCTCAAAGTAAAATGTTAAGATTTTAGGCAACATTTAAATGCATGTAACAATGTCAATATCTTGTACATTTGAAATACTTCTGGCCGCAATCAGCATCACTTGACTTTTAGGAAAATACAGGTATTCAAACAGCAGTCTGACTCTGAGGGATTGTTGAGTGCTCAAAAAAATCAGATGTATACAAGGTCCAGAAGCAATGAACTACCTGCCAGAGCCTGTTTCCTGCCTACAGAAAGTGTTCTTGACAAATCCCTAAGACACCCAGGTCACTCATGTCTCATTCACATGTTGCCTTTTCAAAGGATTGCCTCAAGACTTCAAAAGCTTTTTCCTTTTTTTGAAGTACAAAGTCAGTTATGTTCTACAGCAGATTCCTTTTGAATGTGTACAGGAGACCAGAAAAGCAACAAACAAGCAGACCAAATTCCGAGACTTTTACCTTCTTGTTGGATACATAAGACCTTACCATCTCTTCAATATAAGGGAAAAGCATATCCCCAAAGTACTCTGTTGCTTCTATAGGAAGCTGAGCTGGCAGATTGTCAATGGAACACATCAGAATCCCTGAGCCTTCAACACTGAAAGAAAGAAAACAGCTCTTCTAAACTACTTCTTAGTACCTGAAAGGTAGAACCTTTCAGAAGTATATCAAATGCATGATTTTTTCAATATAACGTTTCACTCTACAAGTTACAATGGAAAACAATAAAAAGTAAGAGCTCTCCCACCTGTCATGAGTAATATGCTGGTCAGCATCATACATACAAAATGGGTTGTCAATTGTTGTACATTCAGTCATAAATTCTATAGATCCTCCAGTATCTGCTGAAATGTCACATATTGCCAGAAGTCTAAAAAATTAAAATAAAAAGACAGTGGAATAGAGCATTATACAAATTACTAAGAAACACAGGTAAAAAAAATGGCATCCAGAAATATAACGCAAATCCAGCCCTATTGTAGTCATCAGATTTGCATTCATATCAATAGCATCCAATTTCATGGAGAGAAAGACTGGCAGGATCCATTCACCCATCTTTTCTCTCTGTGCCATGTGCTGCCAACACCTCCCATTCATTTTCCATCTACCAATTCCCTCAAGCTCTGCCTGGGCAGTCCTGCATGAGACTAGCTTCCCCATCATAAAGGGAAGCCTAAAGAAGTGGCTGCCTCCCACCAGTTCACAGATAGCAGGTGCAGGTGGAGCATTCATTAGCCTAATGCACAACCTCTGGCTCCACTGAAGGTTAACTCTTCAATTCTTTATTTGTCATGCGAGAGAAAGAAAGGTGTCAAGAGCTGGCAGAGAAGAGACCTGATTTCTCACCAGGATACATTTTCATGTGCTCCCCCAAATCTATGACAGAGCTATTAGAGAAAGGGTGGCTCCCACCCACACTGAAAGGAGTCTAACCTTTGATTAGCACCCCACATTCTATCCTAAAAACTATTCAGGGTTGTGAAGCACTTCCACTACATGCTGCAGAAATAAGAGGGGCTAAGGAAAACTTATTGAACTCGTACAAGCCAAATGACAGGGTAGTAAGAACTTTCCCCAAAGCTCTGCTCAGAAACAGAAACTTCTACCAATACTGGTGCTGTAGGTACATTCTCAGATGTTACACTTTTGTTTGAATTGGATTCTGTATGAAGATCAGTGGCGGAACTACCTCTGCAGAAAGACAGATGATACCTGTCAATCATTTGTACTGTGATGTTTTCAAAAACTACAAACTGTGAAAACAAGACTGAAAAGCACAAAAGAACAAGAGCAAAATCAATGGGGCACTGTAAAACATGCAAGAGGAACAACTTAAAAGAAACAGAATCATGTACTAGATACCGTGGTGAAACTGCCTAACATTACAAGTTAATCGTGGTGCTGCAAAATTGTTACGAGTGAAATTAGGTGGCTTACTTGTGTGGTAATTCAGGACAGCCTTCCCTTGCACCAGCAGCAGATTTAACTGGCACCAGCAGCTTCTGAGTGTCCTGCCGGCTCAGCAAGCGAGGAGTATTCTGTTCCCAATATATGCCATTAATTAAACAAGTTGTGTAGGGTGCAACCTGCAAAGAAAGTTACAGTTGCCTGATGTTCTCTTAGTACTTTAAAAGCTGAAAGCACCTGGTCTAGCATTTTAAGCTAATACTCTCTCAGATGAATATCCAGAAGTGTAGTAACTACAAACACTCTGTGGAAAACCTTTCATAAAAGAACAGAAGAGATGCTCACATCAATGTGAAAGCGAGAAATGTAATTTTCTGGATGTTTATCATAGTCTACTGGATCATACTGTCCATCACGTTTCCTTACAAGATGATGGTGACGGCTTAACACTGTTCCATAGACTTTCCTGAGGTCTAAAGTTAAAAAAAAAAAAAAAAAATTTAGCTCTGCCAAAAACCGTTTCAGTGTTTTCAATCACTATTGTCACTGCATACCTCCAGATCTGGAAACTTCCTTTAACTCATGTGGTTCCACAAACTCACATGGGAGAGCACTGAACATTTCTTGAGCACCCTGAAACCATGAAGTAGGATTTAGAGTAAGTAGACCATAATGTAACATTGCTCATTTGGTGTTTGAAAAAAAATATAAAAATGCCACACACAATCTGACAGCCCTGCCAGAGAACATCTTCAGAGATGAAAACATTGTTCTACACACACCCCTGCTTACACAAAACTAAGCTGCCTGGGCATTATGTGCTAGGAATTTACATAATTTCCCACTACTGCAGAATGCTAAACCACAATTCAATGCCTGGCTCTTATTTCTAACGGCTAAACTGGGAGACCTCAACTCAGCCACAACAGAGGGTTTTGCTGCCACTCTGAAGAGCAGTTTCTCTTTAGGAAAGATCCCTGAAGCCACTCTTAATCAAACAGGTTTGTTCTACAGGCCAGAAACTACAAGATTACTTCCCCAATGAGCTGTGATCAGAACCAAAAGCTTTACAGACACACCATCCTTTTGGCTAGAAAGAACACATTTATACAGGCACTGGTTTCACTCTATAGCTGGAGCCTTGTTACCTGATCTTTGTTGCCTAAACTAAGGGTAAATCTTTTCCCTGTGTCACAGAAAACAGCCCTGAAGTCCAGTATTGTAAACCAAGTTAATGCTATACAGATATAAAAACTCAGCAAGTGTTGGAAAAAATAATTCTTTCCCCATACTTTAATGGAGTGATTCAACATACCTTGTGAGCACAGTCAACAGTGGTGAGAGAGGGGGACAGAAATCATGCAGGTTGGAAAAGAGAAAGGAACAGTAAGATTTAATCCACGTTTCTTGATAAGAAGTTAGCATGTCAGCCTTGTCAGGCATGATCTCATATTAAACATTTTAGTTTATGGTACTAAAAAATTGTTACTGTCAAAGGAAAATGTGAAGTCTAAGCAAACAGAATGATCCCATCAAGCCATTTAACCTGATACAGGCCAAATACCAAAGAATTTCAATTAACAATAATATAGCATTTAATCTTGAAGACAATTCTTACCTTAGAAACATTACCAGTGCCTGTAAACACAAATGTTAAGGGCCCCACTGACTTTGGCATCAGTCCCAGTGAAATTTCATACCCGGCATCCCGTACTGCCTGCACAGCCTGACTGCTATTCCTGTAGTTATGTGCCATCCCAATGTGCTGAAATCAAAGGCACAGAACCATTAATATATTTTCCATATTCAAATACAGATAATTAGCAGATAGCAAAATGTTATTGAGCTAAAGAAAAATACATACACACATACTCTTACCATGAAAGGAGTGTGATGACCCAGGGCTAAAAATCGTAAACCCAATCCATGCAGAATGTTGATCATTCCTGTTGTCAAAAAAAAAAAAAAGAAAATCGAACCATCAGTCTTAACTACAAATATGCACAGGTAGAAACTGCAGAGACAGACTGAAGCCTCAAATCATCCTGGATATTTTTTCCTATGTTTTTATATTAATATTTTATTTCTAAAGAAAGTCCACATAAAACCAGAGAAGAAGAAATTTAATAGCAGTCCATGACCTTAAACTTACTCTTGGCCTATTATGCTTTTAAGCACTATTTAATATTCAGTATCCTTTTATGAGGTGTATCCTCATATCACCAGATTCCAAAGAATGAAATAAAAGAGTCTCCTGCAGAAACAGTGTTGAAGCTCAGTAGAAAGAAATGAGAACCATGCCTCACAAAAAAGAGATTTAACGCATAACAGTGACAAAGAGATGTTCAAGCTCTTGGGATGGACAGCAGCCCTTTTTTTTAAAAGCCTAATCAGTTGATCTCTTGATATTTAGTCTGCTCCAGATTAGTTCAACGGACAAACAGGACTTCAAGACAACAACAAAAAATATTAGATTTGTCAGGAATCCACATGGCTAGTTTACATGCCATCTCATGAAAGTAGGAGGCACAAACCTCCTGGAAAAAGGCTGTTATAAAGCAAGAAATAAAAATGCAGTTAAAAACACATCGCAAGCCTCAACTTTCAGGAAGCACAGACACCCAGAAGTATTACAGGAAGTCACTTGTTGCAAGCCTGCCTTTACTTTATACACTATACCTGCTACACCAGCCCACTTTCCAAAGGCCACAACTCGCATTCCTTTATGATCAACCATTTTTTCATAGTCAAACAGCCGAATTTCCTGAAAATACATAGCAAACTGAGTATTAAAATTTTCAGTGAATGCAGTCTGTGGCACGTTTTTCTCTCAGGAGCTACCTTTTCACATGCCTTTGCCATTCTTCATGATAGAGTCTGATGGGTAAGATAAGAAAGGCAAATATTTCGAAACAGGAGTTAAGTATAAAAATAAAAACATAACAGTTGCACTGAATTCTTGTTTTAAAGAGTCTCTGCCCATTCCCTCTTTGCACAGAGCTCCCCAATACGCCACTCCAGCTGCTGCAGGCCCATTCACATCCTCTGCCCAGAGGCTGCTTGTTTCTGAGTGAACTGGCTGCCTTCCTCTGAAACGGCCAATATGCACTCCAACTTAGTAACTTTCCAACAACTCTTCATGCTCAGAGAGAAAGAGCCTCTCTTGAGCACACCATGCGCACAACTCATCTGCCTTACACACACAAAGAGAGTAACACTGCAAACACAAGGTCCTCTGAGCAAGAAATACTCAGTTTCAGGAAAGGATTTTGGGAATTGTCCTCATCAGCCATCCACAAGTACATGTGCTGGAAGTAACCATGCTAGGCAGCAAGCTTTTGATCACACTTAAGCATTCATTTTCCACCCCATGTTAACTGACAATGGTCTTCAATATGACACAATTTACCTGTCTTAAAATCTCATCCAAAAGGGGCATGTTTGCCTCTTGGGCTTTAATAGTATGAGAGAAGAAGGCATAGTTCTTTTTGGGGATTAATTTGTCCTCCGGAGGTCTCTTCACACCTATTATCAGAGAAGCCTCAGAAATATCTTCTTGAATAATGGCACCTGCTTTGACGTACTCCTATGAAAGAGAAAAATCAAAGAAAATTTCTTTGTGTTTTTTCATATTCATATCTCAACATATTAGCAACTAGAACACAGGAAAAAGAAATAATTCTACCAAGCCGAAACAAGTTACTGCATTTGATGCATTCACAAAATTCTTTTGTAAAGAGATATCACGTATTAAATTGAATTACCATGCTATTATCCTATTATGCAAGGCCAAATTACAATTATGTGTTAGTAAAATACTTCATCTTAAATTTACAGACTACAAAAAGGATATTTTACTAAATTTAGAGTAACCTGTAGTATTGCAGAAATTAATAGTCCTTTGTAAGGTGTTCAGATTCTTGGAAAAAGTTTAGAGAAATATGAAAAATGCAAAAATATAAAGATAGATGACTTTATAAAATTGTATAAGCCTAAATCCAAGCTGAAGAGCAATTTCTAAGGAAACATGTTTACATAGTACGATCTGTGCTTTGATGAAAAAGACACCATGCCTTAATTAAAAGGTGGTGCAAGTAATCACTAATTCACTACTTTTTCTCAATTTTTATCTGTTTTCTCAGTAATCTTACAGCAGAGTATTACTGCTGCTACAAGAACTGTAAAAGCTCTCTGTCCTGAAGCTCACAATATTAAAGAAATAAACTCTCTCTCCATTTCACGTGAGGAATGGGATTGAAGCAAGAGTGGAATTCACCAGACTTGTCTTTCCTGTTCTTTTAAAAAATACAGAATTTTTTAGAGTTCTTGCCTTCATACACACAGAAGACAAAAACACCAATATTAAAGGAATTCCCAATCTTCTACTTCAAGAGAACCTAGAACTTCTAGGGAGAGTGATGACAGGACAAGAAATTAATAAAAACAACTCCAAAAGCCAACCATGGTGCCAATATTACATCAGAAGTCTAAACTACTCCTTTTCCTTTCCACTAGCAAATTGATGCCAGGATGATTTTTTGCCTTTTCATTTATACCCCTTTTAAATATCCTTTTATATAGTTTCCATATATTCTTAGCAGTTTTAGCCCACATACTTGTAATTCTTCAAGTTTGATAACTTAGCTAAGAGCCACTGTTCCCTTAGGCTGGGAGACCAAACATCCTGGAAGCCTTGCAGTCAGGAGTCATAAAGCCCGAGACACCAAGGTCCTTTCTGGAACACATTCTGCAAACTAGGATAGGCCCATTCAGGAGGGAGATTCCTCAGAATGGGAGATCCATTCAAGTCTCTCATTGAGGAATCTTTGATAGATATGTTAATTTGCAAGGTCTATAGTTGTATATGCGATGTATTGTGCGTGTGTCTGCATTTCGGGGGGCACTTCTGTACATTCCACCTGGACAAAGTGCTGCACCTAAGTATCCTTAAATAAATACCAAGGTAAAACTCCCTTTTCCCCTTAACTGTCTTTGGCTTTTAATTCTAAGACCAGGAAAAGGCAAGTAAATGGCACCTCATTTAGCAATAAAATTTAATGTTTCTGGTTTTTTTAATATGTTTTCTCATGAATAGCCTTTGAATATTATTTTTCCTGTACTATGGTTAACAACTGAACTATGGTTTTGCTTGTGTCTCTCAAAATGGGACCTCACCTTTTCATGGATGGCTCTCCGGTTTGATGGCTGCACCAAGACCTTGTATCCCATCTTTGTCAACTCCTTAACATGCTTTGGTGCTAGAGGTGCTCTTCTTTCCCATGCATTGACATCTTCCCTCCTGATTGCCAGCACAGACTTACGATGATACCAACACTTAGCATGGTGGAACACACACCTAGCATTTGTGTGACTGAAAGCTCGGAGCATGGTAAAGCCTGATGACAGTAAAGACAAAGTAATAAAAGAATACAGGTACATGTACGATTCTGACATTGTTTGTGCAAAAGTTCTGGTCTCCTTTAGCATCTGCTGTAAAACACAATCCAGATACTTCATACTCTAGTTACACCCGACTTTTGTGAGACATGAATTCAATTTCCGTGAACTTTGTTTCATCTTGCTCTGATGAGGTGTCCTTACAGACAAATTTTCAATTTTAATAACTGTTTTTATCACTGAAAGGAAATGATTTTAATGTGTTTTATTCAGCAAATTTTCAACTACAAGGCTTTAAAAGAATTCTGGAAACTAAAATTTACCAATTATATTCATTTGCCACCATAAACATGCAAAGACCATCAAAACTTGCATCAGGAACAGTCAGAAGTAACAAACGCACAGAAAGAAAGCAAAATACAGGCTATATGGCAAGCAGTTGATTAAAAGAGAAAACCCAGCACTAAGTATTTTTACATAGTTAATTCTTACACAGGCCAAAAATGGAAGATAAGGTCAAGACCCCAACTACTGCATAGCAGTCAGCATATGTGTGTCCAGGAACAACAGTTTTTCTCCCTAATATGAATTTTCTGCAAAGTGGAAAAGCTTCACGAGGACAGATTCCTAGGACCTGCAGAGGAAAACCCCTTTATTTTCTATCTCATTCTCTTCACTCCCAGTGAAACCTACTGTTTATTTCTGCAGTGACACTACCAGGTCCAGCATCAAGTACCCAGGAGCCTAAAGCCTTCAGATACTTATGCAATTAAAAGATGTGAATCTCAGAGATAGGCTTCAAAGATGTGAACTTTGTTTCCAAAACAATTTTAACTGATAATACATGAATCTCTGCATCTGAATCACTTGGAAAATCCTGTTTGTCCTCATGCCTCAAACCTGTAAAATCCCTATACACCTAAAGACTTCAGAGGTCCTGTTTAACTCCAGGCTTGCTGAAACAGAAGGACCAGCACATGAAGGAAGGCATGAGCAGAAGCACAGTCAACTACTACAGCTCCAAGTGTGATCTTCCTACCGTCGCTACATTTGTCCACCGGCAGAGGTTACACTACTGAAGTTGGAGGTATTTTGTGACACTTCTCTTCAGCATGCTAAGAGGGTTCTAAAGGGCACAATGATGCCTCTCAGAAAAGACGAAGTCTTGTCACACCATGTCACTATCTCTGCACGCTAAAATGTAACGATGAGAGCAGTTCATACCCTAACCTCATTCCCAAACCTGCAGTGAAGCAAATTTCCCCCACACAGAGGACTCGCACAAGGAGAGAAGCGACGCAGGAGTGCAGTGCCCTGCACTGGGATCGTGGCAGTCCGGTGACCTCTCTTAGGCCAAGAGTTGGTCTGCATGCCTCCTTGTGTGTGCTCAGGCTCAGCCACAGAGATATCCATATCCCCTTGTAAAAGTGAAACTACCTTCAGCATTGCAAGCCTGCAGAGCTGGGAACCACCCCTGGCCTTGCCAGCAAGTCGAGTGACCGCGGGCCCGCACGGCGCCGGTCCGGCTGGCCCGGGCTGGGACCGGGTGAACCCCACCCCGAGCATCACCGGGGACGAGACAGTGCCAATCAGCACAGCGAGGGGCCTCCCGCAAGCAGGGGCGACGCGCGGGAGGGGAAAAAAAAATCCCTGGAGAGAGTCAGGGAAAGGCAGAGAGGCGGCGGGCAGGGGGAGAAGCGGCGTGAGCGGCGGGAGGGCGGAGGGCACCGGGCAGCGCCCGCCGGCACCCGGAGCGCCGGGCAGCGCCGTACCTACCTCGGGCGGCGGGCGGCGGCA